>BCHH01000007.1:2395103-2869092 GCA_001599595.1 Beverwykella pulmonaria | reverse complement strand
AGCTTTCTGAGTCAAGGATCCTCAAGGATCCTCGGCAGTCACGTGATCAGCTTTCTGAGTCAAGGATCCTCAAGGATCCTCGTATCTTAGAACCTTAAGAATATCATCACCACACAAGCAGGACACTAATACTACGGTATTGGAGCCCACTGCTACGTGGTAATACATTCAACCAGCCGATTACCTCTACTGTGACCGTGAATAACCTCGGGGTTACCGACACTGAGGGAATCGTCGTTATATATATGGCGGCATTCAACACCTTCTTCGCACTCGCTACCACCAGGGTTATTTTGGCATACGTCCGTTGGCAGTGGGCTGTGCTGTAAATTTTCTCGATTCCGTGCAGGCCAGTAATGATGACTGCGACCCGCGTTATGTGAACAATTGAATGGTGACGTCTACCATCGCGATGCCAAGCGATTGTGGTGTTGAACACTCTCGCCCGCGATCATCGCCAAGCAGCCCTACCACGACTGTTGAAATTTGCTGCGCACATACCATCACATAAGCCGCCATGGCATCAAGGTTCGAAATACTCCGGCAAGCGCCTTGCCCTTTTCCGTCGGATCAAAGCGCGAACGGGAGCCTTGGTCCGGCAGTCGTGAAACCCAGCCGGTATGAGGCGTCAGGGCTATGTTTCAACCTCACCACCACAGCGCGTCGCCAGACCGACTTGAGACTCTCCCCCGCCAAAAGCTGCTCACAGACTGGCAAAAGGGCCTGGAAGTGATATGCTCCCAGCAACAGCATTGGAAGCTGCACTCGCGCTGCACCGTGGGCCCGACAATGCCCATGCACACGTTACAGCTGCATCCGTCCTTTCATACGCCTACCTGGTCTCGAGTCGGAGCCGCGTGGATGAAGGATTGGAAACCTTCAGAAACACACGAGGCGATGGCGAGTGTGGGGCGTTAAGTACCGCCGCCTCTGCCTAAGGCGTACAAGTGATTTGAAAGGTTTGGTCTCTCGTTCGGCTTCTCTCACTCGTTTTGCTCCGAACAGCCTACCTTTCTTTCTTCCTTTCTTCCTCCTTACTCCTCTTCGATAGCCTGCTGTGCAGTTCTTGAATGAGTCTGCATGTCTGTAACAAACATTCTTTTGTATTTTTCAGCTGGACTGTTGCCGTACTAATAATTTCGTCTTTTTGATTTGTACCTCGTCTTTTCGTTCTTGCTTATTCTATCAAACAAGCCATCACGCCAAGATGAAGAGGATAAAAGTTTCTTGGGGCTTTGCCCTTTTGCACATTACCACCGTAGGTGTACCTCGTCGTCACTTGAGTCGATGATGCTAACGTTGGGTCAGGTCATCGCCAGCTCAGGAGTCAACATCAACAACATTGGACCTGGAGTACAAGGAAGGAAGATCGAGAACCTCAATTATGGAACCATGCACGAGGAGAAAAGGGAGGCACTCGACATGGGCAACGTTGGGGCGCAAGACATCTCTGCCCGCGCTGCGCAAGGTGGAATCGACGCAAACGCATTGATCAACGGCTTGGGGCAGGCGGGACAACCGGGAGCAGTTCAACCTGGTGCTGCACAAGCCGCCACTGGCCAAGAAGGACCTGGAGGAATCGATGCAGGCGCAATCATCAATGGCCTAGGCAATATTCAGCAAGGAGCAGGAGCACAACCAAAAGGACAACCTCAACCTCAACCTCAACCTCAAGCGCAAGCGCAAGGTCAAACACCCCCTCAAGCCGCCACCGGCCAGCAAAGACCCGCCGGAATCGACGCAAATGCAATCCTCAATAGCCTAGGCATTGGACAGTCCCAATCCCAAGGTCAAACCGGGGCTGGACAACAAGGAACCGGCGGGCTTGACGCTGGAGCACTCCTGAACAGCCTTGAAGGTGGACAAGGCCAAGTAGCCGGCCTCGACCAGATTCTCAATGGACTGAATGGAAAAGGAAATGGCCAAGGGAAAGGCAACGGCGTCGAAATCATCCAGATTAAAGAAACCATCATTCAGCAAGCCAACGGCCAGAAAGAGACCATCGTGCAAGCAGCTGGAGGAAAGAACACCACTACCGCTGCCGCTGCCGCCCAGAAAAGCGCGCCTCCCGCTGCTGCTGCCGGCAATGCTACCGTAAGTTCAATATCCTCAGAATCTGTAAACCATGTCTAATTTGACCTTGCAGGTCGCCGCAGGCGTAACGGTCATTGCCGGCGGCGCGCCAGCAGCAGGACAAGCGGCCGCCGCGTCCTCAAATGCCGCTGCTTCCATCAACACCGCAACACTGACGAAAGATGGCCTCGTTGGCGCGACGACCACGACCAAAGCTGCCAGCGCCGTAGGTGTCATCGCCGGTGGAGGAAATGCCAACGCAGCCGCAGCCTCCAACGGAACTGCCAAATCAACTTCATTGACCAAAGACGGACTTGTCGGCGCAACGACCACCACCAAAGCTGGGAGTGCGGTCGGTGTGATCGCTGGAGGAGGTGGAACAAGTAATGCCCCAGCAGCAGCAGCGAAATCAAGCGGCTCCTTGACAAAAGATGGACTTGTTGGTGCAACAACTACGAGTAAAGCTGGTAGTGCGGTCGGTGTCATTGCTGGAGGAGCTCCGTCTGCAGCACCACCATCAGCTGCTGCGGCGTCTATCAACTCTGCCACCCTGACCAAAGACGGCCTTGTCGGCGCAACGACAACCACCGCAGCCGGAAGCGCAGTGGGCGTCATTGCAGGCGGGAACCCGCCTGCCAACGTCCAGCAGGCGTCTTCTTCCTCCTCAACAGCTGCCCCTATCAACTCGGCAACACTCACAAAGGACGGCCTCATCGCCACAACAACCGTCAAAGCCGCCGGGTCCGCCGTCACCGTCCTCGCAGGCGGTGGCGCAGGAAACGCAACCGCTCAAGGGGGTGGTGGTGGTGCCGCCGCTGCCCTAAACGGCGAATGCAAACAATGTGTCTGCAAATGCGGGACCGGAGCATTCCCTATGAGCGCTCCACAAGCACAACCCTTCCAGCTCCAAACCATGCCCATGGCCGGTATGCCTGCCGCAGCGGCGTCAACAATGAAGACCGTCGTCGGCAGCGCAGTGACAGTCGTAGCGGGCGGCTCTGCACCACCTGGTGTTGCTACGGCGGCGGCGACGTCGAGTACGCCTCCGCCCATCAATTCTGCGACATTGACTACGAACGGTCTGGTCGCCGGGACTACCACGACTGCGGCTGCCGCCGCGGTGACGGTCATCATGAGCGGGTCTGGATCCGCTGCTCCGCTCCTGCCCTCAAGCACACTCCCCCTCCCACCGAAAGTCGAAGCCTCAACGGCAGCACGATCAAGCGCACCACCAGCCCAAGCGCAGTCACAGATCTTGACGCCGACACCCATAGCGAGTGGGTCACAGCAGGCAAATGCGCTGCCCTTTAACCTCGCGACCATTGTGTTGCAGAGCAAGGTGACGGTGAATCTAGGGCGGCGGAACGCGCGGGCGACGGCGAGGTAGATGGATGTACACAAATTGTCTGGGACTGTTTGGTTGTGGCTGTTGATAGTTAGATACTAATACCCCTATTTCTTACATTCTGGGGTTGTTCTTGAGTTTGCATTTGTTTCTTCTGTATTGGATATGTTGTTTGATTTGCTTTGCTGTTGGCTGTATTTAGTTGGTTAATAACAATTTAGGGATCATGTTGAAGAGTGTATATGTGTGAAGGTGCACGTGAAGGAGGAAGCATAAATTAGTCATGCTGAACGGTAGGCTTCTTTTAAAAGTTCAAATGTGTGAATTATGGGACGATCATGGTATGAGTACGTGAAAAGGAAGTAACAAACTGGTGATGTTGAGCTCGGTTAGCACAGGCTTGTTCTGCTAGTTGGCTCTTACTGAACAAAGTTTTAATTGTGTAAAATTTGGTATTGATCTAGCTCAGGCAGATCAAAAAGAAGCTTTTAGAAGACAAAGCTAGAACGCCGTTGGCAGTCGGCGTCTTCCGAGGAATGGCTCTTATTGGACGCAGTTCCGACAGTGTACGTTTTGTGGATTCTGTCATGGCTGGAGGACGCCATATTGAAGAATAAATACCCGCAACGTTCCATGCTCTTGGATATTGGCTCATTTCCAGAGACTTGCCTCCAGCTCGTGTCCGACAGCCTCGATCGTATGACTACTCTTTGTTTTGATTCATTTGGTCCTCATTTCAAAGCCTACATGCTTGTTCTTTACCGTTGTGGTGTAGAAACGGAAGTACTTGCCGGCCTGAATCGCATGGTATGCCCTTGCTTTTGGTACTGGCTTTACAGTTACAATGGTTTTAATTTCCAGAAGCCGAGTTGGGTTCGCCTTCTAGATTCGCCTTCCTGTTCCGCTTTTTCTGCCGGTTCGAAATGACCTTCTCATTCCCTAACTGGTCCACTGGCGTTCCGTCCAAAATGTCTACCTTTCGTTTTTGCTGGGTCTTGTTCTGATTCTCGTATTTGCTATTTGAGGTCTGCTTGTTCTTCTCCGGGGCCTCTGGTCCGGGCTTTTCACCGCCGTATACGACGCGAACGACACCCCTGAAGCTTTCTCTCTTCAGCCGCGCAAACTCGACCACGCTGCGGGCTTCCTTAGTCAGGCCATCTTTGCCCCTCTCGTGACCTAGCCCCCACACGGAAGCTAAGTTGATGACATCGCTTGGCGCCCTAACAGCCAGCACGTTCCTCGCTTCGGAACTGAATATCAGACCTCGCCCTCTGGACACGCGTATGAGCTGGGTCGCATTGCTGATGAGATTCCGCTTTGCCGTCGCGTCACCGGTCAGGAGCCCTTGGCTGTAGCATAGTTCGATCTTGACGCCGCGCGCAATGGCCGTGCCAAGCATGGGGAACTTGAAGTATTTCTCGAAGCGCTGCGTGAGGTCGAGGGAGATGAGGTCGATGTCGAGGCTCGCACACGCCTGCTGCAGGGTACGCTCATCGGTAGGGCGGGCGGCTATAATATCATAGTGCTGCTGCAGTTGCGGGATCCGGTGATTGGTGGCGGCGTCGGTGAGGAAAATGTTGCATCGGCGGAGAATGCGGAGACGAGCAGATGTCGCGAAGGGGAGTGGGCGCGGCACAGGCGAGGTCTGGTGGAAGTTAGCATGCCCATGGCCCATTGAGGGCGCAACATAAGCCAAACGGCAGTGCGGCGGACGTCAAGTTACTGCGCCCAGGGCGGGCACGTGTATCAAAACGAAGGAGATCAGGAGATTCCAAGTTGCGTAGGAGTTTCTTACAAGATCAGCGGGCAGACGCCCCGAGAACGTGTGCGTGAGCGCAACCACATCGTATCCCACTGCGCTGCGTGAGTTGCCAGTTTCGCTATTCACCTGGGGAAGCAAGCAAGGGCGACTGGGTGAACGAAGAAGCCGTGCGACTTACACTCGTCGAGGAATGCCACGGTGCGCTGCAGCTCCCTGATATTGTCGCTCCACGGCACGTTGAGGTCGTAGAACATGGCGACAACCGCCGGCGACAGGATGGAGACGCAGAGGTTGCTGCGAAGGAGAGACAGTGCCGGTGAGTCGAGCTCTGTTCCGAGACTTTTCAGGCCCGTTCGGCAGCCCGATCGGCTGCCTGCCCGCATCACGTGCGTTTCCCACCCGGCTCACACACACCAAGCCGCTCGAGATTGGCATTGGCACCCAATTCCCTGCTCAAGCTCAACTGCGACGCCCGCCCCGCCAGCAGCACCACTACTACCACCGCTACCATCGCCGCCGCCCTCAGCACCGCTCCGCCGCCGCCGCCAGGAGCGCAAGGCCTTCGGCTTCTTCGGGCGCATCACACAGCAAAGGGTTGTTCTTGCTGTCGCCCTCGGCCTTGTCTACCTGTGGCACTTTTCCGTCGCCCTCCGCAACAGCATTCTCACTAGCACCACCCCGCCGCACGCCCTCTCCAAACCCACCCTCAACAACGACACGGTGCAGCGACTGCCCGTCCAAACCGTCCCCGCACCCGCATCCTCACCTGCACCCGCACCCAAGGCCATGGCGCTCACCACCACTGGCACCGGCGCCAGCATCGCCAAGGTCTACGCCGATGTGAACGCCAACATGCCCCGCGCCTACTGGGACTACGACAGCGTCAACATCTCGTGGGGCGTGCTCGAGAACTACGAGGTCGTGCGCAAGATTGGCCGCGGCAAATACTCGGAGGTCTTCGAGGGCATCAACGTCGTCAACTACCAGAAATGTGTCATCAAGGTGCTGAAGCCCGTCAAGAAGAAGAAGATAAAACGCGAGATCAAGATCCTGCAGAATCTGTCGGGCGGCCCCAACATCGTGTCGCTGCTGGACGTGGTGCGCGATAACCAGGTTAGTGATGCCAGATGGGTTGGCGATTGGGTACTATCCCGTCTTGCTGTGTCCTGCCTTGTGTGCCTCTTTGGAAGTGCTAATTTGGTCCTCATGCAGAGCAAAACACCGTCGTTGATTTTTGAGTACGTCAACAACACCGACTTCCGGAGCCTGTACCCAAAGTTCCAAGACTACGACGTCCGGTACTACATACACGAGCTGCTGAAGGCACTGGACTACTGCCACAGCAAAGGCATTATGCACCGCGATGTGAAACCACACAACGTCATGATTGACCATGAAAAGCGAAAGGTAGGCAGCTCCCATGTCACATCTCGCACCTCTGCTTACCTCTTGCCAGCTGAGACTGATCGATTGGGGCCTTGCCGAGTTCTACCACGCTGGCACGGAATACAACGTCCGTGTCGCCTCTCGCTACTTCAAAGGCCCGGAGCTCCTCGTCGACTTCCAGGAGTACGACTACTCGCTCGACATGTGGTCGCTCGGCGCTATGTTTGCGTCCATGATCTTCCGCCGGGAGCCTTTCTTCCATGGAAATAGCAACTCCGACCAGCTGGTCAAGATTGCCAAAGTGCTCGGCACCGAGGACCTCTTCGACTACCTGGACAGGTACGACATCGAGCTCGATGCACAGTATGACGACATCTTGTCGCGCTATCCCAAGAAGCCCTGGCACTCGTTTATCAACGCCGACAACCAACGGTTCGTCAGCAACGACGCGATTGATTTTCTCGATAAGCTGCTCCGATATGACCACCAGGTACGCATTGCGGCAGTGTTTAACAAATATGTGGAGCTGACCATCAAGCAGGAACGACTCACAGCCAAGGAGGCAATGGCCCACCCTTACTTTGCTCCTGTGCGGCAGGCTGCCGCACAAAACAATATTCCGGCCACGTCTCTTACATGATGGATGCCCGCTTCCTCAATTTGAAGGGTGTTATTGACGTGATGGGTGTGCAGCCGCCCCGGTCGTGTCACAATGGGGAGAAATCCTCGGCCGGAACTTATCCAACCGGTCGAGCAAGCGAGGGAATGCCCATAACTTCCCTTCTCAACTGATCTGCGTTTTGAGGAAGTGATGGCAGGGTTAGCAATTCACACACGGCTCTCGCACTACCAGATATCGATTTCACGATTCACTATGGATGACTCCACTGAGCGTTCTCGGCCGTTTTAAAACTACCCTCCTGCTTGTTTATGCGTCGGGCATCCCGCTAGGGGATTTACACTGCAACGGGACTTGAAAAGTCCAGAGAGATCAGGCTTACATTGCATTGTTAGTGGCGTTTAGTCTTAGGGCGGGAGGCATACAAATCCAGAATAAAATAACTTTACACTGTCCATCATGGCCCGATTTGTGCTGCTAATCGTGAATGTGGCCCGTTCGCGTAGTGTTTGGGGTTGAGGGGCAATTGAGTCACCGCTAAGAGATTTGCTGCAAGCCCCGGCCAGTTCGACTCACAGCCAAATTCCCATTTATATGCTGCCCTGCCGAGCGCTCGCCCTGCGCTCAGTCAAGCTCTCGACAACTCGACGCTTTCCACGGCCACGCCTTCTCCACTCGCCGCCGTCTTCGCTGCAGCGCACCGCCCAATTGCTCCGCCGGCTGCCCTGCCACTACGCACCCCGCTGTAAACACTACACCACCCCCACCATGGCCCTGAACGCCGCCTCCCACAACGTCCCTGGCGAGAAGACAGGCCCCGTGACGGCTCCCCCGCCCAGCCTGGGTGCAGAGAGTAAGAAGGCCATTCTCGAGAATGCCGAGTCCGAGGCGACAGGCCAGTCTACGCCCGGCCAGGACGGCGGTGATGGGGACGCCCCCAAGAAGGTGAAGACGGCGAAGGAGCTGGAGAAGGAGCGGAAGAAGGCAGAAAAGGACGCCAAATTCAAGGCAAAGAAGGCTGCTCAAGCAGGCTCGAGCGGAGGAGGGAAGGAGGCCAAGGAGAAGAAGCCCAAGGCCGAGAAGGAGGTGCTGCCAGAATACGTCGAAGAGACGCCCAAGGGCGACAAGAAGATCCTGAAGAGTCTAGATGACCCGTTCAACAAGGCGTATATACCCAAGGTTGTGGAGAGCGCGTGGTATGATTGGTGGGAGAAGGAGGGCTTCTTCAAGCCTGAGCTGCAGGATGGCAAGGTGAAGGAGGCTGGAAGCTTCGTCATTCCCATTCCGCCGCCAAACGTCACTGGAAAGCTTCATTGGTTGGTGCTTCTTCTTCTTTTACATTGATGATGTAATGTGTAAGTGCTAATGGCTCACAGTGGCCATGCTCTAGCCAACGCTCTCCAAGATCTCATGGTACGGTGGCACCGGATGAGGGGCTTTACCACACTATACCTCCCAGGCTGCGACCATGCCGGCATTTCCACACAGAGCGTCGTAGAGAAAATGCTGTGGCGGCGGGAGAAGAAGACGAGATACGACCTCGGCCGGCCGAAGTTCCTCGAGACCACCATGGCGTGGAAGGACGAATACCATGGCAGCATCGTAAAGGTGCTGAAGCGAATGGGAGGGAGCTACGACTGGACGAGAGAGGCTTTCACCATGGACAAGAACCTCTCAGCCGCCGTCACTGAGACGTTCGTGAGGATGCACGAGGAGGGCTTCATCTACCGGTCAAATCGCCTCGTCAATTGGTGTACCAAGCTCAACACCGCCCTGTCAAATCTCGAGGTCGAGAACAAGGAGCTTAGTGGCCGGACACTGCTCGACGTGCCGGGATACGAGCGGAAGGTCGAGTTTGGTGTTATCACACATTTCAAGTACCCGATCGAGGGAACGGAAGAGTTCATAGAAGTTGCCACGACGCGTCCTGAGACGATGCTTGGTGATACCGCCATCGCCGTGCATCCCAACGATGAGAGATACAAGCATCTTCTTGGAAAGAATGCCAAGCATCCATTTGTAGACCGTCTCATGCCCATTGTTGCGGACGAGTACGTCGATCCAGAATTCGGTACTGGTGCCGTGAAGATCACGCCGGCACACGATCCCAACGATTTCGCCATCGGACAGCGTCATAAGCTGGAGTTTATCAATATTCTGAACGACGACGGGACCATGAATCGCAACACCGGCAAGTTCGAGGGACAGAAGCGCTTCGACGTGCGATATGCCGTCACAGATGAGCTGACGAAATTGGGTTTGTTTGTCAAGAAGGAGGATAACCCGATGAAGGTTCCTCTGTGTGAAAAAAGCAAGGATGTCATTGAGCCCATCATGAAACCTCAATGGTGGATGAAGATGAAGGACCTAGCTGAGCCTGCCATCAAAGCGGTGGAGAACGGAGACATCAAGATCATACCAGAGACACAAGAAAAGACATATTATCACTGGATGAGGAACAGTAAGTAATGTTTAATACGGGACTTGGGCTGTCGAAATACTAATCCAACCTACTAGTAAATGATTGGTGTCTGTCTCGGCAGCTTTGGTGGGGTCACCAAATCCCAGCCTACTTCGTCAAGATCGAAGGCGAAAGCAGTGATCAGACTGACAACGAGCTCTGGATAACGGGCCGGACTGAAGAAGAGGCTCAGAAGAAAGCAGAGACGAAATTCCCAGGCAAGAAGTTCAGTCTCGAACGCGATGAGGACGTCCTCGATACATGGTTCAGCTCCGGTCTGTGGCCATTCAGCACACTCGGCTGGCCGAACGACACCGCCGACATGCGGAACCTCTTCCCTACCTCTGTTCTCGAGACTGGCTGGGATATTCTCTTCTTCTGGGTTGCCCGGATGATCATGTTTTCTCTACACTTAACCGGCAAAGTTCCATTCAAGGAAGTCTACTGTCACTCTCTTATCCGTGACAGCGAAGGCCGAAAGATGAGCAAGTCACTTGGAAACGTCGTTGATCCTATTGATATCATGGAGGGTATCTCACTACAGGCACTGAAAGACAAGCTACGTGTCGGAAATCTGGACCCCAAGGAGCTCAAGACTGCTGAGAAATACCAGAACACAGCTTTCCCACAAGGTATTCCAGAATGCGGCGCCGATGCTCTGCGAATGGCGCTCGTGGGCTACACTACCGGTGGCGGTGACATCTCATTTGACGTTTCTGTCATCCACGGTTACCGACGCTTCTGCAACAAGATTTACCAAGCCACGAAGTACGTGCTCGGTCGATTAGGAGAGTTCACCCCACGGGACAAGATCATCAAGTCCGGCAAGGAATCTCTGCCGGAGAGGTGGATACTGCACAAGCTCTCTACTTCCTCAAAGCTTATCAACGACCGACTCGACAAGAAAGAGTTCTCGCTTGCAACCCAGGTGGCGTACAGGTACTTTTACGAGTTCTTGTGCGACACCTACATTGAGAACTCAAAAGCCATATTCGATGAAGGAAGCGAAGAAGAGAAGGAGAGCGCGAAGCAGACGCTGTACACGGCCATCGAGGGTGGACTATTGATGATACATCCCTTCATGCCCTTCCTTACAGAAGAGCTCTGGCAGCGACTTCCCCGGCGACAGGGCGACAAGACACCATCTATCACTGTGGCTATTTACCCGCAATACGTCCAAGAGTGGGATGACGAGGCTGCTGACGCGGAATGTAAGTTACTACCCACATGCATGGCTTTGTGGTGCAGTCAGTGCTAATGTACGACAGACGAACTGCTCGTAGGCTGCTCAAAGGGACTTCGCTCCCTGGCCGCCGAGTACGCGATCAAAGAGTCTGCAGCAACATTCATCCAGCCGCTCGACGAATCAACCCACACTACACTCTCCACCCCTACCTCCCTCCCATCTATCCGCTCCCTCGCCGGCAAATCCGTCACCAATGTAACCATCCTCTCGCCTTCAGACCCTGCGCCCACAGGTTGTGCTGTGTACACTGTCGGCGCAGTCGCAACCGTGTTCCTCAACGTCAAGGGCCGAATCGATATCGACAAGGAGATCACCAAGGCGAAGGATAGGCTTGCGAAGGCTACCGAGATTGTGGAGAAGCAGAAGAAAATCATGGATGGTGAGTGGGAGGCCAAGGTCAGCGAGGCTGTCAAGGAAACCGAGAGGGAGAAGTTGAAGGCTGCAGAGGTAGAGGGGAGGAATTGGCAGGCGAGTATCGAGCAGTTTATGGCGTTGAAGATTGAGTAGGGTGGAGGTCAGTGTAGTGGAGTTGACTGGTGGAGGGAGAAGAGGGGGCTGGTCAGATGGGTTAGGCATGCAGGAGTTATTCATTGAAGGCTTTATCGTTATGGTTTAACGTTAGTGTTGATGGGGGATGATAAAGTACGATGCCTTGAATTCTTCTGAAATTCTCAGATCACTGTGTATTAGATTTACAAATGATAGAATCTGTGTTTTCTGTTCATGGACCCTTCCCAAGTGTTGCACGTGTGTTTTGTTTTGTTTAATCATCACTGTCTACGTTTCCTGACATGCATCACGGTATCATACTGTCCACTATCGCCTTTCTTCTCTTCGTCTCTGCATACACGCTGACTCCCAAGTGCTCTTTTCTTTGTTCCCCAAGTGAGAAAATTCGGGAACAGAAACATAGCTTGCTTGATGTCTGAGTTTAGGATATAACTGGTATGCACTGTATAAAAGCATGCAGATGGACTTGATGGAAGACATACACATGTGCTTCTAATGCTACTTTTTTTTACTCTGGATATGTGATCTCTACGTCATCATTTCGGTGTTTCACATTTTGAAAGACGGAGGCCACGCATATCCTCCATTTCTCGCTGCTTCTAGAAATTCAACCATGCATGAAGAGCTAATGCGTTTTCGATGCGGAGAAGGCACTGAGTCACTCATGTTTCTTCTAGGTACATCAGCATAAAGCGAAAGTGTGTGCATTTTGTTCCTTGGAGATATCTACATGCATGATGCTGAAAAGCTTTTGGGCCAGGCACGTAGTGTACGGCTGCCATAGCTTTAAAAGGAAAAGAAAGGTTCGATGGGCTTGTAGATTCGGGGACGTGGTGCACAAAGACGACTTTATATTGCTTCCCGACTCATCAGATGACAAGGCTCTCAGAAATTTACCCCTCTCAGCCTCGTGTTCACTTCTCAGGATTGTAACTCTTCCCATCCATCGGCTTGAGGTGCAACTTCTTGAAATCGACATCATGAAACGTGCGCACGTTGATGATCTTCATACCCGCAAAGAAGGTCGGATCCACGCTCTTGGCAAAACAACTCGTTCCGCATGTAGGGCAGAAATGGTGAGCTACTTTGTGCGTGGCGAAGGTGTATTTCTACCATAGCGTATTGTGAGCACTCCTTCTCGCACGACGCGAACACTTGGAGTAAACTGATTTGGGGATAAGGGGATATGTTGGGTCAGGACGCACCGACAATTCGTCGTCACTCCCCTTCTCATACACAATGTCCTTTTCGTTCACATAGATGAGAAGATAGCCATTACGAGAACAGATACTGCAATTGCAGTCCACGACCTCGCATGCAGGGTCTGTGAGTGGCGGCGACACGGTGACTTTGTATCGGAAGCGATCACAATGGCAGGAGGCGGTGTACGTCTCGCTTGGTGCGGGCGGCGAGGCGGCTGATGAGGGGGTTTCGGGGGCAGACATGGTGGATGGGCAGGAGGGGTTGTATGAAGAAATTGAAAGTGGGTGTTGGTATGGGAGAGGAGAGAGAGATGTTTGAGGAAGAAAGTACGGAGACCGACTGCCCTTTTATGCCCCGCCCACGACCTGCAGCACAACCATGAGTCTTCACAACCATGAGTCTTCGCATCCTGCGTGTCGCAAAGTGTTGCATTGTCTTTCGTATTATGCAAGCCAGGACTCCTAGCGGCGAATCATATGAGGGACGACGTGACGATGTGCAGGTTGTTATCGCGAAGTCAGGTGAACGGGCGTTTTGGGTCGGGAAGCTAGCCAGGGAATGGAACCAATCGGATGATCAGATATTAAGGTGGTCTGGGTTACCCTCCGTCATGAACAAGCTCAGCTCGCACAGACAACGATATGGTCCCATTCCTCGCGGGGTTGCTTTTGCGAAACGCAGATGTTCGAACGGCAAGCGTCCTCGCCCCAATCAGTGTACCTTTCTCAAGCAGTCAGTAGGAAACGAGAGGGGAAGTTATTAACACACCATTTTCATGCGGAAACAACTGTCCATTTTATACTTTCGTCCTAATATCTAGCTCTTCAAGAGCTGGAGACCTAGCACGAGCATAATCGGTGATCTACCTCAGCTCTTGATCCATCTCTTCCTCTAATCACACAAGACGCCCATCCATCCAATTTTCCTTGAACTCCATGGCTCCAGCATCAACGTGATGAGGCAAAATACAATAGACTGGGAGACTCTCAAAATCTCCGGATTCCCTCTGCCATAAGTCGGAATTGGAATGCACTAAACCGACCTTCGATTCGGGTAGGCATTCATTTCTGTTGCCTCTCTAGCCAGCACTTTTAAACCGGTCTAATCTTACTTCGCTTGTTTTTTTCTCCTAGGCAGAAGTAGCCACTAGTGATGTGACTGTAGGAGAACATCTCCTAAGCCCAGGGATGCCTCAGACCAAGAAGGACTAGTGGATTGTATTCGACCTGATTACCGAACAATGCCTTACAACGGTATTTGTCTGTCCTTGCAACTTCGCCACCACATTGAGTGAGATAGGGCATCTAACATAAACCGTAAGGAGGCTGTTGTTTCCTTGCCCTGCTAAATATTCAATTTCGGTGCATAAATACCAAGTCCGTAACAGCTGCAAGGACGGAGGATCGGATATCGTGTCGCAAGAAGACAACATGTGCTACTCCCAACGTCGACGACTTCAAGATTAGATTGAATTATACTGATGCCAGGAATACACCGATTGAAGAATTCTATGGCATAGAGGGAGATGTCATAGACGTCTATGATCTTGGACCGTATATGCAGAAGACAAAGGGCAGCAAGGTCACATTTGCGTACAATCACCTTGCTTTATCTGTGGGCCATGGCTATTATCTGAAGTAAGTCGTCACTCGGTCTGCATAGTGTGTGTCCTGACAAAGCAGCTGTGCAGACTATGTCAGGGGTGACAGTTGCGATAATTCCTGGGACCTCAACATATTCATCGGCGCAAACAACATCATGCTATGGAGAGGACGAGAATCCAATTTTCAACGCTACTTTGCCCTTGAAGACCATCCCTTCGTTGAAGGCAAGAGGCGAACCTCGCCGCACACGCCGCACCCCAAAACGGACGACACACCCCTAGCAATTTTCTAGGGAACCCCACCCCCTTCTCCGCATTTTTGCCCTTATTCGCTGCCAGTTCTCACGTCTCCTCCCAAATCCTGTCCCCGATTGCAAACCGGCTTCATCATGTCGCATACCAGGACGACGCTCTCGCCACTCGAACAGCTAGACTTGGTCTTTTCCATACTTAAAACCATTTCCGCCGCCATGGTGACGCTGTTGGGCGTTCCGTTCCGCGGCGCGAGTGGGCATCCGAAAGCTATGAAGCATGTTATTCATACTGCGTTGCGGGTCATGAACGCGAGGGCATCTGCGAAGCAGATCCAGTGAGCGAGCGGTTCCCCGGAAACCAACCCTTCATATGAGTCAGGGCAAGCTGACGACGACAGGAACATGTCGGCGTCCACCGACGAAGCATACGCAGCATTCGCCAAAGCCAAGGGCTTCAAGCTGACATCCACCAATCTTCCTGAGGATGCGACCGCGCACTGGATTGGTTCGCCAGATGCCAAGAGGATTTTGGTTGTCTTCCATGGTGAATGCAAAGCTCTCCCAGCCAGCTCGCAGAATATTGATCGACAAAGCTGACTGAACGAGGCGGCGGTTTCGTGTATCCGGCAACCACCCAGTTCCAGTTCGTCTATGACGTGCAGAAGGAGGCGGGCGATGGTACCGCGGGGATTGTGCTCTCCTACAGCCTTGCTCCTGGCAAGCCATACCCGCATCAGCTCAAGCAGGCAGTAGCGCTGATTTCGTATCTGATCAACGAAGCGGGCAAGAAACCCGAGGACATCCTCCTGGTCGGCGATTCCGCGGGCGCAAATCTGATTCTGGGAGTCATCTCCCATCTGCTGCATCCGCACCCAGACGCGTCCATTCAGCCACTTAATATGGACTCGCCTCTCAAGGGCGCGCTACTGGTGTCACCTTGGGTCAATTTCAACCCGGTTGCGGCGTCGTATAGGACGAATCAGAAGAAGGATTTTGTCAATCAACAGATTCTCGCGAAATGGGGCCGGTATTATATGGGGACGGCTGCACGGGACGCTTATAATCAACCGGGGACCGCCAGTGACAAGTGGTGGCAAGGGATGGACGCCAAGGTTCGTGATGTCCTAGTGACATCTGGAGAAAATGAAGTTATGTTTGATGATACGCAGACGTTTAGTGAGACGTTGAAGGTAAGTTCACCAATGAGCCCCAAAAGCATGACATTACGATGCTCACTCGGGGACAGCAAAGCTTCCCTAGTCTGGAAGTCCAGTTTGTGAAAGGGGAGACACACGATCAGCTGTTCATGGATCCGGTGGTGGGAGAGAAGGTTGCCAGCGATTCTGCGAAGATTATCAAGTCGTGGGTCCTGGCTAGACTATAGGGTGACGGTAAAGCTGGGAAGGGCTGAGGAAACTATCTGATCATTTGCGAAAGCGGGTACAGGATTGATTGGTCTAGAAGCTAAGTGATTTGGTTGTAAGAGCGTCCTTGACATATGCTATCTACCTTGCGACACATGGATCCGTTCCATCTCGTCTATTTATTCTAGCCAATTCGCGATTGATTTCTTTGAAATTGTCTTGATTGCTGCCTACCGTCCTCGAATCTAAAGACATGAGTGAATAAAGATTGAATTTGTATGTTTGTTCTACATTGCAGAATAGGGACTTCCAAACGCGCCAGACGTCCCACTCTCTTATGCTGATGTGCATCCTTAGCGCACCGTAAATCCACCATCCACTAGCAACGAAATCCTGGTAACGTAGGTACTCTTGGTCGAGTCGCCCAACCAGGTCGCCGCTCCAGCCACATCGCCTGGGAGACGGGTAATCAGCATGAAGGATTCAGACTGCTAGATTTCAATCAATTATCGATTGCCCAAACAGTGGAGGAGTCAGGAGAGCATCGAATTTAGATGTATTCGACCTGGTTACAAATGTTACCCACTTGCTCTACAATTGTAAAATAGTGATATTATGATATGGCCCCGTATCCTCGCTCTTGCTCCGCCTCCTACCTAGGCTTCCCATGTTTATTGTAGTTATGGAACGCTGTTACCCTTGATTCATTACTCAACCTCTGTTAAGTCTTCTGGACCTGTTCTTGAATAGCCTGGAGTTGTGGATGGAATTCGAAGGTGCATATGAGAACTACGCCTTCGGAGGTGGCGCAGGCTGCTTGCCTACTCCCATCTTTTGTATCTGCGACACATAGTACATCTAAGCCCATTAGCATTCTTGAAATAGTTAGGTAGGTACTTGAACTAACCGTGTCCAGTCCAGCGTTCAAGGCCTTGATAGCCAATTTCTTAACAAGCCAATTACCCTCAACCCTGGCAAGATCTACCACTGCATCTGCATCCTTCACGTTCTCGTTCAGTATGATGTCCTTTGGGAGATGTGGAAATGCCGCTCCTGGCCTTCCGAGTCCTATTATGTCGCAAGCATTGCTCTCTAGCGCAGCGACCATACCAACCCGACTCCGGAATCCGCCTGTGACCATTAGGATGATGTTGGGGAACCGGGCTCGCACGGCCTTTGCGTAGTCGAGAAAGAAGGCTTCGCGTTTTGCTGATCTGGATGCCGTATTATTGTCGCCCGCGGACATTCTAGGGTTCTCGTACGTGCCTCCACTTATCTCCAGGAAATCGATCTGCTCTTGCGCAATGAGACCAATTTGTTCGAGGCTCTCCTCGAGACTCTCAGAGCCATCAACATCGGCCGAATTCAGCTTGATACCGACGCAGAATGAGGCTGGGACTTCTTTTCTAATCGATCGGATGATGTCTATAACGATTTTTGTGCGTTTGGCAGCGGTGCCACCATAGACATCTGTGCGAAGATTCGTTTTCGGAGAGAGAAATTGCGAAAGCAGATATCCGTGGGCTCCATGAAGTTCCACTCCCTTGAAACCACTTTCGTAGGCCAACTTGGCTGTTCCGGTAAACTCTTGAACAACTTGATCGATGTCTTTCTGAGTCATGGCCCTCGGCGTTCCAAAGATGACTTTCGATAGCAAACGCTCCACCAATCCATCTCCAAGTTTCAGTGGTACCGCTGAGGCGCTGATTGAAGGTTCGAAAAAGCCACGATCTCCATTCTTCGCCGGACTTTGTCGACCGGGATGCACTAGTTGCACAAGAGTAGGTGTGCCGTTTTTCTGCGAGGCTAGGGCCCATCTTTTCCATTGGTCTCGTGTGGATGTTGGTAACGACGGCTTGAAGCCAACAGAGTCGTTTGAGCCTTTGTAATTTACAGATACATCGACATTGCCTGCCCGGAATCAGTGAAATTCTTCCAAGAACTAGGGCCTTGGGATATTTCCATACCAGTTAGTAATCCACCCCAGCCCCCTTCGCTCCAAGTCGAATACGCTTGAATGTACTTGTCACCGGGGTCTGAAACTTCAGCCATAACTTCCCCCATTGCTGCCTGTGTTCATCAGTTTAGCACATCATCAAACACAAGAAGGAAGACCTCATACTTTGACAAGCCGGTTTGGAAATACCAGTCCGCATGGTGTCTCGATCTTGGAACTAAGTTTCGTCGTCATGGTGCTAAGGTATCAATCAATCCGGGAATATATTTAGATAAGATTTGATGATAGGATTCTGTGAAGCGCCAATACATAAAACGTGGTAGCATGTAGAACGAACTGCAAAGAGGATCTGGCTTTATTTATGTGGATGCGCCAACAGGCGAGGAGTGGCGCGGTGGACAGATAAGAATTGGTCAGGAAACAGGGGATTCTGGTGGAACTCCAATAAGAAAATTGGCGACGAGCAGGTTCCCTAATGGGCCCGATCAGGAACCGTGCTGAGTAATTGCAAATAGAGCTATGGAATCAGTGAGACTTTGATGAACGGTGCAAGTGTGTGCCTCGGCCGACGGACGAAAAGCGGGATCAGGACAGGTAGGGTAATTTGCTTTTAGTAGTATAGTCCAAATTTTCAGAACGTGACGGAAAGGAGTAATCAACTTGGAAGAGATAAATAGTCCAAACTGGATAATGAAAGGTGCATGGGCTGCGTCGCTGCGAGGTACGCTTTGTGGAATATGGGATGTTGATAAATCGCTAAGCTTAAAGCAGCGTAGTGTATTTTAGTCCACATACCTGGAGTATGCCCACAGGACCGGTACTACAATTCCTTGCTATTTTTGCATTCAACGCTCGTCTCGTTCTTTGGAGATTCCATCACGCCAAGCTCTACTGCACTCGTGACAGAGAAATCCGTATTGTGATAAATCCTCAGTTCTTCGCTACCACCGCCATTGATCCACTCCTGGCTCTCAGCCCTTCTAATGGTACCAGGACTGCTTGGTCCTGATTGATTTTTCATGCTGGGCGCATAGGTTTTCATGGCTGTCAATGCACCGCGGGGCCCTGAGCTCCCTCCGATCCGTCCAGTTCCGTGAGAATTGTAGCTCCAGTTGCGCAGATTGAACGCTCGCTGGATGAGGGGATATATGAGTGGGAGGTTGGCGCATAGGATCGCCGTATACGATTCGCGGAGGTACCATATCGTCCACTCGACTCCAAACGGATGCGTGAAGGAGTAGTACTTATTGAGTATTGCGGCCACGATCTAAAATGCGTCAGCCATTTGTAGGCAATCCAGAAACTGAATTTCAAGAGATGAAGTTCTACCGTGAAGACACCGATTAGGAATACGGCAATCAACCCTGCCTTGTTCTTTTTCGGAAGTCTCGCTTTGAAGAGAATGGGCATAGGTATAAGAATGATCATCACATCGGAGCTGATGTTGAGCGTGGCGTTCGTGATAAGATGGTTGGTTGCTGCTGAGCACTGTACTAGTGAAAATGTCAGTCCTGTGATCACTATCCGTACAGAGGAGCATGGAGGTACCACTACTTGTGGGGACAGCCCAATATTGCGAGAAGGGACGACACCAGACTCCAAAGTACAATATCTCCATGACGATCTGCGTTAACGGTTAGAGAATCCTATTTTCAAAGACATTCGGCCCTACAAATCCAATGCCGACATAGACGGCAGTACCCATAACAATCTTATGGTAAGACAGGAGGAAGCTAGGGATAGTATCAGTGACTAATGCCCGAATGAGAATGAACATACTCACGTCATTCGAAAGTATAACAATAGAAGGCAGGTCTTCACCAGCCAAATTGTGACAATCTGCATCTGTTCCACAATCAAAACGAGTTTGGAGCCAAACACTCGATCCTGGATTTCTTCAGAGGAAAACTCCGAGACATTGTCGGTGGGAGCAATGAGGTTACTACTGGTGTGAATGATCAAATGCATGCATGCCATAAGGATGGTGTCGGTGAGCTAATGCAACTGTTACTATTACCGATATACAACAATGCTTGAGGAGGCTCACCATGGCTACGATGATTAAGTAGTCATCTAGCTGAAGATTTCTCCATCTTCCCAAGTGCAATCGTCTTGACACCAATCGAATGAAGACAACCACCCAACAACATGAATACCATATAGCAGATTCGGGCTCAAGGATCGACATTCGGACCGAGGCGAAAATTCCTTCGTGAGGGGCTGGGCAGAGTTGGAGAAAAGCGTATGTTGACTTTCGTATGCATCGAGCCTAAAGGGAGTTACGCAAACAAGGTCGCGCGCTTCTCCACAAAGCAGTCCGAGGTGGTAGTGGTTATGACAATTCTCAGAACAATCAGGCCACGCTCGGTGGTTCTATCCTTTCGGCTTTAATGCACCACTAACGAATCAAATTTCTCGGACAACTCGTAAACACGAGTCGTTCGGTATCGCTGGTTGAGCAGAACCTATAGCCCAGCCAGGGGGACCTCCCGTCCGCGAGTACCTTGTTATCTCTGGCTTGGCTGAGCCAGTTTTGTGGGGATTAACCCGCTGCGATGCAATCTCGCAGCTCGCCGCTGCAAGGATATCGTGCTTATCATCCGTTCGGTGCTGTTGGCGTTTTGCTCTGGCAGATGTGAGACCTTATTCGGTGGACTGATGAGTTAGCGCGAAGACTAAGTATGCAGGACTTTCTTCCCGCTTCCAGCGTGTCTCGAGAAAGATACCAGATCCGGCAAAGAAACAAGGTTATGCCCTGGTCGAATTCTTTGGTGTATCTCGTACTTCGCTTCGCCTCGTACTGTACCTGTGGCGCAAACGGCATTGTGCAATGGAACAATACTGTTTTGGCCTGGTATCGTTCCGAGGTCCTAACACGAATCAACTGCCAAGCCATCAATTGTGATCTAGCAGCTGTGACAACAGATAGTAAACCGTGATGACCAGACAATGAATGCCGAAATTTCCGTGATCATCGGCCGTTCCCCTTCCCACCGTTGGCTGCATGCTATGGCTAGAGTCACTGGGCTGAGCATTGCTTTTATACCTCAACTACTGGACGGTATGTCATCGTTAGTATGGCGAGACAGAGTGCTGTTTGAGTTATGCGATCGACGTCAAGGTGTAGATTGGTAAGCCCCTGTGGCGATCTATCCCGTAGTAGAAAGCACATCCCGAAGGATTCTCCCATCTCCCAAATTGCCGGGAAGAAAGAACTGGGTGGCGATGTGCGTGTAGCGCTTTTTTTTATGGGTCTGATGAGCCAGAGGTGGAAGTGACGAGACGGGCTGGTAGCGAGAACAGGTGACGTTGGAGAAATTCTATCGTGCACATGGAATCGCGCCTTTCCACCGTGCTTTGCCGAGAACCCGACTCGTGGGTGCATTCCGTCGGACAGGCCCGTGTCTGAATGGGGAAGATAGACCGGGCCCTTGGACTCGCAAGAAAATGATGAGATAACTGGGCGGGAGTGACGAATGTCATGTGTGAAACGGTTTTGTTGAGAACTCTTGGCGGCCGTGCCCTCTTCTAGTTAAGCCATCACATGCATTAGCGTACACGTGTCGAACCTAGGAGAGTTTCTAAAGTCAACCGCTTCTACGCATCTACCGCACTTCGCATTCTCCCCCGTTTCCACACCGTTCCGACTTAATGTGTATTCGCCAAAGGCCACATGGGAAATCATTTATAGTCGTCTTAGTTTGTGGCTTCAAGAGCCACCCCAAACGACCTGATTGATTATGATCCACCAATAGACCTAAGCTTTGCGATGTGCTCGCAACCCCAGCAGGAGATTGATAACCATGGTCAGTCTCTATCGGAGTTAGATCCTGACGAAGGTCGCTTGCCTGTGAGAAGAACGCATTTTTCAGACAATCGTGGCCTGGGCAGGTTGTGGAATCGAAAGAGGAACACATTTATTTTCATCAAGAAGAACACTGCGAT
The DNA here is from genome assembly GCA_001599595.1 of Beverwykella pulmonaria. Lineage (NCBI taxonomy): Eukaryota > Fungi > Ascomycota > Dothideomycetes > Pleosporales > Melanommataceae > Beverwykella > Beverwykella pulmonaria. The sequence goes on along the minus strand of BCHH01000007.1, from coordinate 2,847,364 downwards.
TATGTCGACATTTGCATTTTCTTGAAGAGGCGCATTCTGACCTGCCCTAACAGGCAATATCGACGCCGCAGCTTTCCCTGCCTCAGGTCAAGCTCACTTGTACCCATTTTGCCCGTAATGTGGACATCAACACACAACCTAATATTCTTGGCCAGAATAGGAAAATAATTTATCATGTTTGGCATTTACGTATATCCGAGTTAAGTGGTAGGGCTGCGGACACCGCGAAAGAGTTGGAAATCGCTCACAATTCTCTCGAGCAAGTGTTGATTCTTGAAGATAAGAATACTTTTGTGAAGGGAAGGTCATCAGTGGGCCTAGCATATTAGTGTAGCCCGCTCCACCGGCTTGATCTGCAATTGCCCTTTCACTCTATTTTCCCCAGCCAGCCCTATTCTATAAAACTTCACGCAGCACCACTGCTTCTACAAGTTTACTACCTCCCACATCAACTCAGCTTACTTCTCCACTTCCCAGTCCATCACCTGAAACCATTCCTAAAAGTAACTTAGCATCTCCATCGAAGTTTTCACCATGAGGAACCAAGCCAACCAGCAGCAGGAGCTGAATTAACGGCTTCAGTCAACGCAAGGCCCGGCAGACTAACCGAACGAGCCTACTCAAAGTCCGTCAGCCTTACGAGAGTCGCTTAATTAAAGTTCTATCTAACTACGTCTTCTGCAAACTCGGCTAACTCTTACTACATATCCCAATATCCTCTACCGTCGTCGATATCACTGGTAAGGAAACTAAGACTACAAATTTAACATAACCTCCTCCACTTGCGTTCTTCTTTCCCAACTTACCCGCCCCAATTGGTCGAGAACCCGTCCCACCGTCAACATGCCCACCCAGCAACAGAATGGTGAGGGGGATTCCAACGAAGATGAGGCAGAAGCGCAGTGACAGAACACTTTCCGCCTAGATGTTGACTCTATCACATGTCCTACGTGTTCCAACACTACCTATTCTAGTTAGTTCCCCTGGCATGGGTATATATAGTCTTCGTGCGAGGTCTCAGCTCATCGCACGCTTTCACACTTTTTGAATGCACATTGATTCTTCAGACGATTGACTGTCTCTACTATACGTGACAGACTCCTCCATTCTAATCCGTGGACACGGAAGTGTCGTTCGCATCGAGTTAAACCATGCTGCAGCTCTTACGACAAACGTATTCAGCATACTCGACCAGCAGGGCGTCTTCTAGTAGCAAGATGACGGCGGTCGGCAAGGTGGTGACGGTCAGCAAAATGGCAGCGATCAGCAAGACGGTAGCAGTCAGCAAGGTGCATCCAGTCCGCGCAATCCTCAAGACGCCTTGAATCTTCTGCAGCAACCGCGTCACTCAACAAACTAGCCTCGGCGTTGCTTCCAATTCCATACCAATAGCGGCGTCAACATTATCGGGAGCAGTAATGATGTGGGAGGTGGTTTGGAAGCTATGATTGAATATGGATGTGACCAGTGATCACCTCCATTGACACCAGAATGAACGTGAACGACGATTTTGCATATTCGAAGAAATCATCACAGTGCATCGCCTTTAGACGCTACCAAATTACATATACCCTTCTCCATTTCTACTCCCACATCCGTTCAATCCCCACCTCTTCATCGGCAGCATCCCCTAGACCATTCCTCATAAGATTTTATTTTCCACTTCTTCCCAGCCCTTTCCGATAGAAACATCGGCACCTTCCCCCCCCCCCCCCCCCAGCAACCCCTTTCCAACTACAAACTCTCATCCCGGGTACAACTTGCCCGGTGAGCACCTCTATCCCTTATCACGGTTCTCTCTCACAAAATCCCCGTTCTCAAAGCTTAATCTCTTCAACATGGTATCCTTGAACAACTCAAAGACTTTCTGCGCAATGACAGGAGATAATCGGTTGCAGTTTTACACAGGCTTCTCCCCGGGATTACTAAAATACTGCAAAAATACCTTAGGTAGTTGATCAACATCCACCACCCTCAACCTCTCCAAATCCGACGTCGCCCGCCCAAACGCCTACATATGCTCACCTCTCTTCGGCCGCGGCGAAACGCAGAAGTCCACTAGCCCATTTGCATCGGTGTCGAAGTTGTAGCCCTCGGATCTCAATTCTTCCAGCACTGAAGGCGCGTTGATCAGGCTACAAATGTGAGAGACAAATCTGCGCTTATGATGGCATGGTGAAGGACAGATCGGGATTCTAATTTGGGGCCAGGGAGAGAAGGACGTGGCAGGCTTTGTTGTATAGGTCTGTGTGATCGTCGGGATCGTCGGAGCGTAGTTTTAGTTAGCTTTCCGCGCATTCGATCCAGGGCGTGAAGGAACCGCCTGCAGGAATGGGGTAGTAATCTGCTGCAATCCCAGGGCCGCCAGCGGATTCTCTGTGAAACTATATTATGAATCTTTCCCGGAGCCACATTCCGTTAGGAGAACATAGGAATCGCACATAACCGAGCTGCAAACTTAGTTTGATTGCGAGTTCTACCAAGGATCGAGATCATTTGTATACTCAGGTGTGCGTAGCATGGGCAGTGCGACGATGATGTCTTCTATTTTGCTACGCGCAGCCAACGCCGCGGGGGAGTCTGTGGACAATTGAACTGCTCCTCTCCGCCATGGGAATCGTCGACGCCATAGTTATAGATGAGGGCGCTGGTGACATTTCTAAGGTAGCTCTCGGACGTGATGTCCTTGGTGAAGTAGGGTGATATGGACGAATGGAGTATGTTGATTGGGGTTTGCCCATTGAGATCTGCCCGCTGACTTGCGGAGACGGTTACTCGAAAGCGCAGGAAGGCATAAGCGAGAATAAGACGTTGATTCGGATTACGCGTGCTTTGGAAGAACGAAAAGAGGGGAAAGGGAGCGTCAAATTGACCCTTTAAAAAGTGAGATCAGCTTATCAAGCCATCTGAAAGTCCGTAGTATGATCGCCGCCTTAGAAGAAGACCTACGCCTCATAAAGTCTCACTTCAACCAATCAGCATAGAGGTGGTGTAGTAAGGCATCTCTCCACCTTTCTTTGTTGCACTCCCCGTTTGTTTCAAAGGATGCGCATCCATGAACACATTCGCTTGAAACCACCTGCACAAATACTAACCTCACCTCGGGAACCTCACTCACTCAGCCCCAATATTTACACCCCTCTCTGTGGAACTTGTTGCCCTTCCTACTAATCGGCCCAAACGGCGCGCCACACTCCCAGCAAAACTCGAACCGACATTTCCAGCAAGTCATCTTATCGCATCCCTCATTCTTCTCAATAAACCAGCCACAGATAGCATTCGGACAGCGCTTGCTAGTCTCCTGCACGCACTTCTCGTTGGCTTTTTCATCTAAAAGCTGCTGGAAGGGGGCTGGTGCGGCGGTGCGGGCTTCGTACTCGGCGCATGTCTCACCGGCGTGGTAGGGTACGGAGGGGTGGTTGAGACAATGGGTATGACCACAGGACGTGCAGGTGAAGATTGGGTTGTTAAGCAGGGATTCGTCGTAAATGTAGCCAGAAGAACAGGTGGGTGATTGACACCAGTGGAAGTTTGGAAGGGAGGAGAGAGCCGCGCACGTCGAGAGGTAGTCGTATCTTCGTAATTCCTTAGCCTTTGCAGTACTAGAATTGGTACGAAGGGGCAAATGCGAACTTACCGGGCAAACACCTCTTGCGTAGCGAATAGCTTGACGTCATCGTATGCCAGTGCTTCGCCGCATTCAGGACATACGCACTGATCCCAACCCTTTGTGTCTATACATGTTGCGATCCAGGTCTGCATGCATTCTACGCAAGTTTGTGAAGGGTGCTTGCATCTTGTAGTAGGAGCCCACGTCGAGAAATGAGCTATGTGCTTTAACTCCTTACAGACTTCGCATGTTTGGCGTACTCGAGATAAGACCACACGTTCTGGTAGCGCTGGCACTGAGGCCTCCTGGTCCTTCGGTTGGGTGTACGGCGGTATTTTGCCTGGCAGAGAAGGGAGTGCCTTAGTTGCATATGCCGAGTTTGCTCCCGGTGAGTCTTTGCCTGAATGTTGGGATATCGGGGGGCTTGCGAGACCTTGAGTTGGTCGTGATGGCGGTAAGAACAGTTGGCGGTTCGTTTCCCCAGGGGCACGCAGAGGAGGAGTTGGTAGTAGGCTGAGATCCAGAGCGTACATCTTGGGCACCGAGCCAATATCTTCCTCCAACTGGCGCAGATTCTTTTCCGTCAAAAGGTAATTGCTGTATGCACTCCCATTTCTAAGTCTTGCGCTGTATCCTTTGGTTTCTGACAGTCTTCTGTTTCCGGATCTTACAAGACAGAGAGGGAGTGAAGTGAAGAGCTTCGAGAGGAGTGGTCTTGACTTTGGCTTGTTGGATTCTTCGTCTCCTGGGAACACATTCATCGAAGCGTTATTGAAGAGACTCGCGGCGCGTGGAGTAGCTGGCGCCCCAGTGATATCCGCCTCGATGACTGTAGTCTGTGGTGAGAGTGGTGTATTTTGCTGCACATTTACCTCGACGCTTCTAGTCTGTCGCGACGGCGATGCAACAAGCTCGATTTTTTCATCGCCAACTGCAAGTTCCAGTGGTATGTCCTGCAGCGACTCACCATCTTCAACCCCAATAATCTTCGGCCTCAGTATCTCACCAGTCCGGACCCCACTCCTCTCCATTGACAACCTCCCCTTTCCCGCTTCCTCTCCCGGCCCCTTTTTGGGCTCGATCTGCGACAAGGGCCTCGAGAAATTCGGAAAGCTATTCGACTTTCCTCTTCTTGAGGCTGCTTGTTGCACACCTGCGGCCCCTCCAGGTCCGCCATCAGTTCCGGGCATATGTGCTGCAAAAGACACCGGTCGTTGCGGTCGCTGCTCAATCTTAGGAGACACGGCTTGGCGCGGGGCGTCTAGAGATGCTCTTCCATGGTGTGAATGGTTCGCATAGTATCGCGGTCGCGGTGGCCGTTGTTCAACCTTTGCAGATGACTTTTGTCGCGAGAGCTCTAGTGAAGTCCTCTCCTGGGTAGAACCCCGGGCCAAAGACACAGATCGCAGCGGCGGCTGCTCAGTTTTCAGAGATGTCTTCTGTCGCGGCAAGTCCAAAGAAGCTCTTCCGTGCCTCGAGTTTTGAAAAGGGCGGGTGGGCTCATCCAACGACGCCCTGCCTTCTGCCTCTCTTGATGGGAATTCGAATGCCCTTCCCTGCCACGACTGCTCCACATAAGGCGGATGTTTCGGCTGCTCGGCCAAGTGAATCTGAAAACGCGTGATGCGCGCTTGCCTCTGCTGCTCAGCCATGTCCGATGAGACTGAATCCTTCCGTGGCCAATGCTCCGGCGTCGCTGTCGTGAGACGCAAAGCCGGAACGTTGATGTGGAAACCATCATAGCCCAAACCCAGAATCCTCTTTGCTTTAGGGGAAATCTCAAAGGGCGGCGGTGGCTGTCCACGACGATGGGGATGGTTTTGCACGTTTAACCGGTCGTCGATAGCCTGTTCGGGCCAGGTCATCATCGTAGACATGGTTGTCGCTCAGAGCGCCGCAACCCAAACACTCTCCCATACGGATCCGGGCGGTCAAGCAAAATTAGAAGACATCGGGAACGGAGTAAGAAGAAAGGAAAAGATTGTGGGACGTAAGGCAAGATAAAAGTAAAGGTGGTCTGCCGACCCGATACGAGACCCTCGAGGATTAGATAAACGAGGCGAAGCAAGGTATGCGCATATTGTTTCAGGCTCAAGTTAGCCTGCCTTACACAACGTAAGCCCTCAATAATTCGCTGGGCGAGCGAGAAACATTCTCGTATTATATCTACAACTCGTTCGTGCCCCGCAGCTGAGGTCCAAGAATAGAAGTCGCACAAAGTCAGATGTATATGGCAGCGCACAATGTCAAGCATCTAAGCGGAAAGCGTGACCGAAAGGTACTCACCTGAAGACTTACCTGAGATGTCCTTGTTCTTAGAATATGCATGCCGAGGGCCAAACTTCTCCCGGTATTTGAGTATCTTCACGCAACCTGAACTATATCAGCGTATAAAGGTAAATTACAGTCTCAGTATTTGTACCATGCTATCCCTATTCACATTTCCCATTACCAGTCCTGTTACTGTGGCGAAGGGATTTCAGTATACACACCGAAAAGACCGCCACACAACCATAGTCCCATCCCATGCAAAAGGCTGATATACACGAAGACGAAAACGCCAAAGAGCCAGCCCTAACTTTATTGTGAATCGGCAGCATATAATGCCTGTAGGTTAACTTACTAAGAAGATAGACCCCATCTTGCCGAGTTGAAAATTTCCAGGCCGACCCGTCCCTCCTCCGCCCAGATCCTGTTTCAGATCGCCATCCACCACATATGCAAATGGAGAAACAAACGCGGACCCTAGGGTGGCAAGCCCCAGAGGAAAAGGAAACGGTATGTACTAGGAAACTTACATTAACTCAAATGAAAATCTCCAACTCATGTCTCCTTAACTCCTCATCCTCAAAAGCTGGGTAAGCGGGAACTATCGCGTCAGCAGATTGGACGTATGCATCGTTATAGATGCGCCAATACGGCTGCCGGACTTTGCGAGCCGGATGAAACAGACCAGCCCAAACGTAGTTCATGACTACTGGGGTGCCGACAGCGTTGCGAACACCGTCGATGGCTTCGATGATGCGATCGATAACGTGGGGACTAGTTTCAAACAAATTTGGCCAGAGGAGGTTGAGAAGATGAATCATCGCATCCTCACAGTCGAGACCAACGCAGCCAAGGGCGACCTAAGGTTACGGAGTCAGCGCGATTCTGAAATATCGGAGATTTGAACGTTTCATTTACACCCACTTGATACTTGTTGTGTCTAGAGATTTGCCGCAGAGCAGCATATCACCATCCACAGTACAAGTACCAATGCGTGATATTATATTTATATTGGGGCTTCACTTACGTGCTTGACGACCGACGCCGCCGTCTGACGATGAACTTGGTCACGGTCGATGAGAGCGTCTTCCAAGAGAGGTGTAATGGCGTAGACATAATCCTTAGCCATCTCTCCAATGTATTCGAACATGAAGGACAGCGACTTCAAAACACCGTTTTGTACGTTGAGCTCTGGGACACGGTATTCGTTCATGAGAGCAGGGAGAACGGTGAACGGAGCACAAGTTTCGGCGACAATACCAATGGCAACAGCTGTACAGACACGCGACTGACGTTCCTGGACGCGGAGGTTGTTGAGAAGTGTGGCCAGTACATCCTGAGGTCCAATAGCTTTTGCAATGTAGCCGAAGGTGTTGTTAGCAGCCCGGCGAATACCCTTCTTATGAGCCTTAAGCATATCGAGGAGCTCAAAGCAGATTCGCATCCATTCACGCGGGTTGACATAGTCGGCGCCTCTATCAGCGATACGACCAACCAGATCAATTGTATTTTCTTGAACCTTCTCATGTCGATTCTTTAGAATCGGTGTAAGACGCGGCAAGAGATCCTTGATTGGAGGCTGCATTGCATGGAGGCCAACGACAGTAACGATGGCACGCAGGGCACCCAAGATTGAACCAAGAACATCAGGGTACTCTTCACCAAGATATTCGTAGAGAGCCTGTGCGAGCTTGATCAGCTGAGGATCCTCGTCACACTTAGACATGACAAAGGTGATTCGCGAGATCAAATCGGCAGCCTGTTGACGCACTGTAGCCGATTTGTTGTTCAGACGAGCCAGGACAATAGCGACAATCTGTGGCAGGTAAGTCTTTGCACGTTCGCCCAACGCATTCACGACAGTTGCGAAGCCATCGATGACAATGGGGTCCTCAACAGTCTGGTCCTGGAAAGCAACTAGCACGCCATCAATGAGCTGTTCTTCTAGGCGTGTATCGATATCGTGCGCGCCCAGGGTACTGATGATCTTGTCTACGGTCTCAACAGTCATCTTGCGATACGCTTCGTTCTCATCCTTCATGTTGATGACGATGCGGCTAACGATTTCTGAGACGCCAGACTTCTGAGCTAGATCGACGGTCGTGTCAACAACTTGTCGGTAGTTTCGCTTGTCCAGGGCCATACGGCGCACCCAGAAGTGTTTGAAAAATTCGTTGAGAACATTGTCCTTGAGATAGACCGGGGTAACACCAGCAGTTCCTGAGCACTGAGACACAACCTTCAGAACGACTTTCTTCATCTCTTCGTCAGGAGACTGAAATTCGCGGATGACGATTTCCATAATCTGGCTCGTATAGTAGTTGGAATACTCCTCGTCCATGAGTGGAATGACGTAACCGACAGCCTTCAAGAAAGCTGCAAGTGACTTGCCGCGTTGGCGTCGAGCTCCAGTCCAGAGAGGGTTGAGAATATCATCGAACGATTCGATACCATACGGGCTTGCAGCTTCGGCCAGAGCGGCAAGGGACAACGCAGTGACCATGCGCACCTTTGGCTGCTCATCGTTGAGATTCTCCCCGATGCACTCTACAAGCCCCTTTAAATGTGGCAGAATGGCACAACCCATGAGAATAGGGATTTGCTGGACGATTTTGACTCCAGTGTGTCGAGCGTGCCATGACTTCTTGCTCCTGCATACAGCCCGGAGGAAGGGGAGAAGAGCAGGAATGCCAAGCGCAGAAGCAACGACTGCAAAAGCTCGTGCAGTGGTGTTTCGTACGTATTCATCTTGGTGATCCAGATCCGGACGCATCGTGCTGATCATGTGTGCAAGACCAGCGGCTTTAGCTAGATTTGAAATAATCTCTCGACCTTCAACACGGGCATAATAATCTTGATCGATAAGAAGTGGCTCGATGACAACCAGTATCTTATGGACATATGGCCGAACGAGGTCGTCTAGTTTGTACAATACTCTGTCAATGACCTTGACGAGAAGATGGCGTTCTTGATCCTCCAATGTGCGCTCCATCAGAAGTGGTAGAATCTGATTGAATAAGGGGCCGGGTCCGAATTGTCGAGCATTGTCAGTAAGCTGTCTCAGGGCTGTCTTTCGCATAGGCGGGGTTCCGTTCTTGACTTTGAGAAGCAGACGCATGATTTTACGCTCCTTCAGTTCGTCGACGGTCATGTCACCCTCATCAGCACCGTCGACGAGCTTTCCGAAGTACTTCATATCTTCCGTCTTGAAGAATTGCAGATCGCCAACGCCAGGGATATCGGTCGGCAACTTCGTGCCCATCATGTTACTGTTGTTTTCTTCTGGTAACAAGAAGCCTTGGTATCCAGTAGGGAGTTGTGGAACGCCGATTGCTTTGCGAATGGGCTCGTAGCCTGGGGGAGGATCCAGAATTTTGTATCCTTCCGATGGGAACATCATATCTAGCTGCTCATCAGACAGGGGCGCGTTGCGATTGGAAATATCGGTGCCAAAGGTGAATGCATTGGGCATCGCCGACCGAGGTGTCTCTCCTCCGGTGGGAGCTGGTGTTACTCCTGACGGCGCAAGAGCGGTAGTGTCCCAACGCGAGCGTGCCGGAGCGGCTGCCTCTGCGGACGAGGCTGTTGGAGACCACCGAGACTTTTTGGTCTCGGGCTCCGCCTTAGGCTCCTCCTTTGCGGGTTCCTCCTCCACAGCATCCCACCGACGCCGCTTGCGTTTTGGAGCGGGAGGGGTTTTGTCGCCATTGACCACGGTGTCATCCTTGCCATCCTTCAGAGTGGGCTGATGATCCAAGACTTCATTTCCACCCTTGGCCTCGCGCTCCTCAATGAGTTTCCGTATGCGAGCCTCCTCGCGCTCGATCTCGCGCTCCTTCATAACATCCTTGTATGACATGCCCTCCTCTTCACCATTTTGCGCGAATGGATCTGCGCGCTGCGGCGAAAGCCGTCGCTCGAATCGTCGTTTCTGGTAATCGGTCTCTCGCGACGCGATTTGGGCTGACTCCTCTCGGCTCATGAGGATGTCGGCCTCTGCGGTATCACCATGTGCATATTCGTTCAGCTGCGCTGCCGTAGCTGTGTATTGCCCAACCAGACGTCTTCCGTTGATCTCGCCAGCATCCTCCATATCATCGTCATCATCGCGAACGGCGATGGAGGTATCGTATCCCGCGAACTTGTCGGTGCCGTTGCTATCATATAGGTTCTTGTCGAATGCCTCGGAGAGAGAGGCTTTGGTGGACCCGGGCTGCTCCGAAGCGCCGGAGGCCTTATATTTCTTTCCTGCCTGCGTGCCGGCCATTTTGCTGCAGGTGTGGCTCGTGTGGGGATGGTTTATAGAGTGAGAGGGGAGAGGAGGCGACTGCTTGGGTTCATCAAAGTTTCCAGCCTCAATATGCTTGGCGCGCTAGTCGAATATCGTTAGTCCATTATCAGGTTGACTTTACTTTCGCTGAGATGGACTCGAAAGACGAAACGTTCGCGAATGATTCAAAGCTCGACCTTGATCTTCCGCTCAGTCATTGGCATGTATCAACAAGAGAGTGTAGAAGAAATTAGATTAATTAGAGATCCAAAATATAGAGGACTGGGTATCATGAACTACCCACTCCTTGCCACTGTCCGCAATGTCATGAAGACAGTCACAAAGCCACTAAAACGTCCTATCCTAAAGACGCTAATGAAATCCATCCCTTGGGTAACACCAGTCTCAATCCGCTACATGGTGACTCGAAGCCAATTACGCCGCATAATGTCACTCTCTACAATCCTCCTCGTCAATTGTCAGATTCCTGACCCTAACCAAAGCGGCCAGAAAAACAACCGTAGGTTAACCCGTTCCCTGCTCCTTAGTGGCGGCTTTAGCTCTTGTCTAAGTTCAGCAGCTACTCCCTGCTGTCGTTGAAGATGTTCTTGATGGTCGTGTGCGGCTTCTCATTGCTAGACATGTGAGCGAAGGAAATGCGTTCGATGTGTGGTGGGTCCTCCAGCAGGTTGAACATAGTGTTCGTGTTCGCAGAAGTGTATGTGGAGGGATGGAGGGAGCGCAGGTAGCCACGATTCTTCATGCGAATCTGGAGGAAGAAGTTAGTGATGACCTCAGTATTGGTAAGGTAACACATCTGACCGTAGACGATAGGAGAGGTTTCAGCTTGAATTTGCTAGCATTCAAAGAGGATCGTGAGACTGTTCTTGCCTTTGTACTCGGAAGAGCACGCCTTGCGGTTGTTCTGGCGGGGGCGATAGGAATGGAACCGCGGTGTTTGAGCATGAAGTTAAAGATCTTTGTCAGAATGGCAATTGGTAGGTCCATGAATCGGAAACGAAGATCCTATTTCAAGATGGTAGCAACATTTCCTGCATAGGAACCCTCCTCAAGTATAACTTGATAAAATTATTGGCGGTTGAAGCAATATATTGAAGGTGTCACGTACCTGTTTGGCGATGAGAAAAGGGTTGCCGGACTGGAGCTTCATGAGATGAGTGTAATTAAAGTACTCGTCCAGCTGCATTGCATTAGTTCTACCTCTAACTTCATACCATGGATGAAATCCCAGTAACCGTAGCTTGCTTGGTCGGGGAGTGGAAGAAATAGTCAATAGCAACGCTACTGCCCTTATCTAGCTAGTTGTTGAGCAAAATACTTCTCACAATCCTTGACTGCCTTGATCTTCATGGAGCGAGCCCTTTTGCCTCCGCACGGGAACTTGGTGACAGCAGGAACAGAGTCATTGTCTACTTCAGGTCTGCGACGCCGTCCAAGATAAGACTGGCCGTGTCTGCGGGTGGCATGAAGGTCGGTATCGGCTCCTCCTTAACCTTGCCGCGAGTTTTGGGAGGAGCGAGCATTTCGATAGGCGATATGGTGGATGCAAGTGTGTCTGGTTTTTGAACTGTGTCTACAGTGTGATAATTTTGCCGTTGACATGCGAAAGAGATCAGTGAGAAAAGAAGTCACCAGAAAGAAGTAGTTCAGTGTCAAAATAATTGTAGAGATGGGTTGTTGCTGGTTTGGGTGAAATTTTGAACGAGAGTCCCGTCGGCAGCCCCTGGAAATTTATATACGTTGACCCAATCATCAACAGTGTACTTACTTTCTTGTTCATGTTGAGAACGTATTGCTGTGAGTTAGAGCAGAGAAAGAATACCTTGCGAAGGGTAGTCGTTCAAACAGTGCTAGAGAATAGGGTATAAGATACAAGTTGACCGTCGCAAATGAACGCATCACAATTGAAAAGTGATGTTTACTTTTTTAGAAAATTTTGAAGGACGTTCCAGAGCTGATATACGCGTGAATTAACTTAATGGAATTACCAAGAAAAGAGAAGCCTTTTTGAGCAGACACCTCCTCTCACCACAAGTTCACCCAGATAGCTTGGGCAACCTAAACATTGAAAGGAGTAGCATATATCGATCAAGTTGATCCTGACCAGGGAGGGATGTATACAATGCCTGGAGAGGTAGACGAGTAAAGACACCATCCTGGAGAGTGGAACGTGGCGAGAGAACGAGCAGGAAGGATCAAAGGAAATAACGATAGTGGGATCATGGGAGGAGTTAATATATCATCTTATTTGGAATGAGACGGGGTCTGGTTGGGTGGCTACAGATATCTGCTCGTGCTAAGAGGCATGTTGCTCTGACTGCATTCCTCTTGGGAAGGCACAATACAAAGCCAGCTGAGCTGCTAGCGCGCATTGATAAACAGAGTAGGTACATTTCGAACCTTTCGAATGATCGTTAGTGTATCACGCTCAAGAAAGGTGGGCCTGTCTCCCCACACTCTTGTACAACTATTTGAAGAGTTCGCTGAGAGCAATGCCATGTTTTCCTAAGCATGAACGATCGAAACATTGATTTTATTCTTTCCTTAAGCGATAGTAAATAAGATCTTGGACGAAGCAGAGGTGTTGTAGGGGAAGTTTGAAGATCTTGGGAGCTGTGAGGTCTGGTGTACTCAGCCAATCCCGAAGAAATACCGTTTCATCGCCGCTGCATCTCCGATCTTCATACGACTCTCCCCACCAGAAGCTTCCCACGGCGCGTCCATAACACCTCTACGCGCTCATACAAATCACAAAACGCGCAATTGGCATTTCTTAATACCTCCAATTTCAGTCCCGATTCCAATCTCAATCCCACCAAAATGGCTGAACCCTCACCAATCCCACCACCCCAAATCGCAGAGCCCGAGTCCGCGACCACACCCGGAGATCCCATCACAAACGGCACATCAACAGACGTAGAAATGAAAGATGATCCACCAACTGAAGTACCTCCTCCCTCCCTCCCTGTCAGATTTGAACCCAGCTAACCTTCCCTTCACCCAGCAATCCTCCGCCCAACCCTTCTCAGTACCTACGCCCACACCTGCGCCTGCAGCAGTACAACAAAACTCGACGCGCAACTCACCACACCCGACAGTGCCGCAGTCTGCGCCTCTACATCCGAATCCGCATGGGAGTCCGACGAGGGTGTATCTGAATCAGAATGTTACACCGTATTTGTTAGAGGCGATGAAGCATCTTGTTACCACTGAGTAAGTGAAACCTAGAGTGGGAGAAGCATACGGTGAAAGAGATTAGTACAATTAGAATGTGTAGTTGCTAATTAGAGAGCAGGCCAGAAAAGCCGTTAAAGTGGCTGAGCGAGTTCCTGGCGCAGAAGAGTTTGGAGATTGAGGGACCATGAATGAGGAGAATGGGGATAATAGTAAGTACAGTCACAGAGGATGGCAAGATATTGGACATGGGAAGCTGCAACAGTGGTGGAAACAGGCACGGGAGGGTGGAGAGAAAAAGGCAGTGCATGCATGGGATGGTGTTTAAAAGTCTTGTCTCAACGCCCGAGGAGATACCCAGGTTTGATAATTACATCAATGGAAGCACGTTCACAGCAACACGGCTCGACCGCGAATCATTCTCCATCGACACGTGAATGGCGTACGATATTCAGATTTGATGCTTTTGATTCATCTCAGATCATGTCCGTCCATGAAAAGGCTATGTAACCCCCAAAGCATCCATGCATCCATGTAACTCCATCCGAGTGATTGTCCACCATCAAACCGTCCCAGACCAAAACCGACGTTTTTCTATGCGACCAAGGTGGAGGCGGTGGCGCTCTCGTACCTCCAGGTAGGGGGAAGGACACCGACAGTCTTGTAGTAACGGGAGAGACGGTGGATACGGGACTCGATGAGAATGAGGCGGCTATTCGCAATCAGTCATAGGATTAGCATAGTGGTGCGGTGAGAGACGTACAACTTGGAGTCCCTGTCCTTGCGGTTGCCCGACAAGTGCTTACGGACAGCCACGGCCTTCTTGATCAACATGTAGAGATCCTCGGGAATCTCAGGTGCAAGACCTGTAAGAGCGCTCTGTCAGTAATGAAACCAACAGAGGCGAATTTGTATAGCGCAGCAGATACCCAGAGAGTAGAGCTGCGGTCGACTTGCGCTTTATCTGAGGAAGGTAATCATACCGGCTCCCTTGAGGATTCGGAGAATCTTGTTTCCAGTAACAACTGTGGGTTTATTAGCGCATGCGCACAACCTTGAGATGCGCAAAACTTACCCTTGACTTGAGCGACGCCGTGGGAGTCACGGAGAACGACACCAATCCTATATCTACATCAGCTTCCTGCTCTCTCGAATAATCCGACGTCGTTCCTACTGTGAGGGTGTGGCGCCCTTCTTCGCGAGCTTGCAGATCTGGTCAACGACCTGGTCGGGGGAGATCTTGAGCCATTGTGGGGGAGTGCGCGAGTAGGGGATGGCCGAGGCTGATATGCCCTTTCCGTTGGAGTGAAGTCTGCCCATTGTTGATGGTTAATACTGGCAGCGAGATGGGTTGTCGAAAGTTGAAGCTGAATTTGCGAGCGGAGGTCTTCACGGTGGGCGCTAGCCGAAGCTTCTGCAGGGCTAGTGGAACAACATCGGGCCGACGAGCGAGAGCTAAAAAACTTCGAATCGGCAACCTCTGCCCTCCATCCACCTCAACTTCTCACCTGAGCAGCCTCTGTAGCCGAAATCTGCAGCATCTCAGTATGGTATTCAGGTCTTAGATGCGGGATCATATTGCGACAGAGGCTGCCTGGGTCTCATATTCTCGGTATGTTCTTTTCTTTATTTCCACCTTTGCAATGATGAATTTCCATAACTATTTTTCTGGTACCTCTTGATTTAGCCTCTGCTTGCAGAGACGATGATCTCAACGGACACTCTGATACACCATACTTCGCTGTCTTGTTCCTACCCTACCGCAATGCGAATTGACGCTAACAAAGCGCAGTATCATGAAGTTTCCGATTGCATATCATATATTATCCACCTCTGAGTAGCTGTTGCAGGCTGATGGATTGTAGTATGAGGCTTAAGAGACTGGTTTTGGATATACAAAGTCATAAAGCAGTTTATACTAGGCTTCTGAGGTGCTCGTTCGGAAGTGATAATCGGAGTGGAATTAAAGGAAGATAGGGTTAGCGTTAGCTTCGGAGTCGTGCTATTGTCATGCACGCTGGAAGTACTTGTTGGAACGCTCGATTTCATGACGCTCCTCATTTGGATTTCGTATCGTGCGATCATGTACCTTATATCTTCATCTCAATTACTACTCAACCACATCACTTACATCATCGTCATCCACTTTTGCATAATACTTTCACCACTGTATTTCAACTGCAATACCACTTAAACACAAAGCTTACTTGAACGTGCAATACGTTATCATTAGTGTTATGGCCCGCTTCCTTGCCCGCCGGCCCTCGGGAAGACGGCTGGACGGCTCTGTCGGGGAAAATACACATACTCCGACGATGGCAATTGATACTGCTCAGAGGTTCAGGCAATCACTTATCGCAACATCAGTCAATGGTGATCATACAATCGAACCACACAGGTCAACCTAGATACAGGTCGCTGCGCCCACGAGACAGTTCCTTACTCTGAACATGACGACTTGACACCCTGTTGGGAGAAGCGCTCGAAGCTGCTCGCTGTTCTGATGTCATATCAGATGCTAGCAATGCATTGTCTAGTTCTCCATACATTTGAGCGGACCTATGAACGTATCGCAGATAGTCATGTATACACTTCCAAGCTCAATATCCAGGATAGGTTCAAATTCGGCTGCAAACAACAATGAAGAAGCTTCCATGCGGTGAACAAACGGCCCTGATCTACGGTCGGAGACCGTGACAACATCCTACCTTCAGTCAACAAACGAACTTCCAACTGATTCCACACCTTGGTGCCCAACTACCTCTGAGACTCGAATAGCAAACGCAACCTCTTCAATACTCCCACACTAACCGGGATTTCATCTAGATGGCTGGTCCGGCGAATACAAACCCTTCTTCATAAAATTACAAATGGACTACTACGATAACCACGGCAGCGATCAAGGCATTCTCTCCGACGCACTGGCCTGGTTTCCCCCCGGCCTGCAATACGGCAACGACGGCAACGAAGTCCCATGCTCCTGCTGGTTCACGGGCTGCAACGAGTCCGATACCTTCGAGATACTTGGGAGGGCAGAGAAGCACGCGAAAAGCACGATTTATCGACAGGGCAATTTGGAGGGTGGGGACTCCAATTGCTTCAAAAGGCCGATCGACAGGATGTTGAAGCTTGCGGTAGTTTATCAGTATAATAATACAGCGACGATGTTAGGAGATGCATTTGCGTTTCGTTTGCGGAGGGGCTGACGATGGAGCAAATAGAGGAAGTGGTGTATGATCCAGATACAACGCACTCGTTGGTTTGTAATGGCGGGAACTCCGGGGTAAGACGTGTTATCACACCGAAGTACTCCGAAATTCACATTTCCTCACCACACGAACACAATCGGAGAACTCGCGTACATTGGAGCCACAAACTCCAGCTCGGCGTTCACCGGAGACTTCCATTCTAACCTAAATCAGGAAGGCCGGGCTCGAAACTACATCCAGTAACGTGAGTCACCCCAATGCTCAGCGTCTAATTTCACTCCGTATACATGTACATATACAATTATCGCAGTGGACCTCCCACCTTACTCTCACCGCCTAGCCAAAATGACCAAAGTCTACACCCACGCCCCGACGTCGCCACTCCTCCACCTCGCCCTCAAGCAGCACCTCCCCCAAAGCATAAACCTGACCTACCGCATCCAGCACACTAACATCACGCCAGACGCTCATATCCTCGCTACATTTCCTGAAAATGGTGAACGCATACCCGATTGCTGGGCAGCAGCCTACATCGACCGTTCGATGCGGCCCGAAACTGAGCTCTGGATCTTTGCTGTGGGAGAAGTTCCTGGCCACTCCAGCTCAAACCCAGACTCTACGAATTCGGAATCACATGACACCTCACGCTTCTGTCCAACATGCAGAGAAGCAGTGCTGAGTCTTCTGGACTGCATGTCAACACTACCCACTCCACCACTCCACCCCGATAGCCTACCCGCCCTTGAAATAGCAAGGCAGCATGAAAAAGACTTTCCCAAGACGGGACCAGACGTCAGCTACCCCATCTCTGTGGCAGCGTACTACCGACAATTACTCGATCCTCATGCCGTCGTCACGCTGGGCGCGTGTCATGAGAAGGTGATGCAGATCTGTACCGAGGCTAGGATCGAGAGGGAAGAATTTCCGGGTCTGCATGAGAGATTGGACAAGTTCATCTTCAAAGTCGCGGATCTACCTGAGACGAGGGAGCTACCAGAGGGCTTACGATGGGGCGAGATGACGGAGAAATATCTCAATGATATTCAGACGCGTACTAAAGTGCCGCGGATGCTGCGGACGCTATCGACTATGAAAGGTGTAGGTGTTTTCGAGAAAAGGACGGGCAAGCCTGTTGCATGGGCGTTCTTGGGGTTAGACGGATCACTTGTTTTTTTGCACACTGAGCCAGAGTATCGAGGGAAGGGGATTGCAAAGGCCGTGGCGGTGAGGATATTCAGGGAGTACGCGCCCGGGCTGGCAGTTGATCAGGCAGGCAATGCTTGGGCACATGCAGATGTGTATGAGGGCAACGAGCAGAGTGGGAGTGTTTGCAGAAGTTTGGGTGGCCGGGCATTTTGGAAGGTATTCTGGATAAGAATTGATTTGAGCAGGGCCGGCAGGTTGAGTCAAAGCGAATGAATCTGCAAGCAATGGCGCATGTTGGAGTCGGCGCAGTCATCAACCCCAGTAGGTTTTGGGTATCACAGGAAATCAAAAAGAGCGATATTTTGGAGCCTAAACAATCAAGATCAGTTTCGTTGTTCTTCAATGCGAATCGTAGAGATGATTGGACAGTACGGTGCTCATTAAAAAATTAGAGTGTTGTTGTTGTTGTTTTTAATCCTCATCGAAAGGATCTCAGGGTTAAAAAGAAAATAATCATAGCAGATGAATATAAAGAAAAGGAGTTCTTACCAGTGCAATTGGTGGGACCGCAGCTTTGAAAAGCATCACGATCAATACCTACCAATAGTTGGAAGTTTTCACGATTTCACATTTTCGTTTATTGTCCTATATCGTGAAAGCATGCCTCGACGGGTAGTCACCATGCCGGTATTCGTCAAATCGAGCCGCCCCGAGATTACCTTGGGTATTCTAGTCGAAAAGACCGAAGCCCATATCATCGTCTTCGGATTCCTCCTTCTCCGATTCTGCCTTCTCGGCCTCCTTGGGAGCGGCATCACCGCCGCTATCACCAGTGGCGGTTGGGCCGGAGGATGCATACTTGTCAGGGTTGGCAATGCGGTCCTTGAGTTCTGTGATCTCCTCCCACTCGTACTCAGTCTCGATGGCAACAGCAAGAACCTTCTTGTATGAGTTGACGATGGAGTGGATGACGGAGGGAAGGGTCGGGTAGCCAACAGCGAGGGAGACACTCGCAATCGCGGCGATGGCCGAGGAGAAGGCCTTGAGAAGCTGGGACTCTTCAATATCCAAAACGCTCGACGGGAAAGTTTGTCCGTTGTCGTAGATCTGGGCGATACCCATGCCGTAGGTGAAGGGACTGATGTTCAGCATGTTGAGGAGGGTTGCCTCGGACGCTCCAACCTTAGTTCCGGCCTCGACGAGCTTCAGATCCGTGGTGATTTCAATGGTACCACGGGCAATCTTGGTGGGGACACCGAGAGCCTGGAAGAAAGAGGTCTTTCCGGGCTCCATACCACTATATCTGGCGTTAGCAGGCGCTTCGTTGTGTTGTATGGAGGGCGAGGCCTACGTGTTTCCGGCTGGGACGAAGACATCTCCGGGAGCGACAGCACCGGCACGGGCGGGCGCAGCAACGCGGTTGGAGAGAATCTTGTCACGGCTGGCCTTGAGATCGGCGTTGGTGAAGACGAAGCCAACGTTGCCTGCAATTGGGGTCAGTCTGATGAAGGCACGTCGCGCAAACAGTAGAACTCACCACGGACGTGGGGAAGTAGACGCTCGTACTCGGGGAAGTCGGCGACGAACCCCTTCAGGGCGCGGCGCACCATGGTGTTCTTGCCCATGAGGACGACACCCTCTCCGCGGAGAGACTGGCGGATCTCGTGCATCTGCTGCGAAGAGACATTGTCGACGGTGACGATGAAGATGCTCTTGTACTCTTCGAGGAGGCCCTTGAGCTTGTCGAAGTATGCGGACTTGTTTTCTTTCCTAGAAGCGCCCCCCATTTCTACGGTTGAGAGAATAGGATATTTAAGGACTTGGATTTGTGCTGAGTTTGAGTGAGGGAAGGAAGCCTCTGAAGCAATTTTGAGGTTGCGTGGAAGCGATTCGGTAAATGGGTGGCCCGTGCCATGCTAGCCCCAACTCGGCCACTCACATAAAACTTCAGTGCACCTCTGCGCAGAAAGCGTCTTTGCAACACCATGGCCTTTCCATATCAGTGCATTGCGGCGTGCAATCGCTCGACAGGTGAGAGTCATGAATGGGTGCTCTTTGGCGCTAGCGGGCCAAGGCTCCTTGTCCAGTCTTCAAGTGGGAATACTTCAGAGTGGCCGGCAGCAGAGAATGTTAATTTGACAGTAGGTTTTCTGAAGATTCAGCTATTGCTTCTCCCTAGGAAGGCTGGCAGCTGATAGTAAATGTTCGTTGCGGAAAGCAGCTAAGAGATGCAGGTGGCCGCACCGGAAGACGAAACCGAAGAACGGCCAGGAAAGAGAATCAAATTATCACCCTCAGCGGATTCGACGTCGAATTTCTCCTGTCTGGTTGTTTCGAACGACAAGCAGCACGTGGTAGCGGTAACAGCGGAAGACAAGTGCATTCGTGTATTTCAGATCGACTCCCAGTGCCAACTCCATCAACTTTCCTCAAGATGCATGGAGAAGAGGCCTTGTTCCATTACCATGACTTCGGATGACTCGACCATCCTTTGCGCCGACAAGTTCGGTGACGTTTACGCCTTACCGCTTATCCCATCCCCCGAAGATAGCCCGGATGCAACTCCAGCAGGCGGACAAAGTGAAGAACAGTACACTCCAGCAGCCAGTGTTCTTACTGTTCACTCTGGGAGAAATAGAAAGGTCTTAGAAGAGCAGCTCAAACAGGCAAGCAAAGGGCCCAAGAAGATAAAAGAGCCATTAAAATTCAAGCATGAGCTTCTCCTCGGCCACGTGTCGATGCTCATAGACATTGCGTACACGACGGTGGACTCTCGCAGCTATATCATAACCGCAGATCGAGACGAGCATATCCGCGTGTCTCGAGGACTACCGCAAGCCCACATCATTGAGGGGTTCTGCCAGGGACACGAGGAGTTCGTCAGCCGACTGTGTCTGACCAAGTCTGGACTTCTCGTGTCTGGAGGAGGCGACGCGAGTCTATTTATTTGGGATTGGCTGAATTACAGGCTCCTGGAGAAGGTCTGCATCCGGGATTATGTGCTGGACTATTACCGATCACAACCCCAGCTGGCCCTGCTACTGCCAGAGGATGAAGACAGCTTCAAGGTTGCGGTTTCTGGCATTTGGAGTGTGCCGAGTAGTCAGCCCAAGGTAAATTACCCGACTCACAAGTGTCCGATGCTATGGACTACTGAATGTAACACGACGCAGGATGTGATTCTTGTGGCATGCGAAGGTGTTCCTGCCCTTTTCAGCTTTACGCTAGGCGTGTCGTCGTCGACGTCTGGAGAAGTCCTTCCTCTCCGTGGGAACGCACTAGGCGTGACCTTCCTATTGCCATCTCCGAGTGAATGTACAGCGGTTGTGGCGGTGGACAACGTGCATAAGCCGGGTTCCACGATAGAGACCCATGTAGATGAGGTAAGCGATGCTGGAAGACACATGGCGTCACTTGAGCTCACAACTGCTTCAGGGCCCGTCTCGACTGCAGTGTCTTTCATATCAGCACGAGTGCTCATGGGGAGAGGACACGACAGTGGGGGAGAAACTGGAATGGTTCAATCGCCGAGTGTGGGCCGGGAAGGCAAATAGCGGGGGCGCAGAACTTGACACCAACGCGAAGGCCAGACTCGCCGATGAGAAAGCAGTCCGCGACATTCTCTACGGCATCGAAAACCTGAGGAAGCGTGCGGGCGCTGAGGACTAAACTGGCTGGAACGGGATCTCGGACAGATAGTAGAAGACGTATCGTAGCCAGCCAAGGTCAACGTCGATGAATTGCGCTGCCTCTTGCCAACCTGGCGGTCGTCAGCGGGACCTTGGCCCATCGGAATCCGCACAGCGGGTTGGCATGTGCAGGTCCTTGCGTGCAGTGTGCCGGCAAAGCACCTTTCCATACCTCGGGAAGTGGACACATGAATCGGAGATGAGAAACAGGCCCTGTTTGTGCAGGGTCCCGCTGAGCTTGATTATCAATTATCGAAGCCGCGAGTGTCGGCGGCGGCGGCGGCCGTTCTTCGATCCCCAAGACGTCGCCATTTGAAATAAATAAATACGCTGGTCCACCTTGTCCCACCTGCACCCACGTCTATACAGTGCGTACCACACACCCGGCTCGCCGATTCTGTCATCTAGCTCCTCCGAATTGCCCGCCCGCTGAAGCATCACCTTCGAGTGCCTTCTGCCGCCGACCGAGGCCTCTTATACACGTCCGCGCAGCCCAACACAGCACGGCCTTTGACGCAAACCAACCGCAGCCTTCCTCTCCTGACGCCTGCCTCACAATCCAGCGCAACACGCGACAGCCGCCACCGTGTTTGCCTTTACGTTTCGCAGGGCCACTTCCTCGCGGTTCATCTCTCTGTTCTCTCTCCCAATCGCCGCGAGCGCATCACCGACCAAGCGTCCGCCAGCCGCGGGGCGCCCCTCCGCACCGAGCCTGCATTCGACGACCAGATCAGACTCGCGGAATATGCATTCAAAAGTCGTCAGTAAGTTTTTCTTCCAATCTGCCCCTCCAAGCTCTGCTAACTCGTTCTGCAGTCATCGGGTAAGTTTTCGGGCGCGTCTTTTGCGGTTCCGTTTGTCCACGCCCCACCAAGGCAATGTGGTGGTACTTTGGACGTTATGCTGACTATTCGCAGCTCGGGGCCCGCGGGCCACACCGCAGCGATATATGCCGCCAGAGCCGATCTAAAACGTACGTTTACCCTTGTGCCTGTACTGGCTGGAGAAAGTATTCTGAACCATGTGTAGCCGTCATGTACGAGGGCTTCCTCGCGCTCGGGATTGCTGCGGGCGGACAATTGACCACCACCGATGAAGTGGAAAACTTTCCTGGCTTCTCCAAGATTCAGGGAGGGAAGCTAATGGTATGGATTTTTCCGTCCAGTCCGGCCCTGCTTGGTACGGCGACTGACGCCTAACAGGATCAAATGCGCGAACAATCCGAAGCCTGCGGCACCGAGATCATTTCCCAAACCGTCGCCAAAGTTGACCTAAAATCCCGCCCCTTCAAATACTGGTTACATCCCATGGGTGACGATGATGAGATCGAAGAGGAAGAACACACCGCCGACGCCCTGATTATTGCAACAGGTGCAAAGGCGAGACGGCTGGGATTACCAGGAGAAGAGAAGTATTGGGGTAATGGCGTTTCGGCGTGTGCAGTGTGCGATGGATCCCTTCCCATGTTCAGGGACCAGCCTCTGGTCGTCATCGGGGGAGGAGACTCCGCCGTGGAAGAAGCCCTATATCTCACGAAAAAGGCAAAGAAGGTCACAGTCTTGGTACGAAGGGACAAACTCCGGGCGAGCAGGACGAACGCGCGGCGATTGACAACCCACCCCAAGATTGAGATCAAGTACAATTCGAACGGTGTCGAGATCAAGGGCGAGGAGAAGAAGAATGGCCTCATGACGCATCTGGTCATCAAGAACAACGTTACGAAAGAGGAGCAGACCATTGAGGCCAGAGGACTTTTCTACGCTGTTGGCCACGACCCCGCAACCGGACTATTCAAGGATCAGCTTGATATGGACGAAGACGGCTATCTCATCACGGAACCAGGCCGAGGTTTGACGAGTGTCGAGGGTGTGTTTGCGGCAGGCGATGTCCAGGATAAGCGATATAGGCAGGCTGTCACGAGTGCTGGTAAGTACATCTGGGCCAACCCGGGCTCCGAGCTCAAAGAGGATTACGAGGACATTGCTAACGTTGTGAACCAGGGTCTGGCTGCATTGCTGCTCTTGAGGCCGAGAAATGGTTAGCGGAGCAAGACGATAGCGTTACCAACGAGCTCGAGAACGAGAACCAGGCCGAGAAGTCTCAGGTCAATGGCGTCGTACCCGAATACCGCTCAAACCCGCTTCTATGAGCAGATCTTCGATATCAGCGTGCATCTAAGCGCCCACCAAAAGTCACCTCCGCTCTCCCTTACTTTATGAATTCCTAGGTTTATTGGCATCGGTTCGGACTCTCTGCATATCTTCTTGCGGGTCTTGACTTTTGGGGCTCTCCCCATTGTTGTTAATGCCACATCCTGAATAATTGACCGCCTGCCCGATGAGGCAAAATAGACTTGGGTGTGGAAGACCATTGAGAGTATTTCATTTCGGGTATCACTGGCTGGAGCCTTTTTTGGCTGGCTCGCCTCATGGCATATGGCATAGACTTGAGCTCAGGGTTGACGTAGAGTGGGTCGGATGAAGGGTTAGATGAGCGCGAAGCGCGAAGAAATAAAGGATTGAAAAGAACTGCAGTGCATGTTTTCACTTGACGGACGCTTCCCCCTACTATTGCTGTCCACTTTTTGCTGACTACGGCCGATGTTTGCCGTCGATGCGAGTGTTTCCCTTCGTCCCTTCGCGTTGCCCAAACTGGGTATGTGTTTTTGTTCCCACATTGTCCAGGGCATACCGAACCTCTCCGGCCTTTGCTTTGGTGCTTGTTACAGCACCGGCTGTGCATAGGTAGAGTTTTCCTGATGAGCAAGGTACACGGCGCTTGCGTTGATAAGCATCAACGAATCCCGTTGAGGAGGTCCATCGCGCTCTCGAAGGCTTTCACAACATTGATGTCTGGTGCAAGTTAGTCACGTGCAGGTTCGCTCAAGGAGAAGGAAGGGGACATGCAGTGATTCCTCGTTCTCTCCAGTTTGTCCTCGGAGTTCTGGACGTAGGCTATGCGAGTTGACAGGCTAGATGTCGATTTAGGAAGGCAGTGCAGAACGCGAAGGAGGCATACTAACCGCCCGAATGTTCGCCCAGTTTCGTGGGCGTGACCCGCTTCGGCCCATATCCGGAAGTACTGCGCTCAAGATCAGCAAACCGCAATTTCCTACCTGCGGAGGGATATGGCTACATTGATGAGGTTCTCCCATTCCTGCATGAGTTCGGCCTCCTGGCTCTCGCATTGCTTGATGTTGTCATGGTACCGCTGCGCGAGGTCGTCCCAATTGAAATCGACAATTTTCTCCGCTGGGTCAGGCACCTCTTCTTCTAGTTCTTCTTCATCTCTAGTAGGCGGCCTGTCATTTGCATCCTGGTTGGCGCGTTGAGCGCTGGGTGGTCGTTCTGTGTCCGTCGAGCTCAGCCGTCCAGTCGGTTCTTGTATGATGTCTGTTCCGTGGCCCTCGGGTATGGAAAGCTCGTTGTTGTTCATTTCACTGACAAGTTGTTTGCTGCTTGTTGCAATCGGAGGTAACAACGGATAGAATTGCGCTGCGTTGGTAGGAAGACAGAATTCAGATTCGCTTTAGCGACATAGGTAGCAAGCTGGAGCTTGGAATGCCGGCTGTTCGTGCGGGCCAGTGCTGATAGGTGAGCATCTATTCCACGGCAGCCTTTTCGACACCGTATGGTGTTTAACCATTCACTATGCTGGCGTCGGGAAGCCGTTCATGATGGAAGGCGGAATGAGGTGCTAGTCACGTGCATGATACACTTGGCCATTTCCGACATCGGCAAGTGCGTCACACGTCCCGCGGTGCCTGACTCGCGATTCACTCCAGCCTGCACGAGTACCAATCGCTCGTCCAAACCGCCTTCACGCGCCCGATTTCTTTGTCACTCGGTCGAGAGACGAGCGCCGTAATCGTTTTCGCCTCACCCTCTGCTATACACTCTCCATAGACATAGAGCAGGTACTAGATCCCTGACTGACCTGATCGCACGCCTTACACACCGCTTCTGCCTACGCATCGCGTTCCCGATACATACGGTAGAATAGAGTAGCCTCGTTACGCCCTTTCACTCCCCGCTAGATTCACCTTACCAGGCAACCAGACTCTTCCTCTCACTGGAGCTGGAAGCATGCGGTAGTCCTCACCATGGTACTTTACTCCCTCTACACACGCGATCCCCCACCTTGGACAACGAGAGCGTCTTGCTCAAGACCACCTTCGATATGGAGTGCGACATCTGTGGCAAGGGCAGCGGCCCTGCCTCCCCGTTCCATTGCATCACCTGTGCCCGCAGCGCCATCGAACTCCCCCGCATCCAACTGGCCCAGTGCCTCATAGACCGCGACATGGTTGGAAAGCATGTCCAGGCCGTCATCGAGGGCTCCAACGACAAGTCGAGCCAGCACGTCTCGTTGGCCGACTCGAAGGGCGGCCTCCTCGTCGATCGCCACGAGTGCACCAACAATGTCAACCTCCAGCGGACCAAAGCCGACACGGCCGAGATCGAGGAGCGGATCCAGCTCATCACAGAACAGGCAGCCCTGCTGCGCGAGCAGATGGAGGCTGCGAGGAAACAGCTCGAGACGAAGCGGGCCGCCAACGCCCAGCGGAAATCCGACTTGTCCTCTGCGACGTATGGCATTGAGCCGCGTCGAGTCAACGAATTGGACAAGGTCCAGCAGAATCTGAAGAGGATGGATTATAGGTCGGATAACGTCCACCACCAGACGATAGAGATGCGGACGTATCTCTGCAGCACAGCTGCGAGACTGGCGGGATTGAAGCTGACGCGGCGGAAGACGAAGGAGGGAGGGATCAAGGACGTGTTCAACATTGGACCCGGTACGCGCCTCAAGATATGGGACTTGAGAGATTTGCAAGGTAAAGGCACGACTCCCATGTTCTGGATGAAGAAGGATAGTAACCTAGGAGTAGACGCACAACCCGACATGCTATCGGCATCACTAGGCGCCGTAGCCCACCTTCTCGTTCGAATCGCTGCTTATCTGGGCGTTCGTCTTCCTGCCGAGATCACGGTTCCGCACAACGACTACCCACAGCCGACGATATTTCCTCCCTCCTCGTCCTACCAAGGCAAAAAAGTCCCGTTTCCGGGCTCCACGCCCTCGCATTCGTCGAGTAATAGCCCAGAGGCATCTCGCACTCTGGAAGCTCGCACGCAACTTCCGAAGCCTCGAACACTATTCCTTGACCGACCACTTGGCCATCTCTCAGCCGAAGACCCCCCTGCGTATGCCTTGTTCATAGAAGGCATATCGCTTCTGGCGTACAATATTGCTTGGCTCTGCCGGACTCAGGGGCTGAAGGAAGACTTCGATGACTGGGAGTCCGTTTGTCCGATGGGCCGTAACCTGTACCGCCTTCTTGTATCTCAGGAGACGCGCACACCTCCGAAATCAGAGAACCCGCTGGACAAGGACATTGTGCCAGCGAAACCGAATTCAAAAACGCCTCCCATGAGAGGTCCCGCCGGGCTCGGAGAGCTGTCCCATGCCACTTCACATTCATTCTTGAATACGGCAGAGAACGTGCAGTATCTGGCCGGATGGAAACTAACGCCGACCAAGGTCAAAGACGAGCTGAAGGCGTACCTACTCGCCGAGCAGCAGGCTCAGGAGTGGGACGTGGTCAACCAGAAAGAGTGGGAAGATATGGAGCAACTCATCGCCGAGGACCCGGTGGTAGTCGGAGACAAGCGGAAAGACACCCAAGGGCTGGATGATGGGAGGAGCTATCTAACCTCTACCACGACAAACAAGACGACCCCGAGTCCAATGGGGGGCGATGGGCCGGAGGGAGAAGAGAAGAAAAGAGGGTCTAGTGGATGGACCAAAGTCAAGAGCAGGGCCGACGATTAACGATTAACGATTCACGACGCGTGTACCCGGCTGAATTGATACGAAGAGAGGAGTCGCAAGTACATATATTTACATATATAGAACATTATAATTGAGCGATAGGTTATCGCTAGACATAGATGGATGCTGTGCTACACTTGTATGCTTGCTATTGTGTGCAACCTGCGTCTCACGTCTTATCTTACAGCCTAAGGCTTGATGAGATAGTTGTCCTGCGCTTCAACATACGATGTTCATCCGCGATAATATGCACCAGTTTCCCCAGCGCATCTTCCTCTATCATGGGCTGCGTGTTCCCACATCCGAGGAGATATACAGGGTCCTCATGTCCAGCCAGACTCATACGGTCGGCAAGTGTAGTTTATGTAGAGGGAATGGGGATTGAGCTTGCACTACTACACCCTACTCGCATCTACCAGCACACCATTACAACTTCCTAAAGATGCTCCCAGGACGTCCACACGAATCTTTCCCCTCTCATGCTAGGATCACTTAGGAAGGTTGAAATTGCGGTGAAGGTGGACGTGGTCGGCAATATGGCTTTCAGGAACGGCACACCGCATTGGTAATCGGGGTCGGCAGGTGTGCTTCCAAATCATATTCCAAGCCGCATTCCAACGGCCTTGGCACATTCGGAGAATTAAATGGCATCATCCAAGCTAACCCCAGACCGAGCATCATCACGAACATGACGCCTCTCCGTGTTCCTGGCGGGCACTCGCATTGCTCATCAAAAGTGATTATTAACGTGGAAAGACTCATCGTACCACTCTCCAAAGTATAAAAAGACATGGCGCGCAGTCTCGCCCCCATGGCAAACTCTCTGACCGCCAAACAATCACGACATTGCGATTGCGCCATCGCGAAGCAAAGCATCGGGACTTGAAGCCGACGCTAAGACAAATATTTTTATTGTCGATTGTCGCCCTGATCACTTTTGTTGCGCTTCTCAATTCTCTACAGGTCTATAATTCTTCTGGAGCATACAACAGTATCGATTCGTAGTTGACCAGTCTTTTAAACTCCACTTTCAGCACACACACGACACCATGACGATTTCTGAGCATCCTATCGTCGAGACCCCGCCGCGGGCACCCTCTCCAGTCCACAGGTTTGGCACGCTTGCTGTGCATGCTGGAAGTCCCCATGATCCGGTTACGGGCGCCGTTATCGAATCTGTATGTACAACCTCTTATCTACCTCTGTAATTTGGCGCGAGATCTCAAAGTCGCCTTGGACTTTGGAAATCGTCATAGTTGCTTTGCCCTAGACGTCGCGACTAACACATTCAGATCTCCCTCTCCACCACTTTCGCGCAGACCAGTGTCGGAAAGCCAGTAGGCGACTATGAATATGCACGCTCCTCAAACCCCAACCGCGACAATTTCGAGAAGGCCATCGCAGCCCTCGAGCACGCC
Source organism: Beverwykella pulmonaria (assembly GCA_001599595.1). Classification (NCBI taxonomy): domain Eukaryota; kingdom Fungi; phylum Ascomycota; class Dothideomycetes; order Pleosporales; family Melanommataceae; genus Beverwykella; species Beverwykella pulmonaria. The sequence goes on along the minus strand of BCHH01000007.1, from coordinate 2,818,724 downwards.
CGCTATGCGCTTGCCTTTAGCTCTGGCTCCGCAACCACAGCTACAGTCTTGCAATCCCTCGCCGCAGGCTCACACGTAGTCTCCGTGTCCGACGTATACGGCGGCACACATCGCTATTTCACCAAAGTCGCGCTTTCGCACAACGTCCAAGTGACTTTCAGTCCGTCACTCGAAATCGACGTTGCAGAGCTCATCCGCCCAGAGACAAAACTGATCTGGATCGAGACACCGTCCAACCCCACACTCTCGCTTGTTGATATCCGCAAAGTCGCCTCGGTCGCCCACCAGCACGGCATCATGGTCGTTGTTGATAACACTTTCCTCTCGCCCTACATCCAGAACCCGCTCGACCACGGCGCCGATATCGTCGTGCACTCGGTTACAAAGTACATCAACGGACACTCGGACGTGGTGATGGGCTGCGCGGCGTTCAACTCCCCTGAGCTCTACGACCGCCTTACGTTCTTGCAGAACGCTATCGGTGCAGTTCCGTCCGCATTCGATAGCTGGCTTGCACACCGTGGCCTGAAAACACTGCATCTGCGTGCGCGGGAGGCGACCAAGAACGCTACCGCCATCGCCAAAGCACTGCAGTCGTCACCCCACGTCCTCGCTGTCAACTACCCCGGTCTACCTTCGCACCCGCAGTACGCAGTCACGCTGAAACAGCACCGTAACGGCATGGGCGGTGGCATGCTGTCGTTCCGCATCCGAGGTGGCCATGAGGCAGCCGAGCGGTTCTGCCAGAGCACCAAGATCTTCACGCTCGCGGAATCCCTAGGAGGCATCGAGTCGCTCGTCGAGGTCCCCGGCGCAATGACACACGCCGGTATCCCGAAGGAGCAGCGCGAGGCAGCGGGCGTGTACGACGATCTTGTCCGCGTCAGCTGCGGGATCGAGGACGAGATCGATCTCGAGGCCGATGTGCTGCAGGCGCTTGAGAGGGCGGTCGTGGGGTCCAAGGTCAAGAACGGAGTTGTTGCGAATGGAAATGGACATGCTTAGGCCCGAGGTATTCGCCTTTCAGGCGTCTTCTTTCTTAGTAGTGCGAGGTTTGTTGATAATGATGATGAAAATAGAGCATAATGCTAAGCGGATACATGACGGATTTCCTCTAGAGGTGGAATAGGCGTTATGGAGTATGATCAAGTAATGCAGGATGCACAATGAGATACCAAAATTAATTTCTTTCCACATTCTCTTTTTAAAAAACAGCCTTCTACCTTTACGCTCAAAAAATGCAATACAGTGGAGTAATGCCACAGCATGGTTAATAATGGTTCATGCGGGATGACCAGCCACGGTACCGCCCGCACAACCCTGCCTCTCATCTAGTTCGACACTATGCTGATCAGCCAAGACCTAGGAGCCAATAGTGCCCAGTTAGCTATTACAACAAACCCATATGATTATCGAGAAGACAAACTCGCCAGCTAGAGCCAGGGTCGTGAAGGGCGTTTCTTGCTGCGTTTCTTGCCTTTGCTATTGTCTCCTATCCCGGGGTATGACCCCATGAATACATCATTACAGCCCCTGATGCATGTGAGCATGATTGGTGGGGAGTGTATGAGAAGAGATGGCAGCGGAGTGAGGGCCAGTGAATGATGGAGCGTGAAGCTTGTCTTCTATTGGTATGTACAGGTGTGATATTTTTGGTTAGGATATAGATAGGGAACAATGTATACGCGTTCAAATTCTTTACCTTCCCAGACGCATTTCCACTTTTGAGAAGTTGTGGAGCGCACGCAGGAAGACTTGGTAGTTTACGCCTTTGTTGTCAGGTAGGTGGAAGATCTCGGTCAAGCGCAGCTGCCACGGCGGATAGCCCTCGAGCACCACCTTCGGACCGAATAAAATCAAGAGATCGGGCTCCGTGGACACAGCGTCGCGTAGTTCCACGTCGATTAGGTTGGCATCGATTTGGTTGGGCTTCAGGTTGCCGTTTTGTGCCATATCCGCGAGGGTCTTTGTAAGATCGATCAATGTATCCCGTCCGTCAGTGGCAGAGAGCAGGAGTAGCGTCAGGTGCTGCCGCTCGCTGGCGGAGTCGTTGGGTTGCGTCGAGTCCGACGTAGGTGGTGTGAGGGGTGGCGAGTAGGACTGGATATGTGGGGCTCTGACGGAGAGGGTGGGTTTGCGTCGTGCGCCGAAGTAGGCTTCGAAGGTTTGGGAGACGCTGTGGTGGGTTTGTTGTATGTAGCCCTTGAGCTTTCCTGTACATTGTCAGCGCCAGTTTCGAGAAACAAGTCTTCATGCACATACCCGTCTTCTCATACACACTCAGAAATGGAATCCCTGCGGATGCCGTCCAAGCCGCAATCTCGCATACATCGTTCACCAATCCTTCCAATCCCGCGCTGCCCTGGTCCTCATCGTTGTCATGCAAGTCGAGGATAACGCTAAGATGCTTTGGCAGGCGGTGCAGGTGCTTGACATCCCGCTGGATGAACTCGGGGGTCCGGTGATGATATTTCAGCAATGCAACGACCTTGCCTTTTCCGAGACGCCAGGAGCGGCGGAACCGAAAGAAGACCGAGAAGATGAAGGCAATGATGTGGTATACGACGAAATATACGAGGTTGCGGATGGGTGTGATCTTCGGTTTGAGGCTGGCTTTTTCCAGTTGAGCTCCAGACGGGGGTGGAGGTTCGGGTAAGAAAGGCTTGAGCATGTCCTCGCGCTCTTTCGGTGCAATGGGTCTGCCGTCCACGATGCCCCGGCGGAAGGCGGTTTGTTCTTTGGGTTTGACGCCTGTAGTCGCCATTGCGACGGCCAGAAGAGGGTTATAGTAATAGTTCTCACAGTGTTCTGTTCCTTCGGTGAGTGACAGTAGAACGAGAGAAAGAAAAGTGGCGTGGTTGCGGAAGAATGGCTGCTGAACGGGTCAGTGTTGGGCAGTCGTTGAGTTATACGAAAGCTTGATGAGGCTGGTGCCGTGGCTGCCGACCGGGAGCCAAGCAGTGGGCTCAGCCTTGGAGAGGTGTGGCAATTGCGCGTTGTCGTCGCAATTGCTGAAGGCAGCTGCAGAACATGCACCAAGCGCCTCGTCGCAGTCTCCAAGGCGCCTAAGAGTGGTTGATGGCGAAGTAGACTTGTCGTGAATTGAAGTAGCGCTCCAAGTGTACCGCCTGCCGCGGGACGCCACACGCAAGCCACAACGGGCTCGAGACCACGGTTCATGCGGAGCTTTAACCCACTCACCTTCGCCCTACCCGGTTTCACGATTCATTCCACACCGACCTTCATACACAAGACAGCTTCGAAGCGTTCTGACTTCTGCCATTGGGATATCCGGAATAGCCCTCTCCATGGTCAGCCGATAGCATAGAGACAATGTCGCGCCCCAGCGCGGACGCTGCGTCCGTGCTCTCGCACTCACACTCGACTGCTCGAAGTCGGCCGCTATTCACTCTCGACCACTTCTCCAACAAAGAATTCATAGTCAAGGACTTCATCGAAACTCTCTCCGACAGCGCCGTGCCAGCCTCGCGCAAGTCAGGACCTGCCGCTGCTCAGCATGCCTTCGACCCAAAGCCCTTGATTCGCACCTTCGAATACGCCTTGAACCAGTTGAACTCGCTATCCGAGGAGCTCGAGGAGCGTGAAAATGAGCTGTCCGGCGCTGTGCGTCGCGCCGAGGCCCATCACAACCAGAATGTGGAAAATTTGGGGAGGAAGCTGGACCAGGCCATGGAGCGGTTTCAGCGGCTCGACAGCTCGCTGAATGGGAACGGAAGCGATGACGCATCTCAGGATGCTGGAGGAAACGTCGCGATGCGCATTGGAGAGAGGCTGGAAGAACTGGACAGGCAGCGAACGAGGGCAAAGGATGCCAAGTTCTTGATCCAGTGCTGGCAGGGCGTCAGCGGTTCGGGAGACCTCAACATTCTGGAAGACATGAGACAGCGGGGGCAGGGCGTCAGGTGTGCACACATCGCACGGCAGCTCCTCAAGATCAGCATCCGCCTCGACCCAGACGGCACTCAGCACACCAACGGCAATAGTGGTGCTGTAAATGGGGCAAAGAAAAGGCAGCCCACTATGCAAGCCAGACATCCAACGAGAGAGATCATTGAGAGATTTCTCGAGAACCTGGAGCAGGACCTGCTCACTAAATTCGACGAGTACTATAGGCGTCCGAACTACGATGGCATGCGGGATTGTGCCATTGCGTTACGCGACTTCAACGACGGGGCCAGTGTTATGGCAACATACGTGAACCAGCACTCGTTCTTCATAGACCGGAACCAGCTGATCACCGAGGAGCTAAGCGGTGATGTCGAGACGTGGGACCGCCTTCAGGACCCCGATGCTGAACCACCGGGCGTTGAGCCCAGTCTCCAATCACTAGTGGACGAGGTGAAGATCGTTGTCCAAGAAGAATCAGCCACTATCAAACGGGCATTTCCCTACCATGACGAAGTTCTTATCCGTTTCCTCCAGCGGATATTCCAGCAGTCGATCCAGCAGCGACTCGAGATGGTGCTCGACAAAGCGAGCGACTTATCATCCCTCGCCTTTCTACGTTCACTACAAGCTTCAAGAACGTACATCACCAATTTAGTCGACGATTTGAAGGCCCACGGGCTCACAGAACACCCTGAGCCCGTGACCTCTCAGATAGCAGCAATCCTCGACCAGCAGCTCGAGGATCTCTTTGTACCCTACTTTGTAGGATCATCTTATATTGAGCGCGAGAAGAAGAATCTAGAAGAACTTTACTCCTCCCTTCTACTCAAATTCACAATCTACCACTCGCGACGACGGAAAATGCCCACAACGTACTTTGCCTCACTCGCCCAGCGTGGGAAAGAACTCGCCGCCTCTGCTCGAGACGCCTACATGGAACGTCTCGATGGTACGGATCTGCCAGCCACACAGAAAGCCATGTTGCTCCGCATCGCTGGCTTGAAGGAAGATCAAAGCGAGAAAAAGGATATCGAAGTCACCGACGAGGATGGCAAACTTTCACTCTCAACGGCAAAGCGTATGCTGAAGTGGTTAGCAGAAGGCGTAGGTCGAGGCTTGGAGCTGTCCCCCGGAAACGAGACACCAAAAGATGTGCAGAATCTGCTGAACCTACTCCTAACACATATGGGCGAGATCTACCTTGAGACGGCTCTTGACGCGTAAGTGGACCCCGTGTTTCCCTCCTCACATACTAACAACCCCCAGCGCCTCCGACCACGCCCTCTCCCAAGAAACCCTAAAAACACCCCCAGATCTCACACACCTCCCCTCTCTGCATACCCTAACCACAATCTTACACCTACTTCAACAAACGACCTCGACCATCCTCCTCCCTCTCTGCACCCCGAATCTGACCATCCGGCGCGAAATCGAAAAATCCACATCCTCAACCCTCACCACTTTAGAATCCAAACTCTCAAACATCTTGAACCTCACATTGACCGCTACGTTGAACTGGGTGAGCAAATGTCTAAGTCAACAACGGAAAACAGATTTCAGGCCCAAAGACGAGGACGAGGCGTACATGGCGAGCGAGACGCCCGCATGCCAGGCGGTATGTCAATTCCTCCAGCGCGTAGCAGGCCAAAGCACCGCCGCGCTCGACGGGCGCAACCTCCATCTCTTCCTCGCGGAACTCGCGCGGGGTCTCCGCGCCCTCGTCCTCGACCACCTGCGCAAGTTTTCCGTCTCTCTAACCGGCGGCCTGGTGATCAGCAAGGATATGGCCAAGTACGCGGAGCTGGTGCGGGGGTGGCCAACGGGCGAGGAACTCGAGCCCGGCGCTATGGATGTCCTGGTTGAGGTGGGGCATCTTTTTGTTATTGGGAGCGAGGCATTGAGGGAGAGACTTAGGGCGGCGGGCCCGGATGTGCAGGAGTTGAAGAGCTTTGTGTTGAAGAGGGAGGATGCGCAGAGTGTCGGGGTGCAGGCGGCGCTCAATGCTATTTAGTGGTCGCAGTCGTGGTCTGGGTTTGGTATGAGGATACCAATTTATCCTCGTTTGCTCACTGTGGGCTTTGTGTGGGTTAATGTGGCCGAGAAATGCTTGTTGCTTGAGTACGTGATGTTTGTCCAACTTTACTGTGGGTGGAGAATATCATGGCTCCTCAGGTCGTCAAATATACTCCCATAATTCTAGTGCCCAGGTGGATAGAAAATTACATGATCCACGGTTATGGAGACAAGAATGCATAGGCACACGATCTGAAGATATACACCGCACAGAAAAGCTAAATACTCAGGCACGTGGTTGGACAAAGAGATGAAGTTGAACGGAAGGTGTAGTTAGTATTTCTACATCCGATATTCATGCCTACTGTGACGGGTATCACCGCTTCACAGCTGTTGAGAGAGATGGGGGTGTCGTGACATGGCACGTGCAGTAATGCACCTAACACCCTTGTTCATTGTAGGTCATGAAGTACATTTTCTCCACCCTGCCCTGCCCAAAGAACCCATGCAACCGAGGACCCAGAGCAATTTACTTGAGAGGAATGAAACGGGAAGAGTGTGTGGCACCGATACCCGGCCTTCCGTGCTTGACGGGCTTGCTGTGGAATTGTCAGACATACTCTTCCAGGACCAATGCGGCGAGAAAGATGGAACGTACTATGAGATGGAGAACTCTCCGAGGTAATGGCCGACCATTTCGGGCTTGATCTCAACCTGGTTGAACTCCTTTCCAGAGTAGATGCCAATGACGCTGCCGATCATCTCGGGGACAACAATCATATCACGGAGGTGCGTCTTGACGAGGTCGGGCTTCTCGTTGGGCTTGGCCTCCTGCTTGGATTTCCGTAGCTTCTTAATCAAGCCCATGGGCTTGCGCTTCAGACCGCGGTTGAACCGGCGCCGGGCACGGGCATGGACAAGGTCGCGGAGTTCTTCGGAGGAGAGATCGAGGAGCCTGGGCGTGCAAGGTCAGTATTTGGGGTCGTTGATGGGCGATTTTGTGAGCGCAAAATGGGAGGATGGGACGAGCATACTGGTCAAGGTCGACTCCGCGGTAGGAGAACTTGCGGAACGCTCTCTTCTTCTTGAGCTCTGTGAAGATATATCGTCAGCCAAGGCACCCTGGATGTCGGTCTCCCGCAATTGCAACAAAGCACTCCAAGCCAGGCCTATCCAATATTTCCTTGCGACCAAACATGGTTTCGGTGGTGTGTGAGTGCGATAGAAAGGCTCGAAGGGGTTGTAAGGGAAGTGAGTGCGTACCGGCAGCCTCCTCGGCGTTCTATGTCGCTATTAGCAGGGCAACTCGAGACACAAGCAGCAGCAAATACTCACGTAGTTCTCGTCAGCCATGATTGCGATTTGTCGAAGTGGCTACGCTGTTGACTTCGGTGATCGCGGCGGTAGTGTTGGTCGTCGAGCGGATTGAAGTCACGGATTGTGAGGTTCAGCGAATGTGTGCGCTAAACAAGCGAGGCTTGGCACGCTGCCAGAATCACCATTTTTGGATTGAGCATTCGGAATCTTGGCTAAAAATCTGTTTATTTCGATATACAGGTTACCATTTGCGTATGCGAGAAGAAGAGGATGCAACAGAACTCGTGTGAGCGATAATTGCCGGTCAAATTGCAATTTTATATTCATAAGAATTAGGTCAAACAAGGTTGAGAGTGCATGGCTTTCATTCATCGAGGCTTAGCTGGCAATACTTGGTGAATTGCTGCAGAGATCCCTTGCCCAAAATTCGCTGATAGCTCGCTCAACACCTCCCAAATGCTCGTATCCATTCCCCATAATGCCCATAAATGTGGAGAGCTCTCTTGACCATTTTGTTGTGGAGATTTTGACACGTTTAGTCGAAGAGACCGAAGCCCATGTCCTCGTCAGACTCTTCCTTCTCCTCCTCCTTCTCTTCCTCCTTGGCCTCTTCGGCAGGTGCACCACCAGCAGCAGCGCCGCCGGCGCCGCCACCACCACCACCGCCTCCGGATGGCACTGAGGCAAGTTTCTGGGAGCCCTCGGCGATCAACTATAACCAAGTCAGCTTCACGTTGTGTAAAGAAGCTTGCGCGGGGAAGCGCATGCATATTCATACGTCGTTAATATCCTTGCCCTTGAGCTCACTGATGAGCTTCTCGAGACGATCGCTGTCGGCCTCAATACCGACGGATTCGAGGACGCTCTAGCTATTGCATCAGTAAACCATCTCGCGATTTCAATCTAAGGGCTCTCACCTTGATGTCGGAGGCAGAGGGGGAGGTGTTTCCGCCCAAGCCGAGGAGAAGGTATGCTGCGAGGTGCTTCATTTTGAAGGTTGGTAGATGTAGTCGGGAATGAACAGGAGCACAATCGATTTAACCTGCGTAAATTAGTGGTGTGTATTTACACAAGTGGGAGGAAACTTGCCGTTGAACGGAGACTGTGAGCTTCAAGTTCGTGTCGTGGGTACTTGAGGGAAGCGAAAGTCTCACACTCAAACAAAATTCGTGGTGGGATGGCGGGAGGCGAGGCGAGGCCAAATCAGTTCTAGCCAGCTTGCGCAATTCTTGGTAGGGACACGTGACAGCCAGGTCAAAACCCCGTTCATCGCCGCGCCACCCACTCCCCAATTCACAGCGCATCCTCTATATAACGCCCTCGTCCCCCGCCTCTCCGCGTCCACTCCGCTCTCCCTCTCTTCATTCTTCCAACAACTCGTTTCCCCGAAAGTATGAACTTGCGCTGCAACCTGTGTGCGACGGCCTCATTACGATACTGAGTCAACCACCCCCAGATTGGCGCCTTCAAAATGAGTGTGAGTCACTGAGCTACTTCCACACCCCGGCGCATACAACCGAACGGAGGAGAGTCTGGTCGGCCTTGTTGCTCTATCGCGGGCGTCTTTGGCTTCGGGCAAAGAGGGGGCCCGATCTCTGCTCCGTCCGGTGTGGCTGGCAAGGTGCAATATGCTGACTTCAAATCTGCAGTTACTGAACAACATCCTTTCTTCAATCGACCCAACTGCAGCAAAGCAGTTCTCTGCGCAACCCAGCAGGCAAACGCCGAATGCCAACACGCCCAAACCGGTCCAACGCTCAGCGCCAGGCGCCAACGGAACACCACAAAGCCAGCCTCTGAAACGCAAGGCAGAAGGCCAGCCGGATGGTGGCCAAGCTAAAGTGCAACGGAAGGATGCCCCCGCTCAAACCGACCGAGCAATCCTGCCTACCCGAGCAGCCCCGGCACCTGGTGACATGAAACCGAAAGCTGCTGCTCCAGTGAATGTAGCACCATATCGGGGAACTGCAGCAAATGGTGGACATGGTGCGGCGAGGCCTATCAGTACAATTGCGAAGAAGCCCAGTCCGGCGGCCCGTACTCAAAGTGCATCCGCTAAACCGACTGCTCCTACTGCTGCTCCCAGAGCGGCAGCAGCTGCAGGTGCCTCCGGGACCGCTCCTGTCTCGAAATCAAAAGCGGGCTACGCAGCATTGCTGCAGAAGGCAGCACAAGCACAACAAAGCAAACCAGTTGCTCCTCCAATCAAGCACGAAGCCCCTAAGTTCATGTCCAAGAAACAGATTGAAAAACTCAAAGCTCAAGAGAAGGCAGAGGCCAAGGGGAAGAAACCAAGTCTGGCCGGTTCTGGAAGGGCTACGGACGTCAAACGCGAGGTCAATAAGGAGAAACGGAAGCCTGCGGATTTGGGCTATCAAGGAACGGCTCGGCCCGCTAAAAAACCCGTAGAGATTGGCTATAAAGGAACTGCAAGACCAACAAGTACTCCCTCTACCGCAACTGGCAAAGTTGGAGGATCATCCGCGGCAAAAACCAAAGCAAGGGTGGGCCAGGGCCGTTATGGAGGATATAAGAGTTGGTCGGACGATGACATGGATGAGGAGGAGGAGGAGGAGGAAGATGACTATGAATCAGATGTCTCGTCTGATATGGAGGCCAACCCATGGGACATGGAGAATGAAGAGGAGGAAGCCCTCAAAGCTGCCAAGATGGAGGATGCCCTGGCTTTGAAAGAGGAGAATGAACACAAGAAAAAGAAGCTAGAACTGAAGCAGAAATTGGCGGCAATGAACAAGGCAGCCGCTCAGAAGAAGAGATTCTAAGCAGTCGGGCCTGATGATGTCTTTTCGGAGTTCTGACCCATGGATACACGGCATACCTGGACGGGGATGGGATGGGGTTCTCGAAACTTTCTTTTAACTGCATAGCTATGGAGCTTGGTGGGGGTTTTATTGGTTGGCATGGCGTATCCAACAAGATTGTGGCTTTGGTCTTAAGGTTAATTACTGTAAGTCTATTCACAAGACATAGGCGCTGCATGTACTATTTTATATGCGCGATTATTAGTGATAAACCACTACTTATAGAAATACTATCTGGTACATTCAACTTCTGTTATCCACCAGGCACTTCGTGATCAAGCTAGTTCTCCTCATCTTCAAAGTTTCCCACCAAGTTAGTTCACCTCGTTTTCTATCTGTATTTTCATCCTTTACGACGACATCGTAACCCCACGGTAATATCATCTCTTGGCTCGTTCAGTCAACATATCTCCATCATGAATTCGGCAAAAATCGAAGCGCTTCTTGCAGTGTCATATCTTGCAACCCTTTCACGTCGTTTGCTCTCATAGTTGGTCATGCCATCACTGGCAACGCGCCAGCTCACCAACCACCGAACCGCCAGAGATAATGGATTTTCCTCACACCTGGACCTATCAAGCTTCACACTCCAACGCGGAGTTCGCAGAATGATTCCCATTTCTTAGCCTTCTCTTTCTTCTTGCATTCAAGTCAAGTCCCTTTCTCTATAGCACTTCACCGCAATACACGCGTATTTCTACATATCAACACACTGGCGAATTCAATACCACATTTCACAGTTCTCCACCTTTCTTCATACGCCCATGACTTCTATCTTCGTAATAGCAACACATATGTACTTTTCAGACCCCTTTCCCCAGCGTGCGAGGACATGCCGTCCATTCTCCAGCGCCTAAAATACAAATTCGATATATACAATAGAGCGCGCCAACGCTCTAGTCCTTCTTCTGTGGTGAGCATATAACCGAGGATGAAGGGAAAGCAGAGAGCAGATGAGAAGATGATCCTGGGAGAGGGGTATCTTGCGGACTCTGAGCACCCTTCGAGGTAGGGGAATAGCAAAAAAGAGGAGTGGGAAGCGCTCCAGAATAACGCAACGCAGGGTTCGCGACTGGGGTCGAAGAGAGTGAGGCTAAAGGTGGTGGCGGATCGGGCTTTCGATTATAATTAGGTGAAGAGTGAGAGTAATGGCTGAGTGGTAGAGAGAGAGAGAGACGACGGAGCGTGATTTTGCAGCTTCTAGTTCTAGGGCTACTCGACGCATAAAAAGAGGAGGGGCGGATGACGACGTTGAAGAATATTTGGAGGGTGCGAGAACTTCTCGCTGCTACGGATCCTGTATTGTAAGATACTATACCTAAGACGCTCCCCGTTTACAAAGAGTGTAAAAATGGGGATACGGTCGAGGGACTTATTAATTCTGAAGGCAAAGCTATCACCAAGGTCAAAAATGAACAAGTTTCGACAACCAATGGCGAAGGAGTCCCACATAACACTAACGAAGATGACTCGAATATCCAAAATTCCGAGGGTTTGAACAGCAAATCCACCTCCAGCGAGCCCTCCCCTGCATTCCACTCAATCCACAGCCCCGCCAAGTCTCACATCCAGCATAGCCAGCCCAGAAAAGATGCTCAGAGCCATATCCCACCTGGGAATATACCCCAAAGTAACCCCCACAACCAACAACGCGCACTGGCACTCCGCCAATCCCTCCTCCCACCCACGCGTACACGGTCTGGATCTTACAACCAAGGACAAACCTCACTCTATTACGCCCATTCCACCCCCACCCCAAAGCCACTCGTTCATCCAAAATTCTCTCCAAGCCTGTGCAAGAGATCCCCTCACTAATATACGCCCTCACCCTCTTAAGCTGTTCTCACATTCTCCCTTGTTGCAGAGATATGCGAGTGGAGAAGCAAAATCAGGTGATAGGGCATCAAGCATGCTCTTGACGTGTGTACACGAATTTATGAGCTGCATATGGAACGGCAAATCTGGCTGCGATAGCTGTGTTTGGGATGAAAATAACGGAATAACCCCACGGGGATAACCCTTTAAGGAGCCAGAATGGCGCGCTGACCGTTTAGACGAAAGCGGTGTCAACCACACGAGCGTTCAGTGCGACAGTCAATCAGAGATCAGACCTTCTGCCAGCTGGCTGAGCACGTGATTGTCAAGGACTTTAACAGGTGGACGAACTCAATGGATACATATCACAGGCCTCGTTCGAATTGCTAACAACTTGTACCTTAGAAGTCATATTGCGTTCCGCTATAGATAAATAAAGCTGTGATTCGCTCGTCCCTAAAGCCAAAGCCAGCCCTAGAGCTGCGAGCATAGTATGGCTCGACCTTCGCCTGTTCTCAATTTATCAAACCCGACATAAATAATCTCCAACCTCCTTCCATCCCTCGCTCCCCACACAAACATGACACCAAAACACGTCGTCTGGATCGACGGCCTTTTTGATCTGTGCCAACCTTTCGTAATTAGTTCCCCAGAACGCTCGCTGAAAATCTGGTTCATTAATATATGCCTAAGTTCGTCAGTAACTGCTCCACAGATAGACAGAATGAGTGGGGCTTGGAAGCCATACCTCGTTAACATAAGCTCCCGATTCGGGAAGCAGTTGTCGTAAAGCCTCGGTTTGGACCTTGTTGATGCTATACTCTGTTTCTGCTCGCTCCATCTCATTGAGTGGTGTCCAGTTTTGGGAAGTCACTGTATAGGTGTCAGAGTCAGATCGTTTACACCTTCTTCGGACAGTTGCAACCCCAGTTCAGCAACTCACCAGCATGAATCAATGCCTTTCTCCAAGCAGGGTTAACGGCATCACTGCCACCCCTCGGCACCGCATCCCAGACGCCTTTCCCAGATATCATATACAACCTCGCCCCTGCATCCCCCATAAAAGTCCTTAGCGCATCACTAAAATCTTCATTATTTGTCAGAGTCTCTGGGGGTAAAAGCCAAGACCCAACAACCTTATCCACTCCCGCAACGCTGTTATCGGCATACTCCTCATAGAGAGCATGAAGGCTCGGCAAAAGTTGCGATACCACTTTAACCGTTGTCTGGTTAGGATACGTCTCATTAATATGGGTCCAGAACGGCGCCCACATGTCTGCCAAAAAACTCGCCGAAGATGGGTCGGGCAACACGAAGATGCCCTGGAATAATGAGACGGCTTCTCCATCGCCGGAGGTCGTGTTGGCGTAGAGATACGTGTATGACGAGATGTTCGTGGCAGAGAGGGTGGGATATTGAGCTAAGAAGTAGGACAGGATTTCCCAGTAGGTCGAAGAGTTTGGCGCTGTTTCGAGAGTGAAGTCGTATACCGCGATCGGGGTGGCTGGAATTGTGCGAATGGTGATTTTCGTTAGGACGCCAAATGTGCCCCCGCCACCCTTAGATGTTAGTGTTACTTCCAAAGATCCATAATGACTTGGTGCTTACCCCTCTAACAGCCCAAAACAGGTCTGTATTCTGACACTCGTTTGCTGTGACTATTTCTCCTGCCGGCGTCACTATTTCAACCTCATAAACCTGATCGGCGCCTAGCCCGTAGATATGCGAGATAGGACTATGGCCACCACCAGTCAGATATCCACCCATGGTAACTTCCGCCCCCAACCCATCGACGCATGTCTGGTTGTGCAGATCCAGGTTGTAATATATATCTTTGACATACGAACCAGCCGCACCAGTCACTGCCGTGGTGTTGATCGTGATATCGCAACCCTGTGGCTGGAACGTGTCATGGAATTCGTACCCGACCATATATCGCGTCCAAATTGAGAGGGAATACGGCGCTGTAGATCTAGATGTTTCTCAAATCAGTCATACTGCTACTCACTTCCCATGTTCTGACCTCGGAACCACGCAGCTTACCGTCTCAAGTAGTCATGTCCTGATGCCTTAACATTCAACCTGATGTTATGCTCTCTTGCAAAATTCACCGTGAGCTTGATATCGTCTGCCGATGATGCATTAACCACATATACAGGATATCCTAGCTCACTGCACGCCACCGATGCATTCGGGAGACAGGAATCGTTGTTCATGTTGTTCCACGCCACGCTGACAGGGTTGTTCTGGTGGAATGTGAAGTTGGACCACTGATTCTTAATCTCGTTGCAGGTGCTGTTGCTGAAGTCAGGGAAGGAGGGATGGCAGGCTGATGCAGGAGGGAGGGGGTGTAATAGGCGGCCTGAGAGGGATTGATTAAGCGAGGCCCATTGAGAGAGGCTGGGCCAGGTGGAATCGATGGGAGTCGATTTGCAGGTTTTGTTTTGGGCTTGGGCATGGGAGAGGGGCGATGAACTATAAACAAGGAGGAGGGATGGAAGGAGAGAGAGAAGACTTGATCCTGTGAATCGTGTCTTCATGATCGCGGGACCTCAGAGCTATGGCTGCAAGCTTTAAGGGTATGAATATAAAGTGAGATGAGAGGAGTAAGTATCTAGAAAGCATCTCGCAGTTTGATATATATATGTTCTCTCACACACTACCAGGCAACCGCAGTCAAATGATAATTTTGTTATTTTACGGATATATCAGCAATGCCTCCCAGGGGCTAACGTCGGAGTTGTAGATCATAATATGATCGTGGATGAAAAAATAGCAACAGGCAAGGTTTGAATGAAAACAACCGGTCGGGGTTCTGAGTCGGGGGGAAAGGGGCCTAGATTTGCGTACGTATTTACACCACGTGAGTTCCATATCAGGAAATCTGGGGTTATTTACACGTATACATTCACACCTAAGTAGGGCAAAGCAGACGCACATGCATGACATTCTGTCATCAGCAACAGGGAAGTGACATGACAACTTCGCAATTCATATGCGAATTGCGAAAGCCGCAGTTCGGAACTGCGAAAATTGCAATTCGGACTGCGAATTCAGCTGCGAGCCAATCACGCTCTTGCAAAGCCATGTCTCACTACTCTTTCTTAAAGTTCTCCCGCTCTTCCGTTAAACTAGAGCTGCGGAACAACCTGCATTATTCACATGTATGCATTCTATCTTTACAATGACTAATTCTCAGTGTCGTGGTACTGAAGATATGATTCCTAAGGCTACAATTTGATAATTTGAGATAGTGATATGTTCAGCTAGTGCCTTATAGGCAGAGACTCCTCTTCTATCCGCAATCTTTACTTTTTCACCGTCTTCACGTTGAAATTGGCAACCCCGGCCGCAATATTGTTTCCATCACTCTTGATAATGTTCTCAACCGAGCCAGTTCGCTTCGCGAGGTCGAGAAGATGTATAGCGGAAGTATTTAAAATTCTTATAGCGATGGTGGAACTCGAGACAATTTTCAGTTTCTAGTTCAAGCAAATGCATCAGAGTTTAGTGCAGCACAGGTCTCGATGAAACAAAGTACAGATCGTCAACGCATAAAATATGAAGACCCTAACAGCCAAGGATGGAAGCTAGGCGCCAGTTGTAGAGAGTCCTAAGTAAAGAACAGAGATGAAAGACAGTGTTGAGACTTTGGACAAGAAAAGCTCTAGCAAGCACGGCGTGTCTAGCTTGTTTGGGCCAATTAGCATATTCTACAATTAACATCATTAAGAGATGAGAGATGAGAGGTGAGAAGAGATGAAGGAGAAGCTGAAGGCGGAACATGAGCGTTAACGGATAGTCACCCCTGAATTGAGAGAAGACATATTACATCTTGTCTCGACATGAGATTATCTGCAAATCAAACAATCTACCCTCTTTTTAGTTGACATCTAGCTTAATGATTAGCTTCTTGAACAGCGAAGACGGACTTAGAATTCTATTCGTGGCACCGGCGACGAACCTTCCCTTAAACATGAGGAGAGTCAATTCAGAGACATCGGGCATTTGTACCACCACCAGGTGCCTACCTCGATCTAAACCTGTAAGTAGGATATTTGTGTGTGTAAAGTGTTTGACATTGATGTACTGTTGTACTGTGGTGTAGAATGATGTGTACGGCTGATGTGTATATGTAACATCTAACATGATTAGTCCACGTGACGGTAGGCGTCCTGGGCTTACAAATCTTCAATCAATCCTCCTCGAGTGGGATTCCAAGGCTAATCTACAGAAACCCTCACTCTGAGGTTACTCCATTCAGCAGTCGGATACTTTAGATCTTATTCCATACGACAACTAGCCGGATTGCGAGGACTCCACAGACGTTAATTCCTCTGGTTTCCTTTGAGTGATTTGTGGAATCGACAAAATCAATAGATATGGTCTTCTTGAGGTCTTTCCAGCTAGATTGAGGAGTAAGACAAGTGAAGACAAGTACTAGCCGCATGCGACCCAGAGGCTTGGCAGCAGGGGCATTGGCAGGGTGCGCACGCATCCGAGGCGCAGTACCTTCTTATAAGACCGCACTACGTCAAAGACTCATAAAGGCACGAGGTTTCCTAATTGCGCCTATTTTGAACCCTTCCAAGCTAGGTTGGATTAGGTACCCAATGGAAGCTCTCCCTGCAGTATCGAAGAAAAGCAGGGCAAAATCCTGTACATCGTGTCGGCAAGCAAAGGTGAATGCCCTCCAAGCTCGGGTTGAACAATGTTGATACGGATAGTTGCGATGCGATACTCGAGAAAAGTATCCAGCGCCTTGTTCCAGGTGCAGCGCAAGGAAGCAGGAATGCAGGATGGATTCTAATTTCAAGAGGGTCAATACGAGAAGGTGTTCATCCTCGTGGTCGTCAAAGTCAACGTGGGAGTGCTAAATGTCAATTAGTCGCATCGGACCTCACCCTGGGACGCATAGTGGAGCTCAGGTTGTGGATTCATTGGAAACTTTGCAAGCTCAATTCGAGAATATCCATCCGAGCCCCGTAGAGATACAAGGTAGCGTTTCATCCGGAACAAACGCTCGCTCTCGAACTGAACAGGTCAATACTTTGACCCGGGTCGTCAGTCGCCCGAAAAGTCAATTGGCGCAAGAGAAATGGCTCGACTTCGAGCCGCCTGCAGAAGGACAAATCCTTCTACCTTATGCATTAGGGTCTGTTGACGTTGAACAAGACGCCATCCTAGATCTCTACAAACAGTGAGACTTGTTTCACACAATATCATGACTCAGTCGCTTATATCTCAAGGTTCGAAAAATACTACTACATCCATTTACCCATTTTGGAACCCGTCATATCGCTCCAAAAGCTCCACAAAGACAGCCCGGCCCTCTTTTGGGCCATTGCGTTTACGACAAGCCGACACCATCCCCGACACTCCCATCTGTATAATAAGCTACGACAGCCGTTTCGATTGCTAATATCAACTCTTCTTAGCAGCCCTGTGCAGGCCCTCAAAGATCTACAGGCCTTGCTCATCATTTGTCAATGGCCATTTGAGGTTGGATCACAATCAGAAGACCCATCTTGGATGCACAGCGGGTTTGTGGTTAACGCTGCATTGCACATGGGCTTGGACAAGTTTGAAGATGAAGTTTTGTTTGGCCATCGCCGAGCAAAACACTCCGTCAGTTTCTACGATCCCAAATATCGGAGAAGAACCTGGATGAAGGCCTTTCAAATAAGTACTCAGTATGAGCCGAAACATCATTCATCAGTAATATTGCCTCGACTGACTCTAAGTAGGCTGAGTACATGGTATGGAACGCGACCTCATATTTCTTCTGCATCCTCTCTTCAGAGGCTCGTCGAATTCTATGAGGGAGAGACTGCAAGAGAAGTCATCGCCATGACCGAGATCCAACGTCAAGTAGCTCGTACTACTACCAGCCTGGACGACCTTTCCATCAGTGGCCCACAACTATCGCTTGTGCACTTCTTTATTCAAGAATTGAATGCAATAAAAACGAGATTCGCAGACGTCTGGTCCGGAGCGACAGAGATTAATCTGCAAGGGGCTAAGCTGTATATTCTCGCACACAGTCTCTTGTTGGCGGACCATGAAGAGCTCGGAGAGTGGAAGGGGTCAGACACTGACTCTTTCGTCACGACAATCCTGCAACAGGGCCACGGCGCTGCTCTAGAACTCATCAAAGTGATAAAACATTTGGGGTTTGCCAGCATTGCCGACCCGCCCTGCGCCAGAACGGAAGAGGGTGGCGCTCCGCTACTGGCGCACCCAAAGCAGCACTTTAGACTCGCGTTTCATGCGTGCCAGTTCCTATTCAAATATCTCGACTGCGCCCCAACGATTTCCAGCGCCGACCAGGACGCTGCTCGCAACGCGGTCTCCGTGGTATACGAGGTTTTCAAGCAATTCCTTTCGAGGGAAGAAGTGCTCCGCGCTGCGCGTACCATAGAGGTACTCGGTCGGTCGGTAGTGCCCGGCCAGAAGCGCATCAAGACGATGGTCAAGACCAGAATGGGAGCTTCGCTGAGCTACAACGCCATCTGGACCGCATCGAAACTGCGAGGTCGCGAGCAAGACCCGGAATATACAGTGAACGCATCAACCTCTATGGAACCAATGGACTCTTACCCTGGGACGGATATGCTGGACGGTTTGAGCAGTGCATCGACAGATGAAATCCCTCATACAAGCATACCTTTGGAGCAATGCTTTCCATGGGGCATTTGGGACGATGCTGCATACGATGCCCTTGGTTTTGGTCTGGATGATCAGTATTTTCCCAGCTTCTCTGGGGCAATAGATACCTTCTAGATATATTGGAAAATATAACGAGGTAGAAAAACATCATCTCCTGAGCGTCGTGACAGATGTCTTGGTTTTACGACCGCTCCCAATGGATACCTCATTGACTTCGGCATTGTGGGACTGGGTCCCTGGCAACATGACTGGTAGGAGAAGCAAGAGCTAATAGATATCATTATTCCGTGCCGCAAACCTCCTGCGGGGATCGCAAGGCCGCAGTTAGGCTGAAACTCACTCGATAATTAATAAAATAGACATACGCTTGGGGCAGAATCCATGGACTAAGTTTGAGCGCTACACAGATAAGACAAATTTTGAAGATTATTGTTGAATATGCTATGGAAATTGATTGGGAGTTTCTAGTTCTGCGTTAGATTGTTATGTACTGTGTCTGCTATTCCGACCTCTTAAAACTTGCGTTCATATATTGTCACGTTTCACTATATAAGCCTTCAAGTTAGAGCAGCAAGAAGGTCGGCCTTTTTGATTGCAACATATATATATATATATAAAAGTTAGCCAAGTAATATCTCGCCTCCTAGCCTTACTTGAGCAGATAGCGCCTTCACGTGCTTCGCGGTCTTAACGAGACCATCTAACTAATCTTAATACCTATTTAGTGTTTATTCAGCTATAAGGTAGCTATGTACGCTCTAAGCTTTCTATTCTAACTCTTCTATATTGATATCTTTATAACTCCCTACTCGAGATTCTCAATAAGCTATATATATGTCGACCTTGAAGGTTACGACGACGAAGGTTCTTGTCTCGTCAACGCACGACCAGCGGATCTAGGAATGGTGCTGAATTTCAGCTAGTATGTGTCTGCAGCGCCATTTTATGACTAGTACAAGGGTTTAGGAGTCCCCGGCGAGAAAGGAGACAGCAATGCAGACGTCTCGGTTTTGAAGTTCAATAAGAGTGGACTAGAAAACCTTCGTAACGGTGTAAGGTAGGAGAATGGGGAGGAGAAGCAAACTACTAACGGCATCTCCTATCTTCTTCCTGCAATCCTTCACCAAGTACCCAACTACAATAGATATACAGCAGTGGCAGCGGCAATCAGAAACCGTCGTCGTTCAAACCACCCTAGTCCACAACCTCCAATCCCAGATCTCCACCCTCCTTACCAAAAACTAGAACCTGGAAGCTTCGAACATCATACTTACCCAAAACCTTGACACCACCCATTTCTCCGCGAGATATATGCTTGACAAGACCGATTAGCTCGAGCCCGAAATCGTTAATCTAAAGATCGCAGTCGACTTCCAGAACAAGATGCTTGGCGGATGTTTTTGCGTGCGAGTGGTAAATATGGCAAACTCTCAACGGAATTAAAAAGAGTAGGAAAGTGAAAATTGGAAGAAAGTGTAGAATTACTAATGGATATGTTTAAGAGAAATGGGAATGCAGAGTTAAGACCAGGAAGGCTGCCGGAGGGGTATGAATGGGCGACGTTCGGAAACGGTCACGATCCTTCTGTCTCGTGGAACCTTTAAGAGCTTCTACCCGATGGGCGGACAGAAGTAAGGAAACAAGTGCACGAAAATGGACGTCGAGAAGAGGATGTAACAACAAGTGACACCTCACAGTCATGGTCTAAACTCGAAATTGACGCCCTTGCCTCGATGGCAGACCAGAGCATGTGCATTCTGAAAGAAGAGGTAGAGGAGTTCGTGAGATTGGTGGAGTGCATGCAGCATGGCATTGTTATTTGAGACATTATGGGCCAGAGTTGGAGCGAGAGCCGTGGAATTGGAGAGAGATTTAGCTGTAAAAATTAGAGGTCAGCTCTACGCAGTGTATCTTGTAGTTGGATATACTATTGATATCAATAGCTCGAACAGAACAACGAATCGTTGCATAATCCCTTCGTATTTGCGAAGGTGGATGTGACTTATCAGAGATAACAGCGCACGAGACACACTTACATATTATCTAATAGATATCCAGTGCTGTAGTGTATACTGAAGACACTGTTCACAATAAGCGTGGACGGTCCGTGCATCATTATCATCACCTGCATACAGGGCAAAATATGAACAGTAAACAGAGATTTTGCATAAATACAGGATCTCATCGCTCCTCCACTTCGCCCGTCAAGAGGGATGCATATGAACAGCTGACAAAAGAGATATCACAATGGGGAGCAAGTGGTGAATTTTCAGGTTTTGAGCTTCGCACTGCATCTGACCATTTCAAAGAGACGTTCCATATTTGAGACAGCTGATGGCGAGGACGCATCTTCTATTATACATCTATTCTCTGAAATCCATCAGCAAATTTTGACCCGCAAGAACCTTGGAATAGAGAGCACCCACTCCGAGAATCTTTCCTTTACACAAAGGCCTTGGTAAAGGTTTGAATGACCTCCTTCAGCTTTGACTCGAGATCTTTGCTGAGCGCACCTTCCCGCTCGATCTGGGCTAGGATCTCAGACTCGTTCGATCGGAGATGAGCAAGGAAATCAGCCTCCCATGTAAGAATCTTGGCAACGGGGACGTTGTCGAGAAGACCGTTGACACCAGCGTAGATGAGGGGAACCATCTCGTTGACAGCCATGGGCGAGTATTGCTTCTGCTTGAGGAGCTCGGTAAGACGCTCACCACGGTTAAGGGTCTGCTTGGTAGCAGCGTCCAAGTCGGAACCGAACTGAGCGAAAGCGGCGACCTCACGATACTGAGCCAAGAAGAGCTTCAGGGAACCAGCGACTTGCTTCATGGCCTTAAGTTGGGCAGCAGAACCGACACGGGACACGGACAGACCGACGTTGATGGCAGGTCGGACACCCTTGTAGAAGAGTTCGGCTTCCAAGAAGATCTGGCCGTCGGTGATGGAAATGACGTTGGTGGGAATGTAAGCAGAGACATCACCACCCTGGGTCTCAATGACGGGCAGGGCAGTCAGGGAGCCTCCACCATGCTTGTCGCTCATCTTAGCGGCACGCTCCAGAAGACGGGAGTGGAGATAGAAAACGTCTCCGGGGTACGCCTCACGGCCAGGGGGACGACGGAGCAGCAGAGACATTTGGCGGTAGGCAACAGCCTGCTTGGATAGATCGTCGTAGATGATGACGGCGTGTTTGCCGTTGTCACGGAACCACTCACCCATGGAGGTACCAGTGAAGGGAGCAATGTACTGCAGGGGAGCGGCCTCGGAGGCGGTGGCAGCAACGATGATGGAGTACTTCATGGCATCGTTCTCCTCGAGGGTCTTGACGAGCTGAGCAACGGTGGATCGCTTCTGGCCAACGGCGACGTAGATGCAGTAAAGCTTCTTGGTCTCGTCGTTGCCACTGTTCCATCGCTTCTGGTTAAGCATGGTGTCGAGGGCAACGGCGGTCTTTCCGGTCTGACGATCGCCAATGATCAACTCACGCTGACCACGTCCAATGGGCACCATGGCGTCGACAGACTTGAGACCAGTCTGCACGGGCTGGTTGACGGAACGACGGGGAAGGATACCGGGGGCCTTGAGCTGAGCACGGCGCTTCTCCGTGGTCTTGATGGGACCCTTTCCGTCAATGGGGTTTCCGAGGGCATCGACGACACGGCCGAGGAGAGCCTCGCCGACGGGTACGTCGACCTAGGAAGGAGTTAGTCTCGTACTTCCGGTTCGTAGTGGACACTGAGCGTACAATTTCTCCCGTCCGCTTGACGGTCTCGCCCTCCTTCACCAATCGATCGGAACCGAACAACACGACACCAACCTGGCCAGCTTCCAAGTTCATGCACATGCCCTTGACACCGGAAGCGAACCTGTGATCCGAGGTCAGCTTAATGTATTTTGTGTAGGGAGACGGTGAGTAGACGCACTCGACTAATTCTTCGGCCTGGACATTGTTCATGCCGTGAACACGGGCAATACCGTCACTGGATCCCCATTGTCAGCTCGAGATCTTCTTCGCGATGGACGCTATAGCTTGTGGTGTTGGTGGTGGCATACCCGACGGAGAGCACTCGTCCGGTCTCGGCAAGACCGGCCTCCTCCTGGACACCGCGGATGCGCTGCTCCAGAATCGAGGAGACCTCGGTGGGGGAGGCTTTGGCATCGACAGCATAGCTTCGGACCTGCTTGGTGGAGGCGTTGAAGAGCGCAGGCGTGGTTCGGGTCTGTTGCGCGAAAATATCCGTCAGTGCTCGGCTCAGAAGATGAGCTCCCTCGCAACCAGCGCCGCAACTCCCATCGCCCCGGCGAAGCTCCATCGCAGAGCCATTGGCATCTGGAAGGGGCAATTGGAGCTGCAAGCGATGATGCGATGGCCGGCAGGCGCAATTGCAGGCGGATTCGATGGACTTACCGATGCGAGCCTGCCAGAGACAGAGACTGCAGCGACCCGGCGGCTCGACTGGCGGAGGGCTCTTGAGAACATGGCTGATGAGCTCAAGAGGCTATTCGGATAGCTCTGCGATCAATTGAGATCGATGCAGAAGGGAGGAGGGGAGATTGGTGGTGTAAGAGATGGAAGCTCTAGAGAAGAGTTGTTGTAGAACGCCCGCTGGAGCGAAAGGCCTTCGGGTGCCAAGCCACTATTCCGGAACGGGTGTCGCGACCTAACAAGCTTGAGCGGACATAGGGATTCAACTTGACTTGGGTGTATCTGCGTGGGATTCGAAATATGGAGCGGTGTTTTATTATTTTTTATTTTTTATTTTGATTTTGACACGGAACTCTCCTTGAGCCTATGCTCCAATTTCTTGACAATGACTTGAGGGAATAGTAATTAAGGATTACGCATTTTGAGCATGAGTTTTAGAGGATAAACTTGGTCCTACTATACCCTCCTGTATCTGCCAGAGAGTATGTTATGCTGCGTCTCGGAAGCTTCTATTCATAGTGACAACATGAAGAACCTTAACATGTCAATCCTGATTCCAATTACCGGTAATCCTGCTAGCTAGGTGGGCATAATTATTGAAGTGAGGGATTTTTGTAAAGGCCTTCTGGAGGTTGTATGGAAACGCGGATGGCATGTGTGTATCTCTAAGAAATCTATGCTACGAATTAGAAACGCCGTGTAATCAAACAGCCCTCAACAACCTCATATTACACTGCCGCATGCCTCTGTAGCCTGGCATGCAGCCCTTGACCCGGGTATCCGCATCACTCCCATACAAAATGCATAAGGATGACTCGCCATATTCCAATAGCTAAATGATAATGCGTCCGAGTCTTCCACTGGACTCTCCTATGTTTTTATGCGTCTTACATATCAATGTGTGGCCCCTCTGTTCCAATCCTGACTCTGGTGGGTATGGAGTTAGGAAGACTTGCTCCCATTGGCAGCTCCATTTTCCTTCTCTTTGATTCCTCTAAATTTCCGGATCTCGTCTTCGACGCCCTTGTCCAATCGACGCTTCAAGTCCGGGCGGTATCCAAGAAAGAACAGGACTTCGAACCAGACGAAGAAGGGCGCTAGGAAGAGAGCCTGCACTAGATTGTCGAGCAGCGCTGGCGCTCTTCCTTCGAACACGCCATGCCCTATAAACTGCAGCATCCAAGACACCGCAAAGACTCCACCGGCCCAGTAGTTTGCGGTGGCTCCATATGCCGACGTAAGGTGGTTGCCGTACGCAGCACCTCCAACGATGAGCGGTGCAACCAAGGCTCCAGCCACAGGTTCCATAAGAATATACAGGGTCGAATAAAGCACAGCTCCAACAGTACCGATGTTCAGAGGAAGGTTGGGCACGGACAGCCAGGGCGGAAGTGGGATCGCAGGGGTGTTGGTGAGCTGTCTCTGTATTAGCAGTGCAAAGTGCAAGAAAGGAGGACTTACAAGGAGGAGAGACGTCATAAGGATGGCGGGTACACAAACGATGTGTATACCGACATTGACCTTTTCGACCGTGCGGCGTAAGCGGATGTGCGCATTTTCGATCTATCATTCGGGACTCACGGTATTATGATGATATTGCCCATACTGCAGACTGGTTAGCCTTCACTATGGAGGAAATCCATGCTGGCAACGTACGAAGAGCATCTGCTTTTCGAGGTGCAGAGACATGTCGAATGCGGGACTGCTGGTGAGTGACAAAGAACTGGTTTTACCAAAGTGACAGCGTTGAAGGCATCTCTTTATGTAGGGTTGCACGAGGACCGAACACTGTATCAGCGACTCGTCTTCTCTCGCAGCATCGGCCGGCAAGCAGCAACAGTAGATCGTGTGTAAGGTTTTGAGTTGTGTCACGACATCTAACATCTGCAGTTAGCCTTCCGCCGAGACCCAGGCCTTCACGTGTCGTCGGGGAAAGTCTTGCCGATCCCGCGACTTCTTTCGAGCTTCGACAACAGCAGCGCATTCCACGCCCACCCACCGACATTCGCCCCGTTCACCCACGAAGTCACTCTCCAGACAGCTGTTTGGCGCTCAGAAGCAGCCCTTACAGATTGCGAGCTGCGCGCATGGACTGTCAGACTTGTCCTTGACACTTAGGTTGTAGGCGCCTTGTGCTCGAAGCTCTGCGTGCGCGCAAGTGACACTCGTTCACGATCCAAGGTTCCCGGCGCTCCTAAGAAGACAACGATAGCGTTCCGCAGCCTCACGGGCATCTCTGCGATCTCTTTCACCTCTTGATCGGATTCTTGGCCGCCGCCCCACCCTATAAAAGCTAGTAAAAGCGATTGGGCGCTCACCACAAATTTACCCTGCGCATAATACCACACAACCTCAAATATGTTCTTCCTCAAAGAGCTCGAGAAGACGATCCAACTCCACCCCTCCTACTTTGGCCCTCTCATTCGCTCCCACATCCATCGAGAACTTTTGACAAAAGAGGAAGGATCCAGCACTGGCAAGTTCACCATCGTCTGCGTTTTAGACTCGTTCGATATCTCTGATGGCCAGGTCATTCCTGGGTCTGGCGCCGCAGAGTACACCGTTCACTACAAGGCTATTGTGTGGAGGCCATACAAGGGCGAAGTGGTGTGTATATGTTGGATACCAGCCAAGGGAAAGGACTAACGGCTATCTAGATGGATGGTGTGGTCACTTCAGTCATGCGCGCGGGATTCTTCGTCGACTGTGGCTCATTACAGGCCTTCGTGGGACGCGCAGTGAGTTCGGTCTGCCCAGTGACGCGTGCATCCGTCCATTGACTTGCAGTAGATGATCCCTTCAGACATCAATTTCGACGGCAATGCGACGCCTCCGCAATGGACAGACAATGGGGATCAGATAGTCGAGAAGGGAACCAATATTCGCATCAAGATCAAAGGCCTTCGGTCCGAGGTCGACAAGATGTATGCCATCGGAACGATGAAAGAGGTATGCCGAATTCTCTGTAGCCTGAGAAGTTTCAGCTGATCAATGTTTCGTAGGACTACCTTGGTCCACTTCAGAATTGAGGTGTCTCATCAATGTACTTGGCTAGAACCTTGAGAGTTTTACAGAGCTGGAATTTTCAAACAAAAGTAACGAACAAGCGAGATGGACAAGCATGTCCAAATAGACGATGCTGGCAGACATCCTGCCGTAGTCGAGGTACCGGTGATTCTATCACCCGACTCATCATACAGTGAGCAGGTAGCCAGTCGCATGGTGGATTGGTCTTGAGTACGATAGGAAGAAGATTGTGCATACAGCGAAAAGCCCCATCTAGCTTGTGATGGGACAAATTTGAGTAGAATCAGTTATTTGTTCCACAGCCAGAATCACTTGACTCCAGGGCTGCCGCGCCGGATCTAGTAGCGTAACTTAAAATATCCCCACTTATAGAGGCCACGGCAGCAACTTGGCATTTAGCCTCCTCGTTCCAATAGTATTCCGAATGAGGTGCTGAATAGAGAAACCGTCACTTGTCTTCTTTGTTTATTATGCACATTGAAGTCCAAGCGCACCAGTCTCACAAGCAGTGGCTTAGTTCATTTCGGGAACCTTAAGCCTCGACCTCCACGATCCTCCGCAGCTCTGGAGAATAGCCAACACAACCACACTCGCGCTTGCTCGTGAGGAAACACTTTTATGGATTGATTTATATCCCTTGGCTTTCATTTATATGAAAATGAGGACATAAATAACATCGTTTCATTTATACAGTGCCCATCATGCCGCGGGAACGCGCCGTAAACGACGAGGAGACGGAACCTCTCACCAAGGATCAACACACAGCGCGCAATTCTGAAGACGGCTCGGAAGCCTCTGCATCGTCTGTATCTACGGTATCGCTTATCCTCGAGCACATCAACGAGAACGGCGCAAACGATGCATCGCATTCGAAACTCGGCGA
The DNA here is from genome assembly GCA_001599595.1 of Beverwykella pulmonaria. Taxonomy (NCBI): domain Eukaryota; kingdom Fungi; phylum Ascomycota; class Dothideomycetes; order Pleosporales; family Melanommataceae; genus Beverwykella; species Beverwykella pulmonaria. The sequence continues at coordinate 2,791,846 of BCHH01000007.1, read as the reverse complement.
GAAGTACAGGGACGACGACGGCGCAGAGCTGAATCGCACGCGACAAAGATTCGACGTTGAGGAGGGACGTTTCCCGGAGCTGAAGCCTGTGGACAAGAAAGCGCGCCGGCTGTTATGGATCATTGGGACAATATGCGTGGTGGGATGGGGTGTTGCGCTGGCATCGTTCTTGACAGGTGGTAGCTATAAGCACGCATCGACTCAACCCCACGATCCTCTCGCGACTGTTACCAAGGGCTCGGGAAAGAAGGTCACTCTGGATAGTGTCATGAATGGGGAGTGGTATGCATCGAGACAAAGCGTGTCGTGGATTGCTGGACCACAGGGACAGGACGGGCTTCTGCTCGAGAAGGAAGGATCTGACGGCGGATATCTCGTGGTAGAAGACATCAGAAACAAAGGAAATGCTGCTGCAGCTGGAAGGAAGACTATCTTGATGAAGGAGAAGGGCTTTACCGTGGGAGGGAAGTTTGTCTACCCGAGCAACGTCTGGCCCAGTAAAGACTTTAAGAAAGTACTTGTGGTGTCCGAAGAACAGAAGAACTGGAGGCATTCATTCACGGGGAAATACTGGATCTTCGACGTCGCGTCTCAAACCGCGCAACCACTAGATCCCCAGGACCCGGAGGGCATTATCCAGCTGGCGTCTTGGTCGCCGCAATCAGACGCAATTGTTTTCACACGGATGAACAACATGTACCTCCGAAAACTGGACGAGAACCATGTAACCCAGATCACCAAGGATGGAGGATCCGAACTCTTCTACGGTATTCCAGACTGGGTGTATGAAGAAGAAGTTTTCGCAGGAAACAGCGCGACTTGGTGGTCAGAGGATGGCGAATACATCGCATTCCTTCGAACGAACGAGTCGATTGTCCCGACATACCCAGTGCAGTATTTCCTATCGCGACCGAGCGGATCCAAGCCGAAGCCTGGGGAAGAGAACTATCCCGAGGTTCGAAACATCAAGTACCCTAAGGCTGGCGCACCTAACCCGATCGTAAATCTTCAGTTTTACGATGTCAAAAAAGGCGAAGTGTTTGATGTTAAGATCACGGATGATTTCGAAGATGACAACCGCTTGATCACTGAAATTGTATGGGCCGGGAAAAGCCAGCAAGTCCTCGTCCGCGAAACCAACCGTGAGAGCGATGTGCTTAAAGTTGTTCTCATGGATGTCACACGACGAACAGGCAAGACCATACGAACTGAGGATGTCCAAGCACTCGACGGGGGATGGTTTGAAGTGTCCCAAAGAACCACCTTCGTCCCCTCGGATCCCAGTAAGGGCCGCAATCACGATGGGTATATCGACACCATCATTCATAACGGATACGACCACATTGGATACTTCACTCCATTGGACAGTGCTGAACCCATCGTGCTTACGCAAGGCGAATGGGAAGTTGTTGAAGCGCCCTCAGTCGTGGATCTCGAGAACAATCTCGTTTATTACATTTCTACGGAGCGGAGCTCCATCGAAAGACATCCCTATGTCGTCAAATTGGATGGCAGCGGCAAGAGAGAAGTAATGGAAGGTGCCGACCAAGGCTACTACGACGCCCATTTCTCTGCCGGTGGCAGCTATGCCTTAATTACATACAACGGACCTGGCATCCCATGGCAGAAAATCATCAGCACCCCCTCGAGCAAAGAGAAATACGAAAAGACCATCGAAGAAAATAAAGGACTAGCGAAAATGGCCCAACAGCATGAACTCCCCACCTTACACTACCAGACGTTCGAAAACGATGGCTTCAAGTTCAATATGGTAGAAATGCGCCCACCCCACTTCAATGAAAAGAGGAAATACCCCGTCCTCTTCCACCAGTACAGCGGACCCGGCTCGCAGACTGTAGAGAAGAAGTTTAAGGTCGACTTTCAGTCTTACATCGCCTCAAGCCTGGGATACATCGTCATCACCGTAGATGGACGAGGGACTGGCTTCCTCGGTCGGAAACTACGCTGTATCACCCGCGGCCATATCGGGTACTACGAAGCAGTCGATCAGATTGCCGTGGCCAAGGCGTGGTCAAAAAAGAAATACGTCGACGCTGAGCGAATAGCGATCTGGGGCTGGAGCTATGGCGGCTTCGAGACGCTCAAGACGCTTGAGATGGATGCTGGAAAAACGTTCAAGTACGGCATGGCAGTTGCTCCAGTCACGGACTGGAGATTCTACGGTAAGACAATATCCTCATAATCCTTCCCTCAACAATAGCTAATAAGCACAGACTCTATCTACACAGAGCGCTACATGCACACCCCGCAGAACAACCCTACAGGCTACGACAACACCAGCGTTAGCGACGTGGCCGCTCTCGGGCAGAACGTCCGCTTTCTGCTCATGCACGGCGTTGCGGACGACAACGTACATATGCAGAACTCCCTCACCTTGCTCGATAAACTCGATCTAGCGGGCGTGGAGAACTATGATGTGCATGTCTTCCCAGACTCGGACCATAGTATTTACTTCCATAATGCGAATAGGATCGTTTACGATAGTGAGTTATCTTTGAACTGGGAGGTGTACAAATGCTGACATGGGAATAGAATTGAATTCGTGGCTCATCAATGCTTTTAACGGCGAGTGGCTGAGGATAGACCACGCTGTTCCCAAAGCCCAGATCGAGGACAGATCTCGACACCGTTGAGGGGTCATTTGCAAGGCGTTAAAGGGTATTGGGATATAACGGATCATTGCAGTTAGTAAAGATTTTACTCGCAAGTAGCACCATTCATTTACAATTATGGAACATTCATTGTTGGATGCTTCTTCTACGTCCCATTTCGAGTTCATTCCTAATACCATTTATGTGCAAAGGACACACCTTTCGGCACAGCAATTATCCATATTGACTTTATACACCAAAGCCACCATTAGTCTATCTATACAGTAGCCCCAACCTGCTTTACACTAACGCTCACCCTCCTCTCACTCACCGTTACAATCTATTCATCAGCATCCTCACTATCGTCCAACTTGTATATATAGTTTCTGCTCGTTGTCAAAATGCGCCACTCCCCAGCATTGACTAGCTCTTACGGCGCAGACTCGACCACCTTGGCAACCGGCACAATCATCGTCTTCGGATCCGGATGCACGAAGAACTCGGTGCTGAACCTTGCAAACAACATACCATCATCCGCTGGCTCAGACCTTGACTGCATGGCCCTATGTCTCGTCGAGTATAAGTTATCATTCAATAAGCTCTGCAATAGATCCACTATGTTCATCACGCAGGTCCCTCTGATAGAGTGGCAAGCATGAATTCCCTGTCGTGGTGGCGGTCGACTTCTAGTCCGCTGACTTGGCCATGGAAGAGCAGCGTACAGAGCCCGTAGTCGGTGTGCAGGTTTATGCGGTAGTGGTCAGGCTGCTCGAGCGTTGACTTGGGGATGGTCTTGTATCGTAGGAGTCGCAGTTACGGGTCTGCGGCTGCGAGCTTGTCGTCCTAGTATGTGGACGGGATGCCGAGGACCATGCATAGGGCGCGGAGGATTTTGGTGACGAGGTTGAGACATTTCTAAGCAATTAGTAGGGCGGGGAGATGGAAGGAAGGGGGAAGGGGAGCTACTTGGAAGGACTCATCTGCATATTTGTGGAAGTGGTCCGAGCCTCCAGCGGGTGGGCGTTAAAGATGTGCCGCTCGGTGCGCAGCGTTGTATATCCTTGCCCTCTCGTTGGTATTTGTATGTCTACTTGTGTATTAGGGGTCTCTGTTTGTGGTCACCAGTTAGCGGGATGGCGTATGAAGGTACTGTACTTGAGAGCCAGATTGGTCAGTATGACTACAAAAATGCGAGTGGTAGAACGCATGGGACGCCGACGGCGAGGGGTTCGGATATGATGGCTTGATCAGTGTGGGGAATTTCAGCGAATGTAGTAACAAGTTTACTTACTGCCAAGAAGTACGTAGTGGAACGTATCCAAAACATTACTGTTATAATTCCTTAACACCATCTATACCTAATTTCTCTATACTGTACACATGATGTTACCGTTCGTATTCACCCACTCCCCCTAGTTTGCGTCACGCTCTTCCCACATTTCCGTTTCACAACTTACTCCCCTTCTCCCCCACAATATTTAGAAAAGCTTGATGAACATGCTCCGTCAAGTCCGCAGCCTGCAAACTCCTTCCCTTCTCCTTAAACGCCAACCGACTACACTCTCTCGTGATCGCGCTCCCCCCAAACGCCGCAAGCGCCAACGTCTCCCCCTGCTCCAAATCCCCATCATGCTCCCAAATCTTATCATGATACGCCTTCCTATACGCCAGCAACGTCGCCAGGCTCCCCGTCAACGTGTCCCCCTGTCCACCGGACCTCTTAAGCCCGCCCTCGCCCTCGGATACTAATGTGGTCTTCCCGTTCGAAATATAGTCCTTTGCGCCCTTCTGGATGATGGTCACGCCGCCAAAAGCATTCGCGAGTTTGGCGCAGAGGTCTTCCGGCTTCCCTTCGTCGACTTTAACCCCCTTCGCCTTAGCCAACCTCGCAAACTCAACCACATTCGGCGTCAATATGCACTCTTTATACCCGTCAACGAGCTCGGGTCGCGTTTGCGCGAGAAACAAGCCATCCGCGTCCAGCACAAACGGGATGTTCTGTTTCCGCGCTTCCTGAATCACCCTCGCACACGTGTCCTGCATTAATTTATCTCTCCCAAGACCCGGGCCGATCACAATTACATGGAGGCGGGACAGCATTGCTATGACCTCGGCGGACACGGTGTCGAGCGTTTCGGCGGAAGACAAATTTTTGGACTGCCGCATATACGGGTGCACCATTAGGTTCGGCGAGTATGTTTTTATCACGGCGCCGGCACCGGGCTCGCAGATTACATGGGACTTTTATACGCGTGAACATTCTATTACGAGAGAAGTGGAGAAGAGAGGAGAAGATGTAGAGGGGGATCTACCATATCGCAGCCTAGTTTTGCGGATGCCATGGCGGAGAAGTAGGGCGCACCCGTGTAGTCTTCGCTGCCGCCGATGACGGCCACGCGACCCAATTGGCCTACCATAGAGGTCAATTTTGCATGGAAACAAGGGGGAGAGATGTGGACCTTTGTGGAAGCTCTCGAGCATCGGTGGGACCATCTTGTACACCCTCCCCAGCAACTCTTTTGTGGATGCGTTCGCCATTTTGGGAAATGGTTGGGACGGGAATTGACGGAAATCTTGGGTATGAAGGTAATGTTTAGACTTTTGGTACTGCTAGAAGGATTGCGATATTGAGAATGAGATGGAGGGGAGTTGTTTTGTTAGAGCTCTCGAATTCTCTTTGGTGGTGAGGTCATGAGCGGGTCATGTCAGTAGAAAATGCGGGGACGCCAAAACGCCACTCCCCGAGTTGTGATTTTGAGGGTTTGGAGCCTCAATCATGTAATAGGGACTTGATGAAAAGCACCAGAAATGAATAGAGACTAAGAGCCGATAGCATGAAAAAAATGCGGGAATTTTAAAGTTCATTCCATTCTCACTTTACATGCACGGAAACTCTGATGCTAAATGCGACATTGAATTGTAGTTGCACCGACGAGGCGAAGTGTCGGGTGTGTACGCTCTCCGCGTACTGGTATATTGATATCCCTATCCCTATCCTACAGACATTACTCCAACAAATGCTAGCTTTAATACAATGCACCAACATGAATGCAAATTCCTTCGCCTGAATTCCCACCCTCTGTCAATCGCCTTCCACCCCAAGAGCAGCAAGCTTCCCCAGGTTGACCTCCTTGTCCGCCAACTGCTTGTTAATCTTGGCCTGAATTCTGTCTTTCAAGATGACGTTCGTTTTAGAATCGCGTTGAGCGATAAACGTCTCAATGTTCTGATCCAACTCTCGGATTTCAGCTCTTATGTCCTCAATCTGCTGAGCCCTGGCGGCTGCCTCCTCGTCCACGTCTTCATCTTCGTCTGACTCTGCATCATCGTCGTCATCAGCGTCTGGTGATTCAGTCTCCGCATTCGGTGTTGAGGCTGCTGTTTCTGTGCCAATATTGGAAATCTCTCCGAGAGCGTGCATGGCTACGTCGTGCGAAGTGGCTCTGGTTTCCCCTGCCTGCATCGTGCCGTCGCCAAAGAGATCGTCCATGTCGCCCTCCGCATCCACTTCCCCTTCGCCGTCAGCTTCATCGTCTTCCATGAGCCCTTCCGCGAGCATCTGCGCAAGGTCGCTTTCGTCCACCACATCGGCAGCAGGCGTCTCTCCTCCGACATCGACATATTGCGGGGCGTCATATATCTCCTCATCCTCGCCTTCGGCATCATCGTCAGACGAATCCTCTTGAGTGTCGGAGTGGTCGGCGTCAATGATCTCATACTGTGTGCGCCCTGCCTGGCGGTCGGCTTCGAGCTGAGCCTCAGTCTCCTCTTCGACTTGTTCGATACGATGGTATGAGATTCGAGGCCGGAAGCGGCGCTTACGGGCCCAGTGCATGGGAGGGGTTAAACCGTGGGGGTACTGGTGGGCTGCATTGTTGATCTCGCGTGGTAGGGGAAACTTTTTTGCTTCGTCTTCGTTTTGAACGCGGCCTAGTACCAGGAGCATCTGACATATGTCGGCCGTCTTAACCCAGTCCTTCTTATTCCAACTCTTCATGGACTCAATAACGCAGGGCAACTCGACCATCGCCGCTGCATAGTATCGCCCTTGTATCGAGATCATGGCTCGACGACCCTCTCGGTCAAAGAATCGGAAGATGACTCCCGGGCCGCCCTGCATGATGCTCTTCCCAATCGTTTTCTCTTCTATCGACTTTCTGAGCAGATCGCAGTCCTCCCCTGGCTGCATGCGCAGAACGAATTGTGATTCGATGGCCGGGTCCGTCTCCGCTTCCTCAGCTTCACTGTCATATCCAACGCCTGGGGGCCGCACTGGCGGTTTGCCAGCGCCCTTCACTTTTAGCAGAGGAATCGCTTTGTGCACTGGCGCGCCTTTGGGCTTGAAGGAGAGCTTCATCGACTGGGTTCGGGCGGGTACTGGGCGGGGAGCGCGTTGCGGCGCTGGGGCGACCGGTTCCGCAACCACATCATCGTCGTGATCGTCGTCATGGACATATGCGAGGCTCTTCGCTGTTGGCTTTGGTTTCCGTTTCGGCGCGGGGGGTTCATCGTCGCCGTTTTCCTCGCGGGCGCGCTTCTTGGGTTTTGGCTGGCTGCTGTCGTCGCCTTTGGGCTTCTTCGTGTATTTCCGCTTCGGTTTGGGGGCATCGGTAGGTGGCGCGTCTGTGGAGGCAGTGGTAGCTGAGGGAGGTTTGAGGCTGAACTTCAGCTTCGGTGCCGTCGATGGGGTTGTTGTGCTGGTAGGAGTAGGTGTTTCGTTCGCAGGCGCATCTGCAGGCGCCGCCGGTCGGTTGAGCTTTAGCTTTAGCATCGTAGTGGTGGTGGTGGAGCTCGCTGCGCCAGCTATAGCGAGGTGTTTTAGAGCTAGGTCAATCCTCTTGACCTGCTCCAAGAGTGGGCGTTGTTGGCACAAAGACGGAACAAAGTGAAGGTCGTAGGCTTCATGGGGCGGCGGTCGCGCGGCTCTTTCCGTCTTGGCAGAGTCTAGTGACTAGGCAAGTCAGTCCAAGAGCACCCTCAGCATTCAACTCCACTCACTTCGCAAACGGTTTACGCTGCTCGACAAACGCTGCATAATGCGCTTTTACCTCCCCCGATAGCTTCACTCGGAAACACAGGACCTCTGCCCGCCATTATAGCTGCCAATCCACTAGCATGTCCACCAACGCCCTCTTCAATTCCCTCCTGCGGCCTGCCGTCCTCCACATTCTGCGTGCCGCGGGCTTTCACAGCGCCAAAACGTCCGTCGTCGATACCCTCGTGGATCTCGCTGCGCGCTACCTTTTACTTCTCGCGTCGCGCTCCGCCCAGAACGCCTACATCGGCCACAATGATCCCACGCCCACCATCACTGATGTGCGCCTCGCCATGCAGCAGTGCGGCCTTCTGGTTCCTACCCTGACAGCTAGCGAAGAAATGTGGAAGGAGATGCTACGAAGGCCGCTGGAGGAGTACGACGAGGAGACCGGTGCGCGTGCGAAGGAAGCCAAGAGGAGGGACGCAGAGGATACAGAGGACGTGAATGCGTTCATCGACTGGATCAAAGGCGACTACAACAAGGAGATTGGCAGGATTGCCGGAACACTGAAGCCGCCCCCGACGGCGACCGAGGCGCTAGATGCCGTTGAAATGGAGGACTATCTGAGTAGTGAGTTTCATTTGGCCCAGAACGCCAAGACAAAGCATTGCTAACGTATATGCAGCTCTCATGAAGAAGCACAGTAAGACTGGCGTCGAATCACGATTTCAGGGCACGGTTCTAGGACACTCCGCGGACCCCAGACCCGTCAAAATTGAAGGTGGATCAGTGGATTCCATTCAAGAATGGTGTCGTAAGACTCGAGAACGAGCTTCTAAGTCAGCAGCGTCCGCTGAAAACCAAGAGCGGGGAAACAACACGGCTGGGACTATTCTTGGGAGCAGAGAACAGCCGGAAGACGTGGTCATGGACAGTCAGTAATATCTCTCCTCGACATCGACTACTTCACGGGCATAGCGACGGCGTTTGGATGGATGGCTTTGGGTTTGGCGTCCGTGATTTCAGCCTAGGAATACCAGGCAGGATCAGTGCCTGCATTTTTGAGAGACGCTTCCTCTCCTCAATGAAACATACAGCCGCGGAAAGGACTCCAATGTAAGAATTCAGAAAGAAAGTGCCAAGTACCGTTTCCAACAGCAATCGTAAAGAGGAAAGCGTTGCGTGTTTTCAGAGGGGCTGATTCACATAACGAAGATGACGTGGGACACAATCTCTACTAGTTTGGCTCAACGGGCTATCGTTCTAGCAATCGACAGGATCTCACAATAATTGATTGATCTTCTCAGATACTGGCTAGAATCGCCAACATCATCACCCTTGGAAGAAAAGGAAGGCTGTTTCGTTCTCCCGATCCGAGTCTTATCGTACAACTCCACCAAGAAGACATCACCCTTCCGTCCTCGTCATTGCCGCCTCTGGTTTCTACAGCTATTGTCCATCCAGAGCACATTCACACCTAGAATCTCACAGACAGCCTAAACCATATCCCCCACCCCACCACCCTGCGACTCACCCATATTGGCTCCTTGGACTCTCTTCTCCTTCATCGCCTCCCTCGCACCAGCCTGCTCAGCCTTCTTCCTGCACATCAAATACATTAGCACGCGCCCGCAGTAATCCCTTCACCATCTATTCCCCCAACTCAACTTACTTATCCAAATCACTCGCCAAATCGACCTGTTCACCCCCTACATCGCCATTGCCACCGCGCCCCGCTACCGCATCCGCAACTTTCCCCTCCCCGGGAGCAGCCATCTGTTCGCCATCCAGCTCATTATGGCGCCCTACATCTTCCTCTGTCTTTCCAGCGGATTCTTCCCCCGCGGGTGCGCCATGGATGCCCCGGCCTAGAGAGGATGGGATGGCTTGGGAGTCGGAGGCTTGTGTTTGGGGGACGGGGCGGGAGAGCGGGGATGTGTCATGTGCGTTGGAAGATGTTTGGGCTGCTTCGGTGGGGGTTTTGGAGGATGGGTTGCTGGGGGTGGTGTATGCAGCGGATTGGGTGGGTTGGGAGGACATTTTAAGGTTCACGTGGGGATAGAACGGAGTGAGAAGTTTTGAGGGTTGAAATTAGTGAGAAGATGAGATTGAGACACCAAGGGAGATGGAAATTGGAAAATTGAAGCATGGGAATTAGCTTTATGGCACATGGCATTTGCGATACCGATGACGTCGGCGGGGTTTGAAGCCATCATGAATGGGAAAAGAGATGCGTTTGTTGCCACACTTGGCCCGCAACACCAGGACGTTCTCCACCTACATCCCTTGCAATGATGCAGAGTGTCGATTATTTCCACATTCAAAACATATCTAAAAATGCGTGGACATTCTCAGTCGCAGATGATCTTCAGCTTTAAGATTTACTGTATATTTATCGTCTTCACTGAGCGTTTATGTCCACTGACTGAGTTTCCAACCGACCGCGACACTATTTGAAGTCGTTATCTATTCAATTTCGCTCAACTCAAAGAGCTAAAATCATACACCCGTCAAACGCAGTCTCTTCTTATGCATGTCCAAGGTAAAAATAAGTGGAGCACTATGTCGAAAAGCCTTCTTCTCCTTTTAGTATTCAAACAGATATAACTAATTTCCATCCCTGCGTCGCGAGAAACACCCCGTGCCGAGATGAACCCAATTATTAAGCATCTCAAGTCTCTTCCTCGCGAGTCTATGACGTTATGATCAATATTTCATTATTCTTCAGCAATGGCTTACTTCCACAGCAAGAAAATTACAACAGTCTTGGTCGAGTTGTCTATGTCGATTGCTTCGTTTACGTTATCTGGAAGTACTCTAGCAGTGCCCCCTGCTGCTTCACGACTATCGACTTGCTTACGAGTTTCGGAGCCATGGGATGAAGATTCTATCAAGGAAGAATATAGCTCCAAGCTTTGAAGACATCCAGCATTCAGAAACCAGCATACTGGGTTCGTCCGGACGCAGGAGTAGGTTTCTAGAAGTGTCTACGGGCAGCCACGTGCCTGCTTTCTTGGTGCCTAGCGCGGCCTCTCGTCCATTGTTGCGTAGAGCCGCTAGAGTTGCTGTCTCTTACTCGTTGCCTCCCCATCACCATCACCACAGTAAGCTAACCAGCCAGGTGGAGGCGCAAAGCCTTCCTTTTGGCGTTCCTATAACATACGCTACCCTAGCAGAATACGGCAAGGTCACCCTGAGCAACGGGACTGAAGTTGGTTTGAGCGCCACGTCCGCCAACCACACTGTTTACAGGCCTGTTTACCGTGATTACTCTTCATCCTCGGGACTCAAATTTGGCATAACGGGGCATCTTGTATTTCTGCCTTCTCATAAATATCCTCTCTGCCGCTTATAAAGCCTTCCATCCATTGATTGTGAACTACATACAACTCTTTAGACTAGATAATGGCTGCTAGTATCCTTTGCGAGTCTTACATTCTCCCAAGCCTGTTAGCTGCTTTTTTACTTCTCATCACATTTCACCATAGTTTACGGACCAAGCAGTTATTCCTTATTGCTTGGCTTCGACGAATCATTGGCTTTGGATCAGTCAGTCTGACCTCTGCGCCTCAGACTGTCCTCCTGGATCGGAGATCAACCCCCACTGAACAAGGTCGTTCAGCTACTCGGCAACTCAGTTTACGGGGCCTCGTGGAGCAGATTGCTATCCCGGTCAGGTTGAACCCATTTCTGTTCAACGGTCATGTTCAAACGGTCTCGGTCGCAATCGGATGGGCGGGTCCGGACTGCCACATTCACTACAAACGTAAGTACTGGCAGTCCGACAGCGAATTCTATCCTGGGCAGTTCGCCATTGACTTTGTCATTCCGCCACCCGCCAAACCGTCTCCACGGGATCGAACGTTGCCGCCGCGTACCAGCCACTTTGAAGAGAATGAATGGGACGACTTTGTCAAACAGGACCCCAAGCGACCGCTTGTTATTGTCCTTCACGGATTCCTAGGTGGTTCTCATGAGAAATACATTCGCCATTCACTGGAGCTCCTAACCACTGGAGGAAAAGAAGCAGACTTCTCCGTTGTTGTGATGAATGCAAGAGGATGCTCCTATTCTAAGCTCACCTCGCCTGTTATGTACCACCCGCAAGCAACTTGGGATCTTCGGCAGTTCGTCCAATGGGCAAGGAGGCAGTGGCCTCGCCGGCGATTGTTTGCTGTCGGTTTCAGCATTGGGGCTAACCTTCTCTGTAATTACCTTGGGGAGGAAGGAGAATCTTGCGAGCTTGAGGCTGCGGTTTTGGTTGGGAACCCCTGGAACCTGGACGTTACCAACACTATTATGGCCAATTCAACACTAGGCTTGCACATGTATCAGCGTGCACTTGGAACGGCTTTTAAAAAGATGTTTGAGAGGTAAGTAATCACACGTGCGTTACTAATTTACGCATGGTTAATCCCCGCTCCTAGACACATCGAGATGATATCACGAAATGCAGCTATCGATGTCAAGAAGGCAAGGGAATCCACATATCTATGGCAATGGGACAGGTAGGTAGTATTGAACGAGTTCGTACAAGCACTAATAAAATTTATCAGACATGTGCAATGCCCCACATGGGGGTATCCATGTGAGACTTCATATTATCGCGACACATCTTGTGTTGATGCAGTCGCTGCGATTGGGATTCCTGTCCTTGTGCTTCATGCAAAAGATGACCCAATCTGCTTAGATTTAGCAGTTCCGTACCATCTTATCGAGACTAATCCCTATCTTGTCATGTGTGCAACTTCAATTGGCGGCCATCTCGGTTGGTTTGAGTCTGGAGGTGGTAGGTGGTCGAACACAATGGTTTGTCTACCTAATACTATCGCTTTCACCAATTACTTACATCAAGTGCAATAGATTCATTCTTTTCTGAAAAGAGTTGTTAATGAAACTGACTACCCCAAACGATTGCCTTCTGCTATACAACACCCCGTTACTAGAAGCCAAAAGGAAGTTAGCGGACCTGTATTTGACCCTACTCAAAGGAAGATGCTTTGGCCGACTAGTACACCGAGAAGATTAGTTGAGAAGCGCGAGAGGCAGTAGGTTACTTGAATCAAGGCGGTCAGATGACATGCCCTCTGTGGGGATCCGATATATACAATCTGCAATAATTCAAAGATTAGTCGAGTGGCTACCGACGCCCAGGCACGCGTTCCTGAAAAAGGCCCAAAAAGGGTTTGAATGGTGTTTCGCTTATGCAGCTCAGCAGGGGCCTCTAGGCTAGGAGATAAGTACAACGAAGAGCGCGAGGGGAGTGGTTGTACGCGCGGGATCACATCTTGAGGATAGGTGCTAAGAATACCGTATACATATGTATCATCCCAGGGCCTCGAGCGTTTCACCGCTGAAGAAAAAAAAAGTTGTGTTTGCGACGAGGCAGAATTTCCATACCCTGGTCGCAGCGCCCCGCGCTGACGTAGCCTGCAGTAAATATTGTCTTGGTACATTGCCTCTTTGAGACTAGTGTAGCCTCGGGCCGTGGTTTCTCCGTTCATTGTTGCACCGTCTGCCTTCCTTCCGTTGTTGAACGCTCTTGCCATAATTTTCAAACCACCGTACCTACCTCGATCCCACTTGCCATTTTAATGAATCTGCTACGGCAACCACGTCTACGATGTTTACGATGTCGCGTCCATCCTCCCCCATGTCCGATTCTACCTCCAACCCCTCCAGTCCGCCTCAAACAATGGCCCCGAGAGATCGCTCACGACCGCGAGATGTCCATATCTATGATGCCAAAGATCGGAACACACTTATCGGTGGATTGATACTCACAAACGGTGTCACAAACGCCAACTTCTTCTCGATGGTAGAGATTCTTGTCTTGTTCACAAGTAGCTTCGAGTTACGAGATGAGGGCAATACCACAATTGAGAGGAATGACAACCAGCTTCAGCCAGGGAAGTACTATATCGTTGCTGCCAGTGAGTCTCTGCGTAACCGCCTTGTTGTGCTTGGCTAACTTGTGCTTGTAGGTCCTTTCTTGGTCAACAACGAGCCGTGGCTACTCCGTACAATATCTCTCATCACTGGAACTCGTGTCAAACCCTTCTGTGATGCTGTACGTGCACGAGATCGTCGATGCGTCATATCTGGAGTAGAGGCAATCAATTCCGACTTTGACGACTGGACGGGTTTTCACGCTGCTCATATCTTCCCACTCGCCTATTACGACCATTGGACCGAACACGGCTACAATCGCTGGATTACCATTCCACCGGAGAAAGGAGAAACTATCAACTCTGTGCAAAATGGACTGTTGCTTCGAACTGATATACACGAGATGTTCGATATGTTTAACCTCTCAATCAACCCTGACGTAAGGGTACTTTGTATTTCAATTAAAGATGCAGTGGCTAACGGTTATTCTAGGATAATTACAAGGTTGTTTTCTTCACCCGCGATGCGAATGGTCTTGCCGGCAAGTTTCTTGATCAAAAGTTTCGAGATAACCCTCAACGACCTGTTGATCAGCTTCTGCGATGGCACTTCAGGCAGGCTGTCCTAGCAAACATGAGGGGTGCTGGCGAGCCTCGGTTCGAGCATGACTTCCCGCCCGGCTCAGATATAGTTGGCGATATTCTCCGTGGTCCAAAGGCGACCGAAAGGATGGAATTCGAGCTGTTCAATCGCCTAGCGGCACAGGTTGATGTATGGGGCGTTTCTTCGAGCTAGGCAGGAGTGGAAAGGCCGAATTCACTAGCATAAATGGGCCTAGTTTCCAAATCGAAATATAACGGCCACGTTTCCCCAGAAAGTTTGGTGTGTTGCATGCAAATTCTTTGCAGCCGCCACTGCCGTAGATTGCCGGCATTCCTGGCGTAACGACTCCCAAATACTGCCGTTCTCTAGCTGCATACCAAATACAAACAGTGTTTAAGTGTCTAGACTGCCCTCTAAAGTTAGGTACATTGTCTTGCCCCTAGTCATGTCAACCCGTTCGTGTAGATGACGATGTTTGACGGGCCAAAACCTCAGACTACATTGACTAGCAAGCACGCTGTTCAGGACGTGGATATATAATGGATTCAGTCTAGAAGACCTGCGTCATAATTACTAGTATTTAATAATAAGTCTACCGCTGAGTCCCAAGATGAAAAGAAAAAGGACAGCTAAAAGTTCAGTATCCTATTTTGTTTTATCTCTGTTGTCACAACTTCAACTTCACCCTTCATACTCCTTCCCTTTATCTATCAAAATTCCGAGATGTGTTTTCCTCTACTTCTACCTACCCTCGCCACCGTTGCTGCCGCAGTATCTTCATACGCTCCAACATCGGACTGGCCTGGTTTCTTGAAACCCCGACCAAGGCCTCAGCTAGAGGCAAAGCTTCCTGTGTGATAGCAAACGTTGCAGTCGATACAGCCACCACGCAGAACAGCATCCTCAACTTGCCAATCTCGGCGAACCCGACAGTCGTGACCGAGACCACGATGGCGATGCTCATGGCCGATCGACCTTTGGGCAGCGAGTTGTGAGACCAAAATCCACCGTCAGTGGCACTTTCAACATCAACATCGAGTTCTGCCGTCCTGATAGCGGCCCAGTTTCAAATACCGTTCAGATCCTCACGCACGGGGTAGGCTTCGACACTTGGGATGTAGCACCTGGCTACTCATACGTCGATATGGCTGCTGCGGCTGGATGCTCAACGCTCTCCTATGATCGTTTCGGTGTGGGACTTAGCGATCACCCAAACGCAAACCAGATCGTACAAGCACCGCTCGAAGTCGCAATCCTGCACTCCTTCATCCAAATGCTGCATTAGGGAAATATAGAGCAACAATCCTTCTCTAAAGTCGTCGGCGTGGGCTATCGATTCAGTTCCGCTCTCACAAACGCCATAGCAGCGCAAGTCCCAGCAGAGATCGACGCCGCAATCCTGACGGGCTACCCCCACAAACTCAACAGGCATTCCCACCTTCACAACTGCCCTTGACATCACCATCGCCTCAGAAAACAGCCACACTCAGTTCAATGGCCTCAGCAGCGGCTACCTCATCGCGAGCAACATCGTAGGTAACGTGTTCGCCTTCTTCAAAGCCCAAGGTTTCCCATACTCGAACCTCGTCATCGCCGCAAACGCAAAAGATAAGTCACGTTCAGCGAACTTCTCACTCTCAGCTTCGTCATCGAACCGGCGGCCAACTTCACTGGAGCAGTTGACGTTGTCGATGTCGATGTCGATGGCGATTGGCCTCTCTGCGCTGTCCCAACGAACTTGGCAACCGCTGTGAAATCGCTGTGTCTAGCGCTTCTCCTTTCATACAAAAGGTTGCATATGCGAAGTCGGTTTGCTAATGTACTCTAGAAATCACTTTGAGCACCAAACCTAGGTTATAATTCTTGAACGTCCGACAATATTTAAAAAAAAGTTTATATTAAATGTAAACTAGCTACAAGCTCCGCCTTGCAAATGACTACTTCTAAAATTAGATACTCTTTCGGATCGCCCTGCTATCGCAGGTCGCGCTGCATCGGTCGTTTACTTCGAGGAGCGTATTCTCCAATATGTCCGCCTAGCGACAGCCATACTCGTGATATTTGCATAATATGATTTGTGCATTAGCGGTCGGATACTCTCCATAGGTTCCGATGCAATACCATAGCTCTCTACAGGAGATGCATATAACAGTGGCAGTATCGTCTTCTATCGGATCATAATAAATCCTGCCATAGCCACCTGTCATGTGGGAAGCGTGGTATGGGACTGTTGAAACATGAGAGCTTTGAGTGGGAGAGGACATCGTAATATTGCTTGAGGTGCCAACAAGGAACCAGGCTGGTGCTATATACTCTGACATCTGCCCAGCCATCTTGGTCACGTGCCTATCACGTGCCTATCACGTGTCGCAGTCTCGGCTTGCCGGCTGCCCTTCAACAGGGACCACTCTTGAACGGAGTCTATTCGAGAAGAGATGGTTGCGGAGCCCGGTCGGATTTATTCACCTCATTTAGATGATTGTCGAACCATTTTTAGTGACTGGAACTGGCAAGCGGTGCAACTGATGGACTTAGAAGCGGACCTTGTTCTAAATTTATAAGACATTGCTAGTCTAACAGTTTGTAAGGAGAAGGGGCAGAAATCGGACCCTATTCTTCCTGGAAAATTGGGACGAGAAATGGACCCCGCAGTACTTGCTCTAGAAAGTGAGTGTCCTAGTTTCCATTTTCAGGCCCGTGAGCGTGAGTACACGCATGAGGTGGCTTAGGGTATTAGCGGGATAAGTAGTTAGAAAATATTGGCGGATTAAAAATTACAGAAATGGAATTTAAATAAGGAAAAATTACGGGTTGAGTTGTGGGGCTCCAAAAGCGATGTTGTTTCCAGGGCGTACCGATTTTGTATTGACAAATCAAATAATACCGAGCTTTCGGAAGCCATTAATTCGATGTTTCGCTCGTACAGTAAAGCAGCAAAATGTTTCGTGTATCTCTCAGTCTCATCGCGACTGCCAAACTTTTATTCTCGCATGATCGACAACACTCGTTATTGTTTTGCTTTAAGTACTATTCCTCACTAGCCTTTACAATGCTTTGCGGTGCATGTACAGAACATTTCACATTTGAACAGACTGACGGCATTTTATGGAGAAAGAAGAACGCTATTCAACATGCAGTGGAACAGAATTTCGACGATTCCCAGATCAAGAGCCTGCAAAAGGAATACAATCGATACCAACATGCTCTTGAATCACGAAATGAAATGTCACTGCCTCCGAGTCCCTGGGAATTAACAGAACCAATGGATACTTCTTCCTTGATAAGTGATTCTTATCCTGAATGGCAATTGAAAAAGAGACGACACTGGCACGAGCTTAAGCATTCCGCAGCTTCAACTGGATGTGGTTTATGTGAAAGACTGGTTGCGATGATACAGAGTCATGCTACAATTACGGTCAGTGAAAGTGCTACAGTTACAAGCACGTGGTTTTTGGAAGGGGGAAGCCTAACTCCGGATTGGCTCCGGGTTGATTTATTCCATGATTCTCAACATTTGTTGATGATGAGGCTCCATACAACTATTAAGAATTCAAAGCAGAGTAATTTGTCCTGGCAATATACTATAGACTCCTAATCACATTAATCTCAGTCAAACATGCGGCAACTCTTGGCGCTTTTTGCCGAATTCAACGAAAGATGAAGCCTGTATGGACTTCTTGTCAAAATCCTTGCGACAATGTTTGACTCATCATCCAAATTGCTTCCTTGGGCAAGAAAACTGGGTGCCAACTCGCCTACTCAAAGTTCGGGGAAATTACGGCGATGACAGTTGCATAAGACTTCTTGAGCGAAAATCTGTTGAAATGGTGATCACTGATTTGAAAAGCACATACATTACCCTCAGCCACGTATGGGGAAAGACACATCCATTGAAGCTTACGAAGTCTAATTACGAGGAATTCAAGAACTTTATCAAAATCGAAAATCTACCCCAATGTTTTTCAGATGCCGTATATATCACTCGTCGATTAGGCGTTTCTTATCTCTAGATCGATTCTCTATGGCATTTGTTCTCATCCAGATATAAGTTTAATTACTTACACCTACAAAGTATTATACAAGACTCGGCTGAAGACTGGGCACAAGAAGCAGCTACCATGGACAAAGTCTATCGTAACCGACTCTGTAACATCGCGACCTGCGATGGGACCACTTCATGCCATAGCATTTTCATGGAAAGAAATCCGCATATAGGCGAACCTCTTGTCGTTCACCAAGAATATTCTGATCAGATCGTCAAATTTACCCTCCTTCCAGAATGGGTGAGCTTAGTTTGGGATACGGCACCTTTATACAAACTCGGATGGGTTCTCCAAGAAAGGTTTCTATCTGCTCGAATCATGCACTTCTCAAAGTTTCCATTTTGGGAGTGCGATGGGGAGCTGACTACGGAAATATATCCATCACACCAAGAGACGCATAGTGTGCACTTTCTATCCCTCCCGGAACCCCAGAGATGGCTTTTCTCAACGAAAGACACCGAAGAAGCTGTATCACGCTGGTGGAAACTAGTTCAAATATACACAAGATGTGATTTGACGTATGGCTCAGTAAAGCTGATCACTCTAAGCGGAGTAGCATCAACACTGTCAAAGATTTTCAATGAGCCATATTATGCCGGGACTTGGGGTGGTAAATATCTTATCCTGGGTCTTTCATGAAGAGTCACAGGAAGTTCACGCTACCATGAACTTGGATCTGCGAAATACAAAGGTGTGTTGAATTATTTTTAGCAAGTATTGATATTATTGCTAACCAGAGTCAAGCGCCTCGTGGTCTTGGGCATCACACCACGGTTCTGCATATCTCTACGAATATCGAAGAATACTGAACCCTCTGATTCAAGTGATATCGATCCATACTACACCTAAGATAGGAGATCCATTTGGACAACTTTCAGACGGAAAGTTAGTTCTCAAGGGGTTTCTGTTCGAGGTGTGCTGCGCAAATTATCGACAACAGAATCTCAAATGGAAGGGTCAGTTCCACCTTGATTATGAATCTACGGAATTCTTCGAGAAGAAAATATATTTTCTTCCACTGGCTGAGGTGGCAATACTATCTAAAATGGAACGAACGCGCCCCGTTGTTGCCATGACGCAACTGCTTCCCCGGCAACCGCTACTGGAGCGGTGAGAAGACTTTTTCACCTTTAATGTTGCGTCTTTCACCTACGAAGCACCTAAGGACAAGCGCCATAAGAGGGGGGGCAATTGTAAGGAGGACAGATTTTAGACTCTTTGATACGAATACAAAAGTCTGCTCGCTGCTATCACAAACCCTCTTTACAACAGTACCGTTAGAACCACAACCCGTTGCCAGCCCCAAACCGACAATAGGAATTCAGCTACTGGCACTAGCGCGAGCTACTGAAATTCCATTGGCTGATACAACCCGCCAAGACGAGACTATCCTTGTTGAGCTAGGCTCACCCTTGAAGTATCTTGAAGTATTTCTTTGTCGCGCAACGAACCTTCTGTTCCTCACGTAACGTGCATACTTTTCAAGTCACCTGAATCGTTTATAGCTGTAATTCAATTACTTCCAGCAAGTTCAATTGACTCACTGTGAAGCTCTCGTGACAAGGTTCTTGCTAGAGTGTTCTCTTAATAATATATATGCCCATAGAAGGTATTTGTACGTAGCTATGGTAGCCGAATCACGTGGAATGCACGAACGTAATTGGAACTACATCTGCCCACCCGATAATGCCACGTATGACACACTAGCAAAAGAAACTAATGCGAGTATGCTTATAATAAGATCTGTTAACATCGTAATTTCCTAGGCAAAAATCAAGATGAACTTTGGATTTTCAATCGGTGACTTTATCGCCGTCGGTAACCTACTTGCCAGTACTGTGCAAAAGTGTCGGGCCGCCTCGAAGGAGTTCCAGCAGATCAGCCATATTCTCCAGACGACATCATTATGCATAGAAAGCACTCGAAGCACACTGGAAGGCATATTCAACCAACTGCCCCCCATACATCAAAGTTCTGTCGCATCTGCACTCATAGGCTTGAGGAATCTTGCTATTGATCTCAGTTCCGAACTGGATCGGTATGCTGCGATTACCCCCGGAGAATTCCAGCTTATTAAGTTGCAATTTGCTCTATTAGCTGATCCTCGGACTGCTGAGTCGAAGCTAACGTTTTATCTGTCAATGCTGAATACTTGCATGGCAATGATCATCTGGTATGTTGGGACCTGTCATAGGAGAGTTGGCCTTGTAATCTGACTATCCATATATAGCGACTCAATGACTCGTTCCAATTTGCAGCCATATAGCATTACGAATCTCATTGGCGACTCGAATCACCAAGCTGCACCACAGTTGGCACAATATGGAAAACCCGAGCTCAGGCAGTCCCTCGCAGAGCAATGGATAGATTTGGCAGGCTCTGGCAGCAAGTTGACCCAGCTTCTTTCAAGACCGTTCTCAGCCAGAGGTATCTACACATACGACGCCAGCAGCACTCCAGGATTAGTAATCCCCCGTACTGATCGCGTTGACTGGAAACTCAAGGTCTCTAGCAATCGCCTGCACGGCACCAGCAAGGATTCCATCGGCAGAGCTACAGTGGATGGCCAGATGGATCCACAGAGAGATACTGTCCGATTCATAAAGCAGTATATCGTTCCACAACAGCACATACGCTGGGAATATGAGGGACATTTCACATCGTGTGGAATCATCGGCGAGTGGCATTATCCTGGCGATCCTCCCGCGCTGAGGCATCACCGTGGTCGATTCGCAATCTGGCTGCAGTGTGACGAGGCTGTTCAAGGGGATGGGCTTGAGGAGCAGCTCCAATTACTAGAAAACAAGGGAGGTCTGCTCACAAGATCCATGTCCTTCAAGAGGGACTAAGATCTTTCATCGGCATCTATCTTCATATAGCAGCAGGGCGTCAGTGTACGGGTAAATCGACGTACGTTCGAATAGGAGATTGCAGAAACATGGATGGTGGCGGTGATGGCTTCATGTTAGACGTTCCTTCATGGGAAAGATTACTTAGGCCCTGCCTGGTTGTCTCCGATTCAGGCTCCGTTTCCGGTACAGTACTGAAACGGAGCCGTGTTTGGTATATTGTGTCCGTTCCGTTTGGTAATCGGGGTCCGATTCGTATTCAAGCGCCACGTAATCTTAACCCTTGTCTAGCTCTGCCACGGACCTTATGCGACCTCCTGCGTCTTGATTTGCAATGGATCCTCAAAAGGCTGCTGCGGACTGTGCCGCCGTAGGTGCTCTCGCCAGCGCCCACGCTTTGTTGAACCAGTACTACGATACTAAATCTTGCTCGGTTTCTAGAGGTCTCCTCAAAAAGCTGTATAGGGTCGCCCATACAGTCCGCAAGCCACGCTGGCCCGCTCTCGCGATCGTTCTCCCGCTTATTTACACCAATTGAACCAAACACGCCTCCGATACAGTACCCTCCGTTTACAAGAGCGGTATCGTATGGCCCCTGCTGAACTAAGCAGGGGCGTAAGCGAAACGGAAACGGAAACGGAGCGGACAACCAGGCAAGGCCTTAAACTGAAGCCTCCAGAAGATCTTGGCGAGGAACTAGTGACTGTATGATTAAATTAGAAGTCTAAACGCTATTTCATAGGACTATTGTCGGGAATGTTCGTGTCAAGGTCACAGACAGTATCTTCTACAATGTAATACATTGAGGACCAAAATACAGTGACAAAGAATAATCGGAATTGAATTTTTAATGTTTTGTTCTATACTGGGTTAGGCCGCCAAGCTTCTTAGCAGAGTCGATCCCAGGATGCCTAAGAGCCTCAACCATCAACTATCAGCAACCTCATCAAGCAATCAATTCGGCCCCAAATTGTACAATTCTGCGATCCCGCCCACCATCCCATAGTTCTCTGTTTTTTGCCCGTTGTAGATAGTTATCGCGCTTTGCGCTCGGCCGAATAGCTGGCTCACGATTGACGCGCTGAGTGAGATTCAGGATCAGGTATTGACGCTCACGGTAGCTTAAGAACCTGGTCAAGATAGCTGAATCCCCCTTGATGAGGTTTGACGCTCACGGCAGCTTAAGAACCTCATCAAGATAGCAGTCACGTGAACCCACTTCGAGCCTACGCCCCCAAATATAGCCTTGTTTTTCTCCCAAAAAACCAAACACCACACCTTGCTCGGGCCGATGAGATTGTATAGATGTTGTATTTTCTAGACAACTACATTTAGCATTAATTGACTGAATCTCTCCAATGTTTAGAAATGGCCTTCTATAACAGCGAGAGGACTATAAGCCTCTAGGGGTGCAGGAGTACATCTATCCCTACTACGATGCACATATGTCTTTTGTCATTTTTCTCCTAACATTGCTCGTTGACAAGGGCATGCTATATAACCGCGAGAAGTTATGTGTATAGAGATGGCAGGGGATAGCTAAAGCAGGGCGGATAGACTAACTCGCGGAGTTTTACAGGGCTGTGTTATGTGATGGCTGTATAGCAAGGTACTGGGCGGTGGGAATGAGGTAAGAACAGGATTTTATTTTTAGAAATCAAAATCTAACATCTACAACCACAACCTTGCCTATGTAAAACTTAACATCATGCTTCCTGCTCTTTTCAGACCAGGAGCTCCGACCATGGAGCCATTTGAGACCGATGAGAGCGACGTCACGCCGGGTCATGATTTCATGTTGCCGCTCCCCGGACTGGATTCAAAAGGTATCCGTATTATCATTAGTGCGTAGACGGCGAGATTGGATAGCGGGGTCCGGGAATGTTTGTGAGCCGCGTAAGAAGGGCACAGCAGCTTTCAATTTTTCCAGGATTACACCCATGTACAGCGCGACAGACGTCCAGGGTTAGAAGATAACGGACATCTGTTGCCATAAGGCCGCGAGGCGCTCTCGCTGCATGGTGCTGTTGTGGCGCTAAATGATCTGCTTTTCTTTACTGCGAGATTTCTGAAAGCTACCGACTTGCCTGAGGTCTTTGAAGCGCTTCAGCCGACTTTCACATGCGTGATGGCATCGCATAGCTATGATTTGATCATTATTGGAGCTGGTAGTTCACCCTTTTCGCGAAATTTTGCTCTAATTGTTGCATTCTGACTGGATTATAGGGCTTTCAGGAATCATTGCGGCACAGCGCTTCCTCGATGCTCATCAGGAAGCAAATCTAGTGATTCTGGAGAAAGATGGAGACATTGGAGGAGTGTTTAGTAGGCGTAAGAGAAGAAACTATTGGAAGGGAAGTTCAACTGCTAAAGATTTTCAGGAAGACTGTATGGTTCATTCTGGACGCAGTGGAGTCACGGTCTTTCGGAATTCTCAGACCTCCCAATGCCACGCCCGCCCGAGGCCGATTGCCACCATGACTTTTACCGTGCGAAGTACACCACTGAATATCTGGATCAGTACTGCAGTCGAAAAGATGACAGTGGACGCACTTTGCGCGACAGGATGATCTTTAATGCAGACATTCAATCAGTCAAAAAAATCGACGGTATTTGGAATGTTCGTGGCGAAGCCGGAACATTCACTGCGCCGAAAGTAATGGTTGCGAGCGGTCTATGTTCGCTGCCAAATACGCCCACGCTACCGGGCAAAGACGCGTTTGGAGGTCTAATAGTCCACACCGAAGGGTTCGGAGACACCAAGATCATGGAAGCTCCTGAAATTAAGAGACTGGTGATCCTCGGAGCAGGAAAGTCCGCAGCGGATGTCGTGTACGAGGGCGTAAAGAATGGGAAAGAAGTACACTGGGTCATCAGGACGGACGGTACGGGACCTTCTTTCTTCGCTTCGGGAAGGGGCAAAGGGCCTTTCAAGAACGCATTTGAGGCGGCACACACCCGTATTGTCGCTTCGCTGGGCCCATCAATATTCAATAGCGAAAACACATGGACGAATTTCCTTCAGCATAACAGGATAGGCCGATCGCTCGTGGAGAAAGTGCTCGCCAAGCAAGATCAAGACATTCGAAACGAAGCAAATTATCATGGACGAGATAAAACCAAGGGCTTCGATCAGCTCGAATATGAGACTGCGTCTGTACTTTACCTCACTCCAAGCGTACGAAGCTGACCTCTCTAGATTCTTTTGGCAGAACGGCCCGGGCGGATTGCTCCATCACGATGACTTTTGGGACTCCATATCCTTGAATGTATTCGTACATCGCGACCAAGTCAAGTCGCTTGACAAGAATCTCGTCCGGTTAGAAGGTGGTGAAGAACTAGAGTGTGACGTGATTGTCTGTGGCACTGGATGGATTCCATCCCTCCAATTCTTCGACATTGAACAATTGATTGATCTCGGACTTCCCATACCGCTAGACGATGAGCCAAGCGAGTTATCTCAGCACTGGGAGAAGCTTCTTCAAGATGCCGATCAGGACATTTGCTCCAGATTTCCATTACTCGCAAACCCGCCGAAACACCCACATCAGAAAATTGACACAACCACGTACCGGCTATATCAAGGAATGGCTCCAGTTCAGGACGACTCTATTCTCTTTATGAATCACCTAAACACGGGCAACAAGCTACTCGCTGCTGAAGTGCAAGCACTGTGGGCTGTGGCGTACTTCGACAAGCAGATGACACTCCCTTCAAGGGAAGAAATGGAGAAAAGTATTGCAACATGGGTGGCTTTCAGCCGTAGACGCTACCTTTCTAACGGCGAGCTGGGAAATGCAATCAATTTCGAGAGCATCACGTATACAGACACATTATTGGAGGAAATAGGCTTGTCGGCGCACAAAAAGGGATGGTGGAAACAATGGTTTGAGCCGTTTCGACCCAGCGACTTGGGAAAGGCATGGGCCGAGTATCTGCAGAGTCATGGTCCCAAACAAACTAAGGATCAAGACACAGGTAGCTGAAGGAATCAATATACGTTACATATTTAGTTCAGCAAATATAATACCTTACAATGATTATGCATGCGTTCACGTGAAAGACTAGGCTACAAATCCTGCGAAGAACTACCTCCTCGCTGAGATTAGAATCACGAAATTTTCATGCACAAGAGACAAAGGCTTGAAGAAAGCTAAAAAACCGACAAAAACTATCACAGGAAGCTTATCACTTAGATTTTAGCTCTAGAATATCATAGTTCAATTGTTAAAAGAATATTCTTACACAGCCTACAACGGATATTTCAAGGTGTGGGTGGATTTGGAGTTCTGGTTGTGCAAATTACCTTCACTTCGCAGGATGAGGGTATCCCTCGTCTCGACGTGGCAACACATCCACACACACAACCGTTGTACTCCTCACACTTCTATACATCTATTCCACCTTCACCCCTCTCTGAATCATCTCAAAACACCACTTTATATACATACACACTCCTCCCTCATAAGCATCTAGTACGTCCTCACATTCCTTATACTCCTCTACATCGCCACCTATTTCTTCGCGCCATACATCACATCCCACATCCACTTCCTTCACCCCAACTTACGACTCATCAGCCGGTCAGTCACATCCCTCTTCATCCAGCTCGTCAAGGTTCTTAGACCAGTGGCGAGGATGCTCGCGAGGCCCCAGCCTGCGCAATGCGTCATGGGAGGCGACGTGCGAGTACGCATCGCTATCGTGGAACTGTAGTATGGCCCATCGGATGAGTAGGCTTATGAGGTTGCGGACGGTGTGGTTCTAGGTGTTTGTCGCAATTTTTGTGTGGATGCGCGCTGACGAGGTGTATACAAATTGGGGAACAGAAAGGGTCGTGAGGCATTTGCTTGGGATTGGGAATGAAGCGAGCGTGTATCACATGGGGATGGATATATTAGGGAGAGATAAGTTGTAGTGGTGATTTTGTTCACATTTTCACAAGTGATGAGTTTGTTGAATCCAATATATATATAATTCAAAGGTATGAAGATTACCAGCGCAAATACACCTAGTGTCATATGGAAATAACCACTGACAATAGAGACAGAAGAGAGACAACCACCTGGTCATGAAAACCTCGAGGCCAGTAGACGAAATACACCATCGAAGAGCGATGCTGCTTGAACAACACGGAAGTAACCATACAATAAGCATACGGACAATAGCCGAGGAGGAAGTGATATCATAAGCACATGTATCATCAAGTGTTATACTTGAGACGAGACTCCAGATAGATGCATGAACAAACGCAAAATAGACCACTCTTAACCTGAGAGGTTGAGACATCTCCCTATCCATACGCCATCAAACAAACGATAAAAGGGAATAGCATAGCTACCGCGCATCTCCAGCACTTGGAGGACGTTGTTGCACACGCAAATCATTCAAGCAATGGTATCGAAGCAAGTCGTAGTGTGACTTATTGGGTCATGTCATGTACGCATCGAATTGAAAGTTGTTAGGATCTAATGAATTGGCGTTGTTGTAGTTGGCGAATTGCGTCGATGGATCGAAGACGGTATCACTCGCATTCATGAACAGGCTCAGGTCGACGAACTGATTCGAATCGATTGAGTCGGGCATTTCGTGTGCAGACAGAGTAGAATACGACATATCCAAAGACTCATAAGCCGCGTCAACGTTGGCGCCAGCGCCGTCCGCATCTTCCGAAGCGCTGTTTTGAGGCGACGCCGATGTTTGGTTTGTCTCAACCACGTCAACTTCTATGATCCAGAATTTCCTGAGGTACTCCATGGCCGGATGGTCGCCTCCACCAATACCACCACGCTTCTCGTCACGCTTGCTTTTAGGCCCGGACTTGCGTGGGTGGAAGTGAGCGCGTCGCAGGTGGGCAGCGGCATTGTAGTAGGCACCGTAACGCTTGCCATTACGGCAGTGTTTGCAACCGGCGAGGAATTTCTTATCGGGTGAAGCGTCGATGCAAACGAAGGCTTTTCTGACCGATGCGTGTGCACGTGCAATGTGGCGCTCGAGCTCGTGGGTGCCGCGAAAGCCCTGCGGACGATCGTTGCAAAGCTGACACATGATCTTTGGGTGCTGAGGTCGGACATAGGTAGATTTAGTGATGACACCAACATTCTTGGACGAACCGTCCGAGGACCGTATCCGCACCATCTGATCATTGGATGATGCGGACCGTGTCTCGTCATTACGTTCGATTGCCTTGGGGGCAAGCTTGCGAGAGGCTGCGACCGCATTGATCTCTCGTTCGCGTCGTGATTGTCGAGAGCTCGTCGAGGACGCTGAGGCGTTGCTCGCGTTGCTTTCGCTGGAATAGGAAGCCGACCTCCGCATATCCTCCACCAGGTACGACTCGTTTTCGGAAGACTCAAGTGTGCAAGCACTTGCAGAGACATGTGCAGGGGAAAAGAAAGTTGCACTGGGAAGGCCAGTGTAGGTAAGGAAATGAGAACTATCAGCACAGGCGCCGATACTTCCCGATTGAACAGGATAAGAAAAAGAGCCATTCTCAGAGAGCGGCGGATAGATACTTGACGAATCAGAGTGAACACGCAACATTGAAACATCATCAAGAAAGGGAGGGTTGAAGCTGCTGCAACGACTCATGCTACTGGATTGAGTAACAGGCGTCATCAGGGCAGTCGAGGGTGTGCTTGGCGAGATGGAGCCGTCCACGGGCGGACTCCACTGCATGTTTGGTGTCAGTTGGACGTGCAGCTGACGCGAATCTGTGTTATGTGCAAGGGAAAGGGAGGGGGAACTCGATGGCTCGATGCAGCTGTTGACATACTCGCTAGGATTGTACACAACCACGCCGTTGCTGGAGAAGCTTGTTGATTCGTCGATGGGCTGGAGCGTGGGTTGTTTCCGAATCGGGGCAGGTTCCGAGTAGAGGGTGTAGTCGTTGATCAATTCCTCGCGCGCAGGTTGCCATAGAGGCATGGTGGTGAAAGACCGCTGAAGCTGGGCATTGGTGTTGTAGGTAGCCGATATCGAGCGCCCGAGGGGTACTGCAGCGGGAGCCGACTGCGTACGATCCATGGAACCGAGGTCGAGGGTCTAGAGGGTGGTTAGAAAGGCGGCGCGACAACCAAAGGCGTGTTCCATACTGGGATCTGCGCTAAGCAGGTGTTGTGGAAGGCCATGGAGCGGGGGACCTGGCTGGCCAGCGAGGGACTCGCGTCGGTGTCGAAGGCATTGCTTGGGACGGAGGCAGCCTGCAACCAAAGCTCCTGCCGTTGCTGTTGCGAGAGATGGGCGTTGCGGTTCCAGAGGTCGTGCTTGGCCTGCTCGAGCGTGCGGAGATAGGTGATGTCGGTGTTGGGGAGCGTCGAGTCCATGACGGTCGCTCAGAATGTTGTGTAGAGAGTCGTTGTGGTACTATTCGAAGTAAACTGGGGCAGGCACGACGATCAGCAACGGTCCGCAGCGCGGCATGTATGCGTGCGGAGATCTTACTCTGTGATGTTCGTCGCGCGCTGGGGTAGAGACACGAATGGATGATGATGGAGAAGTGCGAGGCGTGCAGAAAGTGAGGAAGGAGGTGGGGAGAGCGACGGATGGGTTTGATGGGCTTTTAGCAGCCTGCCAGCAACAGAGACGTGTGCGATGTGCTGGCTCGTGTCGGACGACTTCCAACGAGCGCCCCGAAAGTGGGTCACGACGAGCAGTGGAGAGGGTCCCCCAGGCCAAGCCTAACAGGGCAACCACAGCTGAAGATCGCTTGAGCGATACTGCCGTGGGACTGGCTGCGGCGGCGTGCGAATGCATGCCATTCGCTGCCTCGCTTTTCGTGAGCCTGCCAGGTTCAACTGGGCTTGGCACCGCTATCACCTATCGCCATCCCACGATTGCTGCGACGCCTGCACCTCACCACATGCGGGCACTTCTACCACGGGCGGCATCGTATCCTCGTCCAGTGGCCTTTGCTTTTCTGTCGCGCCATCACTCTCGACCGTCGGTGACCTCACTGGACAAGGCAGAAAGCAGGCAAACACTCAGCGGCACAAAGGGCTAGCTGCTAACTCAACACTTCCGCAGTGCCCTGGTGATGCCGTCGACGGACCAATCACCACCCCCGTCGAGGCGCGTTTTCTGCGATATGGCTGTCTTACGACATGGCTGCAGTCAAGTAATACGCATTTTCTGGATTAACATGTTACACCAACTCTCTTTTGCGGCTCTGCAAGGGCTGTCTTCATGTCTCGTGCTGCACTCTCCAACTTCTAGAGTTTGCTTTTATTCACTCAGTACCCTATCTGTTCCATCCAGCCAAGGCTTTTCTATTTTCGGCATCTTTTAAAATATGCGTTACATCACGTTCCAGGATAGGGTAGAGGGCAAAACCGGGAAGACCCAGAAGCAAACATCTCCCCTCACAGGATAGATGTTGCAGAGTTGAGCAACCGCCGCAACTTTATCCTTTGGCGCAAATTTGCCGAAGGAAGTAGTTGTCTCTCGTCCTGTTGTCGGGCCGCTCTTGTCGACAAGAACATGGCAGAGCTCGATAAGGGCAATGAAAGAGGAGCCGGCCGGGTAGGCACGGGAGGCGCGGCTGCTGGCCTTCGAGGACTTGGAACGGTCTGACCGGTCTTCCACTCAGGTTCCCAGAACTTGTCCAACCCGTCTTCGCCAGCCTCCCCCACCAACCCAAGGCTCTGAAAGTGTGACACAATACTGTCCAATGCCGCCAAGTCGGAGAGTCTTTCCGTGCCTTCCTCCATCTCACCAGAGAACGGGTCGAGTGTGGCAAACGGGCGCCTCCGCGGTGTCGCAGCGATCTTATCGAGGAGCTGGATCGGACCCGGCACATAGACGCGTTGTTTGTACGATTTACTTTTTGTTGTTCGAACCGTCATCGTGGTGTTACTGCGAGCAACCCATTCGCAGCGCTGCATGTCCGGTGACAGAGGCAGGGAGGTATGCTTCACTCTGTTTGCCGCCAACACCCGATCCTTCGCGGGCTCTGGATGGGACTGAGAACTGCCCCCTTCAGCAGGTGCGCCATAACACTCTACAGGAGTGCTGACTATTGAGCCAGGTGTATCGGGTAATGCCCCATCAGGGAAGTCCACAATATTTGCTTTCGAATGCTCCACATGTTTATTCTTCAACGTTTCCTTCACGCATGCTTTCTCTGAAAACGAGCTCTTGCATCTCTCATCCAGTGCCTCCGAGATGAACTGGTATTTCTTCAAAGTCGGTGCCCGTGGTACTCTCCGCACACCATTTCTTGGCTCCCGTCCCAACCTTCCAACAGATTTCCTATAGCTGTTCCTCCGACTTATCAGGGACTGAGAAGTGGGAGCTCCATGAAGCGACGGGTGTGGCAATGGGGCGCTCCAGGGTCCACTCAGTTGATTATAGTTGCCACGGCTCTGGCCCGGACCGCTTGCTCTCGCACTGATGGCTCTCCGAGGAGGTGCTGGAACAGCGGTGAACAAATGCAATGTGTCTGGCGGAGCTGTTGCCGCTTTCCTCTTCAATCTGGGCCGTGATGTGAGTCTCACGTCCCTGCTGAGCTGCCGTGGCCGCCTCGGTTGGTACATGGACGAAGCAGATGGTGGAGTAGCCAAACTGGTAGCTCGTGGGGTTGGGCCGCCGTCCATTGCGAGTTCCCGCAAGCCTTCTGTAACATCGAGAGCCGTCAATCGTCGTCCTACTATTTCAGTCTCTGGGAGCTCTAAAGAGCTTTCCGGAGACAAGAAGCTGGGAAACCTGGGGCGGACTGGCTGCTTTCTTTTCGATGGGCTGGTCATTGTGACCCGATATCAAGACGGACAGTGTGTGAGGATAGAGGAAAGATGAAAAGATATCGAGCGAGGGCCTTGGAATCATATCATCCCGCTTTGTCCGTTAACATGGTATGTTTGCAGTGGCGCAGCTATAGTGATACGGAGATGTTGAAAGAGAACAAAGAGCGTGACCATTTTCTCACCTTCGTCTATCATACATGTGCGCCCCTTGAAGCTCCAAGACTTGACAGCATCTTTTTCATGTGTAAAGAGTTTCTTGAATTCTTTCAAGGCAAACCCTGATGAGACAGATTTTCCAAGGCGAACGCATGTCTCTATTAACTTGTCGCCATCGTTGACTACCACTATGGGCATAGGCTATAGTGCACTTTCGGAAATAATTATATAAACTTGCATTCGGTCAATAATCTACAGTACTACTTTCTTACTGTGCTCCAGCGAGGCTGAGCAGCATATCCAAACCCGAGGTCATACTCGTAAATAGTTCTCGCTGATGCCCTTGCCGAGATCAGGATAAGCTTTCATCAAAAGCTTTCATCCACACCGGACCTATTCTATGTATACTTTTGTATTCTCCGTGCGTACCTTCTATTTTGATTTCTGGCTCGTGCCCAGTGCCCCACCACCAGGAACACACTCGTGCCCCGCCACTACCCCTCATGTCAACATCAAAGACAGAACGCTTACTTCCGATCAATTACCGTATTGCGCCGGGCTGCGAGGCCAGGATTCTGCAGATTTACAATCATGGATTACGAAAAGGATGAGCGCTATATGAGGGGCGTATCACCCAGCTAGGAGGTCATACTTTTAGCGATACCTAGTATCAAAATGGCGACTTCAGTTGACTTAATCAATCAAGCCCCAGAGGTGAGCGTGCTATATTCCAGTAGACATACTGAATAGCAAGCTAACGCTATGTAGGGAACCAAATTATGGGTACAACATTCAT
Source organism: Beverwykella pulmonaria (assembly GCA_001599595.1). Lineage (NCBI taxonomy): Eukaryota > Fungi > Ascomycota > Dothideomycetes > Pleosporales > Melanommataceae > Beverwykella > Beverwykella pulmonaria. The sequence goes on along the minus strand of BCHH01000007.1, from coordinate 2,760,180 downwards.
TGACTCGTCTCGCGCTCAGCTGACAAGCCCCAGTTCCTCCACCTCGGAAATCTCGAATGCGACGAAGGCTGGTTCAAGCGCGCCGTACCTCTCCCCTCCTCTCTCCATCCCACCCCCCTAACCCGCCGCTATGTAGGCCAATGTCTCGTCCCTCTCCAACCCAAATCCAGTCTCCGCCCGCCGCAAACTCATCATGCTCTCCATACTCATCTCGCACCCGGCCTACGGCCTCATCCTCTACGAAACGGGCGCCGGGACAGACTACCCCACCGTTGTCGGCCCGCAAGTCAATGACGTTTTCGGCCGCGTAGACTATACGCCGGATATGGATCTGGATGCGCAGATTAAGAGGACGGGGCATGATATTAAAGATGTGAAGATGGTTATCATGGGGCATCTGCATCTTGACCATGCGGGGGGTTTGGACCTGTTTAAAAACACGGGTGTGCCTGTGTATGTGCATGAGCTGGAGCTGAAGAATGCGTTTTACTCCGTGGCCACAAAATCCGACCTTGGAGTGTACCTTCCTCACTACCTCACTTTCGATATTAATTGGGTGCCGTTTCACGGATCGTACTATGAGATTGCACCGGGGTTGAATATCCATCACGCGCCGGGACATACACCTGGTTTGAGTATTCTGCAGGTCAATATGCCGAAAAGCGGGACGTGGATCTTCACCAGTGATCAGTATCATGTGAAGGAGAATTTTGAGGACGATGTGCCACAGGGTTGGTTGGCGAGGGATCATGATGCGTGGGTCAAAAGCCATCAGATGATCAAAGGTTTGAAGAGGAGGACGAACGGGAAGGTGGTGTTGGGGCATTGTTGGGTAAGTAACAAAAGATATGACTTCTTGAGCTGTGTCGAGTGTGGCTGAGATACTGTTTAAGTGGCGTTGAGGGCATGCTCTGCAGCTGGACTTGGAAGCTGTAACGCTTTCCTAGACTTCTGGACAATTGCTGATCGTGTAATATAGGATACGTTGAGAGACCTGGGTATCGAGTTTGCGCCGAAGGGTTATGAGTGAACTGCACGAGGGACAGACACAATGTACAAAATGTCCTTGTAGACTACGACTGTAGTGTCAACCTTCCTTTGGTTCTCAACTATACATAAACCATCTAAGGGTATTTGGATACGGCAGTACGGGTATAGATCAGTCTCAATTACCCGTATGCTGCAATTACTAAGTACAACTAGTTTGTTATAAGGATTCAACAAATATAACACTCACTTCTAGTTTACAAAGTGTAGGTGGTAGAGCAGTATGAGCTTTTTTGTTGGCCTAATTTAGATGGTCGAGAAGACGGGACGATTTGGCTCTCTACCTGCCTTCTCCAGAAGACTTAGAGTAAGTCTTGTGCTAGATGACCATGGGTTGGGAAGCATCGTCTTCTGAATATAGCAACTGTACGCAAAATCTCCACCACTTATGAGTAACACGGGCAACACTAACAACACAAACACTTCAACCATGGACCCTATTCTCTCCTTAAATAAGACTCAATCCCCAATCCCTCCAACACCCGCCCACACACTCATCCAACTCCCCCACTCAAACTCAAACCATGGAGCCTAGCAACCTGACACGCACGAAATCCATCTCAGAGAAAATGTGCCCATCCGCGAATTCTTCTTCGTAGGCATCCTCTACGCCGCGCAATTCATTACGCAAATGGGTATAGGTAATACCCTCGCCATCATACACATCATCGGCCAGGGTCTCTCGATTTCAAACCCCGGCATGCTATCCTGGTTAATCACCGGATATGCCCTCACTATGGGTTCCTTCATCCTGATTTCCGGGCGTTTTGGCGACACCTTCGGGCACTGGGAGGAATCGGACCAGTGATCATGCTGCCAAATGCATTAGGATTGCTGGGCGCCACGTACGGCCTTGGAAAGAAGAAGAAGGACACGATATTCTCCATCTTCGGGATTTGTGCGCCTGTCGGGCCCATCGCTGGGGTTTGTTTGCCGGTCTGTAGAGTCCTGTCTTGTGGTTGTGGACGTTCTAGACGTTTGCTATTGCCGCCTTCATCCTCAATGCTCTTGACACGTGTGCCGATAAAGCTAGAGTACCAGGACATGAACATGAAGCGGAAGATTGTGGATTTGGATCTTCTGGGTGCTACGGCGGGGATCACAGCTATGATTATGTCTAGATTTGCCTGGAAGCAGGACCCGCGTTCGGATGGCAGCAAGCATGCATCTACGCCCTTCTCATCGTCAAGCTCCTCCTGTTCCCAGTTGTCTTCTCGATCGAGTTGAAATTTCCCCCAAAATCATTGATTCCTTTCGACGCCCTAATTACGGACGTGAGTTTCGTCCTCAGCTGTGTGGCTTGTGGATGTGCTTCCTTCGATGCTTTCTCACCTACTATTTCCTACCATATCGTACTTTTAGGCATCTTGCTGATAAAAATTCAGGTATCTGGGTATAATACCTCATTCAATTCCTCCGAATCCAGCGCCACGACATCCTGCTTCTTTCCATCATGCACGCAGCACCACTCGTCGTCTCTGAAATTTGCATCACCATAACGACCAGTCATGTAATCAGGCATCTTGGGCCCGGGTAGGTCACGTTCGTCAACATGTGCGCTTTTCTCGTATGAAAGATCCTGATTGCCACCGTACTGGTGCCCTGATCTTCCTGGGCACAGACCTTTGTCTATTCTATGGTGATCACCTGGGGAAGGGGCAGGAAGACGAAAGAAAATGTGCTCAGGGGGTATATAAGTATGCTGTATGTGGCGATTTGGATTGCGGAGTTGAGGGTCTGCATTGCGCCTTTTTTTCTAGTTGAAGTTGGCTGTTTCGGGAAGGAGGGATGGGAAGTGGAAGGCTGTGGAGAAGAGTGAGGCATAGTTGTGATATTTGGAATAGCATATCAATGGGAGTCTGGAAATGAGTGGAGAGTTACGAATCATATATGTTAGGAGTTTTTCATTAGGGTAGACTTTCATTTTAGTAGTACATACTGTTTGCGGATAATACCGCATTCAGTGATGTTAATAAACATTCCTTCGCATTATCATCATGGCCATGCTAAAGGTGAAGGTGGCAGACTAATTTTCCAAATGTCCATCGCTGTATCTACCAAATAACCAACTATTTTGCGAGCTTCCAATGTGTTTCAGCGTTCACTCCACGACCCTTTTACTCAGTTCAAAATTAAGGTTGATAATTCGCTATTAATAGATGTGCCCCGCAATCGGAGTTAGACGAGAGCCCATAAGCGATGGTTATTCTTTTAGTATTCATATTATAATATGCTAACAGATTTCATTAATTACATTAACCAAGGCACCTTGGCGGAGTGGTTAACGCGCGGGCCTGCTAAGCCCGTTCCTTCGGGAGCGAGTGTTCGAATCACTCAGGTGTCGAATTGTTTTTGCACTTTTCTAATTATCTCACCATTATTGTTCCCACCTTTTTGCACGGGGCACGGGGTCTGAGTAATACGTTGCAGGTGTTTACAAAGGTATCAAAGGCGATAAGATGAGTAGAAATAGAAATCTAGATTTGCTAGATCTGGAATGTCTGAGTGTAGATGGACCAGACATAATTAAGAGCAACAGCGGTCTCACTTCCATATCTATGTATCCGTGAGAAGTGACTATCCATGATTCCAAGTGCTAGGAGCGAATGCTGAATCAGACCCAAACACCGACGCCTTCCCAGCGCCATGATTATTCCCTAAAATAAAGTGAAAAGCAGATGCAATGACCGAGGAAAACGCCAATGCTTCAAAGAATATGGTTCCATACTGTTGCCTGCCTCCAAATCTGTGTATAGGTATCAGCACCATCATAATCTAGCTCTATGCTCCTCATGTTCGTTACTATTCGTGATCCTGCAAGAGTTGGCCTAGGTAACTCAAACCCGGACAACTGCACCCGCACCGCTCCATCTTAGTCTCCGAAGGCCTATGCCACCGGCGGCCTCTTTCCCACATCTCCCAGCTTCGCCACCAACGGCGCCTAGTGTACCCATGGCTTCAGCATGACCCGCTTCTTTTCCAACAACGTAACCAGCTGAGAAGCTTAAAGCACTGACAAGTACCACAACGCCAGCGCTGACAACCCAGGTCAGCAGCGTGGGGCTGATCTCTTCAGTGAGAGGGCCTATTCTCCGTGCTTTCTTGGTCGCTCGACGATCCTTACTGTTGCTGCGAATGTTGGTGTTGGCAGGCGGACTAGCCTTCCGTTTGGACTTGTCTGAGGAGGTGGGAGATGACACAGAAGGCGATCCCCTGGAGGATATGCGGTTGCTACTTGTGTCTTCTGTAATGTCACCCAAAGCCACTGACTCGGGAACAAGCCGAAGGGACATGGGATCGACGCGGGTGGAAGGATTCGGAAGGTTGGTACGCGCCTGACCTGGCTTGGGCAAGCCTCGGACGGCGGCAGCCGCAGAGAGAAGTGTTGACAGGCTGGCGCGCAGAGCTTCATCATGGTCGGGTTGGTAGTTGGGGGATGCATTATTGAAGGGTGAGTGCTGAGGGAAGGAATGGCGTTGCGATGCGGGTCGAGCTGCTAGTCTGCGGGGTATAGAATTCGCCCCTGACTCCATGCGCATCGCGTGCTCCATGGGAAGGTGTGAGAAGGCATTCGGACGTGGTTCAAACGGCCGTCCAGTAGACCTAGGGTAGTTGACCGCGGTCGCGTTCTCATCGTCTTCATCTTCGGCATCTCCCTCTCGCTCCGACATGGTTTCGGAAGATGCGACTGACTGTGGGTTTCGAGATGCTCGGCGCAGCTCATGCTGGAGAGGAGACGGGCCGATGCCTTCCGTCGAAGACGTCATTACCCGATCTGACTCGGACTCGCTCTCATCGTATTCTTCTTGGCTGCTATTGCCCCCTCCACTTCTGATGCGATATCCCGTGCCTATCTGGAACTGGCCGACGCTGACAGCTCTGCGTCGTCTTCGTCGATGGGTGTTCGAGTCGTGCTGGACCCTGAGGCCAGTTGTGATGATCTCGTCGGCAGCAGAGGAGAGTGAGGATGAAGAGGGTCTAGATCCAATCTCGATCCATGATTCTGTTGAGCGTAAGGCCATGGTGTCAGCAGGATCCAGAAGCGTTGGAGTTGGGGGTAACGGGCTGAAGAAGAAGACTGATGAATGCGGGCAGGGGGGCACATGAGCGCGGGTGACGTACCTTCTGAGTGCTGTCTGGAAGGCAGCGAGGCAGAGGTTGTAGGGGCCATGCTCTGACGAGACGGTTGCGTGCCTACTGAGTTCCTTCTCTGCCTTGCTGGGGGTGCCTGATGTTGGTCTCTGTTCTGCATCGTGTCCGCATAGAATGTACCACACGCCCTGAAATACTTCGAGTCTTGCGAAGTCGGCCCAACCAAGTATGCTTTCCTGAGACGACGTGTCTGTCGGCCGCCGGTGGGGAGCTAGATATGTGCTCAAGTGGAGAGTTTGCAATCTTAGTTCTTTGTTTCGCAGTGTTCAATGCCGGGGTCGGGGTGGGGTCGGGGACGATGAGCAGCAGGTGTCACAGGCGGAGTGAGCCCTGATATGCTGCTGTCGTCGCGCGCTCGTTGTCGTGCGGGCAAACGTTGACGTTGGAGATAAGGTTTGAGCCCGTGAGCGCTGGCGCTGTGGCAGAGGCTGGCTTGACGTTCTGACACACGGCCACTACTCCGTATTTGGCACACAATGACGTCTGGGCGGGGAGGCCGATCGAGTGCGGTGTTTGGGCTGGGAGACAACGCAAAGACGGTGAAGGTGGTGACCGAGGAAGAGCTGAGGGATGGGAGAAATAAAGAGGGCCGGGGTGGTGACGATGATGTTGGCTTGTTCCTGCGGCCGTTTGTTGGCTGCAGGGCTGATGGTCACAATACACAAAAGTGGTGGACATCCTAACCCCGTGGGCGAATCACAAGTCACGAGCCACCGTCCCAATTCGGGGCTTAGACCTTCACTCTGCTCACCTGCCCATATGCCAGACATGGCTGTTATGGTAATTACTGGAGCTGGTAGGATTTCTGCGTTCAGCCACACACACATACTCTCCAGATGCCGTCTCAGTTGCCTGCCTCCACTATGGTCTTATTTAGGATGATGTGATGTGTAGAGTGCAGTTATTTGTCCCCGCACCTTAACCACACGCTTGGGAGCGCGCTGTCGAAACATCTTACGTCCATCACGCAATAGCAACATGATCATAGTGTGCTTGAGTCTGAGACTCGACAAGTACCAGCGAGTGCGTTAATGCCGGTACTAACACTGCGCTTGACTAATTAACAAGAGAACGGAATAGTGACAGTTCACGAATCACGCGAAATGCTGCAGATCATGGCTGGGGAGGAAAATTAGGGGTCAACACAGGGTTCATTCCCAAGTATATTCAACATGTAACAACACGCCGTCTGGAGATTCAGTGAGTTGAGAATGGGTAGGTTTGTATAATGTGGATATAATTATTGTTTTTTTTTTCAACAATTTAGTTGACGTGTAACTGACAACGACCACCGACGACGATCGCCCCAAATGGCAAACACGACGTGCTGTAGAAAGAGAGCGCCAAGAATAGGAGGATGTTCGAGCGCCGTAGTGCAGAATCAAAGCCAGACCTCCAAAGTGGCCATCCAACCAGAAATGGAATTGAGAACGTAAGAAGAGAACACTCTTGGACAGGTCCTTCTTGCAACCTGCCAGACCCTGGATAACGTGACGACCTGAAGACCGCAGAGCAAGTGCTCGCCAGGCCGGATATCTCTAACGTATCGACGAAGTTTCCAGACCAGGTTCGTGAAATATGATACAATGACATCTCAACAGTATCCATAAAAAAAAGAGAGAAAAAAAAGTAAATGGAAGGCTCATCACACCCTTGCGCATTTTGGGTATTTTGAGGGAACAAGCAACCGATCTCGCGGCCAGTAGAATCCAAAGTGTCTAGTGTCGTCTCGTAACAGCGCCGATGCAAGCCGCGCTTCTTCTATTCTCATTAATGATTACCCTTCTTCGCCTTAGCACCCTTCTCGCCCTTCTTATCTTTCTTCTTTGACTCTTTCATGTGCTTGACCGAGTCGCTGATCCAGTCTTTGAACTTTTCCCAAGGATTCCGGTTGAGGCGGTTGCTCAGCTGCCGATAGTTGTACATCTCCGCCCAGCAGTCCCGACCCCATTCGCAACCGGCCATATTGACAAGAAAGTCTCGATCCTTCTCCTGGTAATGGATTTGGGGGTCGTCTCCCTTTTCTCCGCAGGCGCCGGGTGGAAAGCTGTTGATCTTGCGCTGGTTGATGAATGCAACGTGTGGGCGGATCCAGGGCTGGTTGGTGTACATATACTCGAGAGCGTCTTGCTCTTTGTGCTCCCACTCCATGTGCTTCTGCTCGTAGCCAACGGGATCCCACCAGATATCTAATAACCGATCCGTCCACGCACTTCTTCGGACGAAGAACGACCCTAGATTAAAGCCACCACAGTCTTGTGGCACAATCATATTGATTGAATCCAGTTTCCCATCCCCGTTCAGCGACCGAGTTTCAGCATCCAAATACTCATCTGTTAGAGGATGAGAAATGTTCAAGGGATTGTACTTGTTGATATCTCGATATGTGTCGTACTTGAGGCGTTTGAAAATGTGGTTTTGCAGCGAATAGGATGGCTCCATTATAAAGGTGTTTGTGTCCAGCCACCAAAACCTGATCATAGGGTTAGCACAGCAACACCAGCGGTGGAGTAATTACAAACCATTCAGCGCGTGGATATTTGCGCATGGCATTTCGAATTGTATCCACCTTCTCCCAACTTTCTCTCCACTCGTGCGCGTAACGCTTCTTGGTGCTCATGTCCACGATCTCCAGGTCATAGCCCCATTTCTTCGTGTACTTCTTTTTGTTCTTGACACTGTCTCTTTCAATCGCCCACTCGCGAGGGCCCTTCCACTCCATCACGCCGCCTCCTTGATTTGCAGCGAGAATAATTACGAATTTGTTGCCACCAGTGCCGAACAAAGAAGTTCGTCGATATATGCGGTGCAATGCTACCTTCTGTTAGTTCGCTTCTCCCGGGTCGAGGTCGGTAACTTACGCGTTACGTAGAATAGAATTATGCTGAGTATGAGCAGCAACACCAGCCCAACAGATCTTCTTAGGCGCCACAAATTCCTCCCCAGCGCATTCAAAATTTGCATCGCCTTGCTACCCTGGTATCGTCCCCTCCCAAGTTTCTCCTTCTCTGCGTAGCTGAAAGGCAGACTGGTTGAAATTCTCCGAAAATGTCTCCCGAAAAACCCTTGATTCCGAGGGTTGAATGCGGTGTACCCCTTCACTTCCGCGCTTCTTGCCTGAGCCGATGCCCAAGTGACATTCTGCGATGCTCCATTCGTGTATCCCCGCACGGGACTCGTTCGACCACCTGTATCATAAGGGGTATTGAGGCCGGGACTCGACCAGCCCCCAGCCTGCGGGGAGGGTGATCTGGAAGACATGTCGAGAATGGCTGGTGTGCCAGGGATAGAAGGCAGCACGTCCCCCAGATGGCCGCCCGAGCTGCCAGATGTTGTACCCAATCTGCCGCGTTGGTCGGACGAGTCCTGGAGATGTAAGTTGGGGGGGTGCTTCGCGGCCGAGGAGCGCCTCCGGCGTTGGCCAGCAGTGGCGGAAAAGGAGTTTGGAGAAGCCAGGGCGAAGGACTTTTAATGTAGAGGCAGAGGTCTGCTCGGAATGGGCTCGACGTGGTTTGCGGGAGCTGTACCACTTGCTGCTGCGACGGCAGGCTGGAGCCAGGCGCAAGGATTAAATCTTCCTGCTCAACAAAGCGCAGAAGACGGACGCAAGGCGTGCTCGAAGGGGTGCGTCAAAAGGCCAGCTTGGCCGTGAGAAGTCGTGAGGCGGTTTCACCCAAGACGGGAACGACGGTTCGAGAGCGTCGGGACCAGAGTCGGTGGAACGTTGCGAGGATGTCTGCTAGGGTTGTCGCTAGGGCGCGCAGGTCGCGGAAGACAGCATGCACTCGAGTTGCTTGCAAGAAGAACAAGAGCAGGCGCAGGTCCAGGAGCAGGATGAAGAGTTGCCGTCTCGCAGCTCCTTTTGCGAGGAAATTACTGACTGATTATTACTGCCATTCTGCAAATGGGGGCGCGCCGCCCTTGGCATTGACAGCTAAGATTAGCCAACAGCCTTCTCCTCAAAAAGAGAATGCTACTATCGATTCAAAATAGACAAATATAAACAACAATATCGTCGACTCCAAGCAACTTTCCTCGATAAAGGGCAGTGAAGTTGGTGCGCGTCTATGTTCGTGGGCAATAATGCTCGGCACCTCGCCTGTCACATTGCCATGCTCCATCAACATGAGCCTGTCACCGTGCGTACCGAACTTGGGAAGGGGAGGATCGTCGAGCTTTCACGTGCACGGCGCCGTGTGTCAAGGTTACATCAGCGGTCTTGGTTGCAGATTACGGTTCTGACAGAAGTACCACTTCCAGTTTACGGTGTCATAGTACCACTTTCAGTTTACTCTGTCATAGTACCACGTCGAGTGCACTGTGCCACGGTGGGTGTATACTTCAGGCAAAATATGTTACAAGATAGGAGGAATATCGAAAGATTAAATTGCTTCTTTCCTCGAGTAATTGCTTGTGCTGATCGCAGGGAGTGTGTATACCAAAGACTTCATTACAGCTCCTATATACACGCACATACACTTCACGGTGTCTCACTCTCTATCATATCTTCTCCATCTTATACACACGGAATTACTGCTTCAGGCGAGCTTCCGCGCATGATGATGGAGAAATGGGTGCTTGGCAAACCAGCTGTTAGCGCCCGGCAGATTGCGCCCAGCGTCTAAACCCACCCTTCTCCCTCCTTACTGGCTCCTCCACACCTCACCTCGATCATTCGGCCACCACCCAGCTTGCGTCTCAGATCTCGCTTTCTGTTGTACATTTAAGCCTCAGCGAATCCCGGGCGGCTACAAGTCTCAGGTCTGCGAGATGGCGCCCGCGATGAGGCGATCCACTCTGCTGGGGAGCGTCTACCTCCAATCAATTCACCGCCATCCTAGCACCAGCTCTGCTTCGTCCATCGGAATCTTGTTCAGACCAACGTGACCAGCGCTTCCATCAAATCACAGGGCGAGGTCAAGGACTGTACAATGAGCTATACAGTATGCAGTAAGGCGGGTAGGCCGCATGGATAACTGAGGCTCTCCAAAGATCCCGAGTCGCGTGTTCCCGCGTTGCAGCGTCTTTCATCTTCATTCTCTTCTCTTTTCCTACATTCCTTTGTCTTTACCCGTCAGTTCTTTGTCCCCGTTTCTTCTATTGTTTCTACTGTCGTTATTATTCATTGTCCTATTGTTCTCGCTTTCCATTAAGTTTCGGGTGTCAGTCGGCCCCACAATAGAACAATACCACCATCACAAACGATCTTCGTTTCAGCCACCTATAGCTCTCTTGCGAGGAAGAACAATGCCTTGTTCGTGACCTGCTCTACCACTGACCAACCTTACCGTCTGATCGCAAAACTCCCGACCTCTTTGCTTTCAGCCACCACTATACCACCGAGGAACATTCCCCCACACACGAGCGTTCAACAACATGGCTACAGAATACACAGGTCCCCTTGGGCCACAATCACAGTCACAATCATTGCAACCAATGACAACAAGACTCATCAGTCAACCCGACGCAGCAAGTTCTGAATCGGATGAGCACACTTTTGCCCGCCCAGAGAGTCAAGATGAGCCCATTATGGTCCATTTCAATGGCCACTTCAACGGCAACTTCAACGGCACGTTTATATTACCGAGCACCACATACAAGAAGGGTCAAGGGGAATCCGACGCGCAAATAGCTGCAAGGAGGGCCATGGCAACAAAACGCAACTCGCGGTCCTTTGCAGCACGGATCTCACGAACGAGATCACGCAAGAAGGAGATTCTTGGGAAGCCGACAAAACCTGGAATTACACTTGATACAAGCTTTTCGAGACACAGAGGGAACGCACCCCGACAAGTTTACCCTAATGAAAGCGAGTTGAAAAGTAGTGGAACGGTGAAGAAGCATAATTGGCTTGGACTTGGAAGGTCAGCGACGAAGAATAAAGGGTTGGGAATCACACGAGGAACTCCCCAGCCTGAAAGCCGAACAGATGGCCCCATGCCACCCCATGTCACCTCATTCCAAACCGACGAGGATGGAGTTACATATCATGAAACAGATAACCTGGATCCGAAAACCGCAACTCCAGGCAGCAGGACGTGGCAAGAGGTCTCTCCGTGGGACCGAGCTATTCCAATTGGCATTTCAATCCCGTCTGACAGCGTACCCGACTTCAGTCCCTACCAGTCAACTCGGCATCGATCTGAAAGTGATGCCACATTGGTTACACCGAGTATTATCATTACCCCCGCTGCTGCGTTCCAATCAGTTTGGTCGCCGGATACTGCATCAGACTACACCCCAGGGCGAGGGTCAAGCATTTATTCCCGTGCAACTTTCAACCCCCGTAATGACATTTCTGACGTTCCTCCCGTCCCCGCTCTCCCTACGAACGTAACCAACATCACCAACGTCACCAACGTTACCAACGTCAATAACATATCGAATGTAACGAAGTCATCCACTGGGAACTATTACACAGACTTCCATGGCGGCGCAACTGGCGGACCTCAGACTCATACCAGGAATGACACACTTGACTCCGCTGGTACGGCATTTGAAGATGATGAAGATGAAATGAAACTGCGGGATCGCATCACCTCGACAGGAACTTTCTTTGAAGAAGACGAGGTGCCTCTTCGCAATAGGAATGCGCTTTCGACTTTATCTATTGACACCTCGGTGGTTCCTACGCCACGCAGATCCCAGGGCTGGTGGAATGTGATCACGACACCATTCGCAATGTCACGGACAAACTCAGTTTGGACTCAGGGTGGGCGAAACACAGAGAAGACTCCCAGTGTTCCGATGATGCCTCAACGATTTGATCCGAATACTACCTCGCCTTCCACACCGTCGACATACATATGGTCTGCAACCGAAAAGAGTCCGTCTGTCGTCGGAATTTCGCCTCTAGGACCGACTTCTTATTCGACCACTGTAAGAAGCCAAAGTCCAAGTGAACGCCAACAAGCCGAGCAGGTTGTTTTCGGCTTCGACGCAAAGACTCCCCCGACAGCACGCAGCCAAGGTAGAGAAAATGAAAGCGGCCTACCATTCCTTACCAAGACATCAACAGTCGGACGTGATGAAGCACAATCCCGGTCTAAGCAAACAACATCGACACTCGACCATGGCATAGCCTCTCCGTTATCCGCACTATCTCCATCGCCAATCGTAGACACTGCTACTACTGGCACTATCATGATGCCCCGTCAAGTCCCTGGCCCCCAACAGATTCATATGGTTATTGAACTCCAGGACAAACGATCAGATGCAAACGCTCAGGCGACCATCACGAACACATCATCAGCTCGACAGCCGTACTACACGAATATTGAACTCCAAGATAGACAATCAGATACAAATGCACAGTCGACGATTGCGAACACACCACCTGTTAGACAGCTCTATCAACCGAATACTGAGCCACAAGATAAACGGCCGGGTGTAATCATTCAGACATCAAGAGCTAACACACCACCTACCGGACACGCAGGTTATGTGAATGATGAGTATCAAGAGAGGCAATCGGAGACAAGAGTCCAGCCAGGAGACGCCCATACAACACCCTCTGGACAGCCATTTTATGCGAATAATGAGCAGAATCAAGAGAGGCAATCAGAGACAAGAGTCCAGCCAAGAGATGCGCACACAACACCATCTGCACAGCCATTTTATGCGAATAACGAGCACCAAAAGAGACAATCGGAAACAAGAGTCCAGACAAGAGACGCCCACGCAACACCATCTGCACAACAATTTAATGCGAATAATGAGCATCAAGAAAAACAATCGGAAACAAGGTTCCAGACCAGAGACGCCCACACAACGCCATCTGCGCAGCCATTTTATGCGAATATTGCGCTCCAAGACAGACGATCGGAGGGCAGCGTTCAAGCAACAAGCGTCAACACACCGCCAACGAAGCAGCCAGCTCATGTATCACCTCCTATCCCTCAGCCCTTCAATGTTGACTTGTCTACTCCTCGGGACAACACCGCACCAAAAGTCCTCCCAGTTTTCGCGCCCCCGCCGACATTTGCACAAAAGTCATCGCACTCCGCCCATGGCTATGATAGTCGCGCAAGCTCACCAGCATCCACTCCAGACTTGAAAGGCCAGAAGCAGCACCGCAAAGTCAGTAATATCATGGATTGCCTCCCACTTCCATTTCTTCAACGTTTTCGGAAGAAGAAGAATGGACAGGGAAAGAAGGACGAGAAGAAAAAGAGTCGCAGAGGCAGGTGCTTCTGGTGCTGTGGTTGTTGCATTATCATCATTGTTTTGCTTGCCATTATCATACCGTTAACTGTTGTCCTGACCCGCAAACACAATAAGGATTCCAAAGCCAAAGATCCACCTTCTCAATGGCTCAACTTGACCGGATACCCTTCGATGCCCACAGGTTTCCTCACCATCGCTCAACCTGAAGCTGTCAAAGAAGAAAGTGGCTGTGTTACCCCTGCGACGATATGGAGCTGTGCGCTCCCTAAAGAGCAGCAACAATCGATAAGTCCCAACGAGCCTGACCAACCTAACTTCAAGCTCGAGATTACTTTCGAGAATGGTACCGTAGTTGATCCTTCCAAGACACTACCGACCAAAAGAACAGCAAACCCCGTATCAGCCGGTGCTTTCATTCGCTCCCGATTTCTCAACATTCGTGCTGCTCCTTCCGCTTCACCAGCACCACCAAGTCTCGAAGACATGAAGTTTTTAGGCCAGAACACAGACAGTAATGTGGCACCTTTTGAGGGCGAAGACACACCTTTCTTCATCTCTTTTCAAGATACCCAGAGTGCAACCTCATCTCGACTGGCGAAGCGTGCTGCTACGAATAATATCACCAATATCACAAGTTTGGTACCGCCACCCTCTGTCAACCCCGATGGAACTGCTGCAGCTGCAAACCTGTATCCACTTGCTTCAGCGCAACCTCTCCGATTATTCAATCGTGGAAAACCTGACGAGCACTACGGCTTTTATGTCTACTATGATCGCTCTATTTTTCTAAAGGAAAAACAGCCAACAGGAACTGGTAGCGGCGGGAACCCGGCAGATCTGAATGGAGGGAGTCCTTTCACTGCTGCCAAATTCAGATGCACATTCTCCCAAACACGCTTCCTTGTGCAAATATGGACCAAGAGTCAAGCATCAAAGGTCTTGTTAAATAACGCAGCTTCAAACAGCACGGGGACAGTCTTCAAGCGTCCGGGATCATTCCCGTATCCGGTTACTGTTACGCTCGACCGTCACGGCGGTGATCCGACAAAGAAAAACGTTTACTGCTACGAGATGCAGGCGGATGGCACGATCGGTGACGACGCTTCACGGGGTTTCATATTTGAGGATCGCAAATTCGGGGGCAACCTTGTAAATGGTACACAAGGACTTAACGTGACCACCGGACCGATCGATGGCGGGACTGGAGGTTGCCGTTGCCAGTGGCAGAATTTTATTTGAGCCGGTCTTTCCAGTATCTCCTTCGTTTACATCCCCTTTCCTAGTATTTTTTCCCATTGCTTGCATCTAAATTCTTTGCATTTGGCGGCGCATTGCATAGCACTTTGATTTTCGGGCCCTGGTTTGCGAGTATCCATGTCCATTTTCATAAGATATTCTGTTGCAGGAACGGAACGCTTCTATGCATCCACGACTTCTTTCTCCCTGTGTCAATACATGGCTGTACAAAAAAAAATTCTTGCGACGGAAACACCACTGGATGGAATCTGTGCGAAATACAATACCTTAGATACCACTAATAATACCGACTATGATTAAAATTCCTCAGCAAAAGATTGTGTGATGCTCACGCTGTCTAGCTGCATTTGGTACGCAAATCTTATAAAAATTCTCAGTGTATGGTGTGGTGTTGAGAACATATGAGCGGCTTTACTCGCTAATTAGTCCGATGATGGATGATTATCAACCCGATTTTCAATGTTTCACATTCCTCAGCTGCAACCTTCTCAATTTCAATCATTCGACTAGGTTGCAAAACTATGGTCAATTCGCCGCCAAAGTGCCGTGATGCAAATGTGTCTTTTCATCGGGCGGCGCCGCCATCGATCATCGTACCGACCCTGCATCCGCACTTCCCGCTAGCGACCGGAGTTCGACTAGGGTCTTAAACCAAACATTTAGCCCACGTGCATATATATAGGACCTGATTGGTTAGTTTGGGCTTCGTCTACAGAATCTGATAATGTGAGGCCACAACGACAGACGTCGCAGGTAGGGGAATGGCTTGTCCTACCGGTGCACGTCATACACTACATGGGCGAAGCTTTGGGGGCGGAGCTTGTCGTAGGCTTGGTTCAGACGTCATCTTTGCTCGAGTGAGGCTTGCGAAGCCCTTTGGATGGATGAAAAGGAGTGTTTGTACAGCGTAAAGCGACTCTACAACGCGTAGTAGGATCTTAGTGGGCATGGGAACGGTTTAAAAGTCATCGTGCGTGGTCTCTGCCCCTGGGCGTCCAGGGTAGAATAGTACAATGTGGAGCACGCGACCAGTTCCCTTTTTTGGACTACATCAAAAAGCGACGCCTGCTCCACCCTCACAATAGGGTAGCCCGGTGTTACTGAAAGATGTAGTATCCACTCAGAAATTCTCTTTCCGAGCTATTCCCGCCTTATGTTACCTCCGTGGTATAAAGTCCACAGGCATCTCTGCGGGTTTGTAAGAGGCACACATGCACTCCCTTCATTGTATTGACACTCCGCTTGTCGTGATAACTAGTGCATTCTGGAAGCACTTCCTTTTGCTTGAATCCGCCAATCTTTGACTAGCCCCGCCATCCTTCAGCATCTCCAAGGCTCAAGGATATCGGAAGTCGCTGACGCCTATACTCCGCCGTTTCCTTTTTATCAGCAACATTAACAGCGATCTGGTCAGCCCGCATACCCACCAATCAGGCCTCGAAATAGAACTACGTGTTCCACAACCGCACGCCTGCTGGTGGCCGTCACTGAACACTTCAATCGAGCAGACGTCATTCTTAACAAGAACGCTTCGAAGGTCCTCGACAAAAGAAGGTTCCTTGGAAAAGCTTAAATTGCGCTTCTTAGAACTCCATCCCATCTCAACCACGACCCAAGGACCCGCCGTCTCTTGTACACACACCACACATCAAATAAAATGGAGCCAACATCCCTCCGCGATTTTGGAGCCGCAGCCCCTCACGGTCCGAACATGACTGGGCAGCACACAGCCACAATGAACATCGACATCCGGAAAGATATGACCGAAAACGAAGCAACCGTCTTCCATGCTTTGCTCCATCCTGACGATATCTTCGACGAGAATGGAGCGTATTGGGCGGACCTTCCAATGGGGCAGCGCTTCAAGTTCATTCGCAAAGTGGACGGGCAAGAGTCGAGGAAAGAGATGGCGAGCATTTGGTCCATGTTCAAGGCGGACCCCCTGAGTCCTTTAAGCTATTACATGAAGAACATGGTGTTGCCGGGAGCCGGGCTTCTACTTGAAGGGTGAGTAGGGTGGTTGGTTTTTGAGTGGATGGGTGAAAGAGGCTAATTTGAAGGCAGATATGTGCTTTTTTCGATTGGCAATGTCAGGCCCCTGCTTCAGGCCAGCTTCCCGAGGTGTTGGAAGACTTTTGAGGTTTGCGATGAGACATGGACGCAGGCTATTGACTACTTGGAGATCATAGGGATTATCGTTGGTGAGTTTTCGAGTTTTAATCTCACTACTTGTGTCAGTGTCTTATTGTTTCACAGGTCAAGTCTTGGTTGGTGTCATTGGAGATTGGCTGGGAAGACGCTGGGGGCTTATTCAAGATGCCATGATCATGTTCGTTGGTCTACTCATGCTCACGGCTGCATGGGGAGTGACCCAAAACGGCTGGGTCATCTGCTATGTCTGGGCACTATTCTTCTACGGCGTCGGCGTCGGCGGCGAGTATCCCATGACCGCCACCTCTGGAATGGAGAACGCTGTCGGGTCCGGAAAAGTGTCCACCAAGGACGACCGTCTTCATCGTGGCCGCAAAGTCACCAGCGCCTTTCTGATGCAAGGGTGGGGACAATTCGCCAACCAGGTGATTCTGATCCTGCTACTCTTCCTCTTCCACCACGGAAGTGGAAACCCGCCGTATTCGAAGCTGGCCGCTCAGTGGACGTACCGAGTCAGCTTCGCTATCCCGGCCGTTGGCACGCTTTGGCTTGTATACTATCGTTACTACAAGATGCGATCTGCGAGCAAGCAGTTGATGATATCAAAGAAGAAGGCACATGTCACGGGCTACGATACTGAGTCACTCAAACTCACTCTCACATACTTTGGCCCACGAGTACTGGCCACCGCTGGAGCCTGGTTCGCTAACGACGTTTTCTTTTACGGCAACAAGCTGTTCCAGAATCAGTTCATTGCGGTCATTACGCCTAACAACAAGTCGGTTATGACGGGATGGCTGTACAATCTGATCAATGTCGGTGTGTCGTTGGTCGGATACTACCTCGCGTCTTTCTTCATCGACAACAAGCTCTGTAAGTGGAATCTGACTCCACGCCCAAACTCTCATACTGACTGCTAATTTTTTTTTTTAAAGATGGACGAAAATGGATGATGATTGTTGGTTTCCTCGCCGATTTCATCCTCTTCGTGGTCCCAGCATTCAACTACGAGTTTTTCACACAGCCGGAGCACATCCACGCTTTCCAGGCCATGTATTTCCTCTCCTCCTTTTTCAACCAATTCGGACCCAATAGCGTCACATTCCTCGTTGCTGCCGAAGTATTCCCCACGCCCATCCGCGCAACTGCGCACGGCTTCAGCGCGGCAGTAGGGAAAATGGGAGCTCTCCTCGCCGCAGTGCTCTACAACTACATCACCACGCAACAGAAATTCTACGTCGTGCCGTGGTTCGGTCTTGCAGGTGCCCTGTTGACTTGGCTCTTCCTTCCGGACACTACGGGGCTCGACTTGAAAGAGCAGGAGCGGAGATGGTCGTACATTCGTGCCGGCCATGAGGAAGATTACCACGGGATTGCGATCCATCCCAAGCATCTGTCTGTGTGGGAGCGATTGAGGGGTGTGGGCAAGCATTACGACGCGGAGAAAGATTTCGCGTCCAGGATTGCAGAGATGCGATTAGAGTGGGTGGAGCATCAGGAGAAAAAGGCAATGGAGAATCCGCAATGCGCTGAGGAAGACGAGGATGATCAGTATAATATTGGACATGTACACGTAAGTCGCCCTTAACACTATTTTCATGCCCATTTTGAGAGAAGGTGAAATGCTGACTAGCAGTAGAATTACTTCCACCGCACAGCATCAAAAGCCCAACTCCCGAAAGCGCTGAACGAGAAAACAATCCTAGACGAGGACAGGGACAGCAACAGCAACAGCGGCAACAGCAACGAGAACATACTGGAAGAGAAATGAGGAGAGGCGTAGGAGGTGTGGCGACGGACGGCGCCTTGGTCACAGGCTGTTTGACAATGGTGCATAGCGGCGTCGCAGATGCAGCAGCAGGAGTTGTGTAACTACAAGTTTCAGGATAGATAATATTGCGCGAGGAATTGCCATGCCAACAACCTCTCACAGTGACGTGAATGCGATGTCGGTGGATCTCGTTGAAGGCTCGATCGCGGCAGCCCACTTATGCAAGTTAAGCTTTTATGCTCTTCCTATATTTGCTAGAGTGGTCGTTGAGACGCATGTGCAATCTGTACTACATCGGATAAATACTGCGAGTTGCCACACAAACTGACAAGGTCCACAAGCCGAAAAGAGATCAGGTTGTCGGTTGAGCAGTATTGGTGACGTCGTCGCAATAAACCAGACTTCGGAGCGCATTCAGCACGGAGCAGGGTGGACTGCCGCACTGGATCCGCTCCCTACCATACAAGCATGGGGAAGGGGTGATTGTGCCCCTGCGGTTGCGTGAGTGAGAACTCAGTTCGGCCTCCGAGTCAAACATGTGTTTACGCCTTCTGCAGGCCATTCATTGGATACGCCGACTGCATGCGCCCGACTGTTGGAAGCAGCGCAAGCGGGACGCGAGAGGCAGTACTGTCGCAGTAACTAATGGACGTCTCTTGCCCAACAGGACAGACGACGGCGCGAGAAAAGCGATGCACCCCAGTGTCGCAACACTGGCATCCAAGTCCGAATGCCCCAGCAGGCCGTGCGCTATTCCCCCCGTGGCCATTGGCGCATCGCGGGTTGCCCCTGGCGAAGTGGCGCCGCTCCCGGTGGCGCGATAAGACGTAAAGACCACCTCCACCTCATCAATCAAGCCATTGCGTGGCACGACGGCGCTCAGGAGACATTAGCTTGTTGTAGGCGCCGTTGCGTAGGACAACGACCGAGCACTGTCAGTGTGAGAGCGGAGCGATGCGATGGCCGCCGGCGAGGCTATCGTAGCTGGCGCTGGCGAGGCAAAGGCGAGGAACAGCATGGCCGCAAGCTCCTCGAGAAGGAGCAACAGCCCTGCGCCCGTTGCAACGCAATGGTCGATAAACTTGGAACGAGGCCCCTCCTGCCTTGGCAGGCTGCGAGGCTTGTCGCTTTTCGCGCTGCCTTGTTTGGAGGTTTCGGGCAACGGTGCATGGGCCGCCCCGCGCCCTTGCCTGCTGCATCTGCAGGTTTGCTGCAAATAAATACACCGGCTTCTGCATTCCTCGCCATCCTCTTTCTTCCCTCACCTCCCACTCATACTCACACTCACAACCGCAAGCAAACCGAACGCACCCTTCGCTCAAGCTCCTCGGTGTCCTGTCGCTTCTATCCATCTACTTCTATATACCCTAGAGGCTCCATCTTCAGCTCCACTCTCACTCCCAACCCCCACCAAACCTCCGCTTCACCACCGCCAAGATGCGTTTCTCCAACACCGTCACCGTCATTGCCACCTTCGGTGCCCAGGTCCTCGCCCAGACCGTCCTCCCTATCACCCAGATCAGCGACGGCCAGATCCAGGCGCCGCCTGCGACCTCTGTCGCTGGCGGCTCGTCTGGGGTCGTTGTTGTCCCGTCCTCAGCCGTGCCTACTGTCACTGAGCGTAAGTTGGGCTTCACAACATGACAAGGAATGTCATCTAACATGCAAATAGTTCCTGGCACCACTGAAATCGTTGTCCCTACCACCGGCGGCGGGGTCGTTCCCACCACTGTTATCGTCGTGCCTGTCTCCTCCGCACCCGCCAATGTCTCTGTCCCCGTGAGCAGCGGCATCTTCAGCAACGCAACTGCCTCCACCTCCTCCGGTGCTGCTGGCACGTCCAGCGGCGGCGGCAGCAGCAGCACCCCGACGCGCACCCCCACCCCCAGCAGCACTGTCGCCCCCGGCAGCGGTGCTTCCATGAACATGGTCTCCTTCGGTGGCATGGCTCTCGCCGTAGCTGCCATGGTCCTTGCGTAAATGCTGGACGCTTCTCTACGATACGATTCCCCCCTAATAGCACCTTACTACGACATTGGTCCTCGGCGCATCTATGCTCGGCTTCTGGACTGCAGCTTATCGGCACATGGTTCATCATGAGGGGAGGAGGGTTTCATTGCTTTCTTCTTTCTCGAAAACATCTTGCATGGTCAGTTGCTCTTCAAAAGCGGGAGTTATGTTTCATTGGGCATGGGTAGTAGGTAATGGAAGTTTGTTTATCACGGTGCTTTCTTCATGGAATGTTGGGGCCCAGGTCATGAATTTGGTGCACAGCATGACTACATGCATCCATTAATGCGTTTTCACGATCACTCCGGAATGCATGTCAGTCTCGTATGGATAGATCATTCGAAACAAATCAATCATAAGCTCTTTGATGGCCTCCAGGCCGCCTCTGAAATTTTTCTTCTTCTGTGGTGTGACACCGTGCCTGCTGTTTCCATGGAAGCAAACATGCACAGCAACCTAAGGTTCGTCTTCGGCTCCGCGCGTCGAGACCCACAGCGACGCCACAATTATTGCGCCGCAGTTTCAGGTGGAGCCTCGACGCCCCAAAAGGCGCCCCCAAGAACTGCGCCGCCGTCAGGTTCGGGCCCCAATTGTTCCACGTTTGGTTTTGCTCGCCTCACCATGAGCTCCCAAGCGAATCATCTTCGCTTCTAGAAACACGTAAGCCTGGTGGAGTGTGGTTGGGTGAGCAAACGAAACTCTGTAGCATAAGCTCCACTAACAAACGCAGGTGGAGGGCTGGCAGGGCGCAGCTAGTTTATTAGTTAGGCATTAGAGCGGCGTAGTGTCGAAAAGACAGCAACACGTGTTTAGCTGAAAGCTAGGAAGAGGCGTGTAGCCAGTCAGAAGGGGTAATTCGGGCGATGAGGGTTTGCCCTGCGTGCACGGCTACTTTTAGATGTGGATTGGAGTCGTGGTTTGGGGCGTTGCTCATCAGGAGAGGTTTTTTTTTTTGGGTTAATTGTTATGCGTGCTTTGCATTTTTTGTCTCGCATTCTTTTATTCTATGTGGAGCTAGTTCATAGTCTCATAGTCACATTTTTCTCAATGTCCCACTGGCTTAGTCAGTCGTGTGATGTAACAAGGTGTCAGCCGCACGAAAGCTGATCAAGGGTGCATTCTAGCATCGGAGACTGCACACACACACTTCACACCTCATTTTTGCCGCACCAAGCTTATGACATAACAGATTACTTCTCACCTTCGTACTTCGTTTCCTCGTTTGCTCAGACTAGTACCCCTCGTCGATGTGCATTTTGCCCCGCCCGTCGGGTATCACAGACTGTAGGTCGGGGGGCTTGGGTGCCGGTTACTTGGTGGCTGCACTCTGTGTAGAGACGGACTAGCCCTTTGGTACCCCGCAGGAGTTTACTGTAGCTGAGTGCACGAATCAAAACAGAGACGGAATCAGGAGGCTCTTATACGCTTTGGAAACACGTCGACATACTTGCCAACGAGTACTCTTATTACAACATTCCTTCGTCCTCAAGCCGGTATCACGTTGAGTCTGAACCATAACAGAAAATACACCGCACACGCTCCAACAGGATCATAAGATATCCATCACTGATCTCAACAGTGCAATGCATTCATTAGGTGAACAATGGATGATAGCACCGTCGGTGACAGTGACCAAACAAAAATTGAAACTACGTTCGAAGAGGTGACGTCAACATCGATACCCCTGCTTATCTACCCCCGATAATCGCTGGCCCACCCTGGTCGATGATGAGCGGGATCGTCCGTATTCGAAACGAGTCCTGATCCTTTTGCTAGGGGGTGAGATGAACATGAGACGGATGCGGATGACAAGTAGATCATCAGCAACATCACCTTGACAACAAAAGTCTGAAACGGGATTACTTGTGCACAAGCTCCCAAAAATATCTCTGCAAACATCTCAGCTCACCGGTCAAGCGGCCCCCTCACCAAACTCCTTCAACGCCCTCGGCGCATTAGTCCTCGGTATCCTCATCTCAACCAACTGTAAACCCTCATTCTAAAACGTCTCTTCCGTCAGCAGCGCCTCTAACTCCATCCTCGTACCGATCTTCCACGCTATTCACATTTTGCGTTTCCTTCTCATCGATGCCCATCAGAACTTCGGGCATCTTGCTGTACTGCCACTTCGCACTGTTTATATTTAGCTTCCATCCCATGCGCCCACTTCTCGATCGTATACCATCGTTCTCAATCAAAAACACGATGACGTTGAGATGGTGCCGGGTGATGGTAGGTAATTCTTGTGCAGTAAGCTAGAAATTGACGTCGCCCTCGAAGCAAATCGTGCAAGCTAGGGCGCAGAATTCTGAGCTGCTCCGACACCGTAGCCGATGGACGACTATAGGATTGGTGTGATGATGCATACGTCCTTGGGGCAAGTGCATTTTCTAGATCCAACGTAAGAGGTCGCAGTTTTGGTTACGACGATGTCGCCGGGGCGCTGGAAGGAGGATATACGGGCCGAGAGGTACTCGTGCGTGGTTTTGGTTGGGCTTCAAAATCCTGCTCAGTGGGTAGAGGAGCGGTCTTAAGGGGCTTTGGGATATGTTCGGATTCCCGGAGGGAGGTTTGGTCGAGGCGCGCAGACAGCTTGGGGAGGTAACTGTTTTGGATTGAAGTCACCAGCGAGACCATGGAGAGACTCGACGCCCAATTGGCGGAGTCAAGTGTAGAGGGACTCTGCGACATGGACGAATTTGCAATGATGAAGAGAACGATACGCTAATAGGACGAGAACTCGAGCCTGACAAGTGTACAAATTGTAACTGCGAGAGAGGTCTGTCTCCAAGAAAGGCAAGATAAGTTGTATGTGAATTTCAGTGTTCACTTGCTATTAGCACCCTCAACGTCCAACCTTCCGCACCGTCTCCCAGTCCGCACCTTATGTGTATCCTCCCACATATCCGCTCATCCCCCGCCATGCCCAAATCGGAGTCCAGCCTTGGGACCGATGCAAAACGCTACGTTAAGTTGTTAACGACACAGTCGGATAACGCGGGGGCGGAAATCCGATAGGTATGCTGAAGTTGAGACCCTAGGTAGCTGTACACAACGATTTCAGATTCCAGCGGCCGAGGACAGCTTACATGGGGTGGCTATGATCGAAACAGGGTTAACTAGCGCTTAACAAAGCAGCACTGCATGACCAAGTACAAGCTCCTGATGGGACATAGCAACGGCGCCGGACTATAGCCTTGCTTATTAGCGGAACCAATCCCTGCTCGGAACAGTCACATGGAAAATCTGTCCCAATGGGAATTCAACCAACCATTCTGATGCTATTCGTATGAGCTAAGCTGGGGGTGAGTGAAGTGCAGTACCAAGCTGGGCTCGCGCTCCGCTGCTAGTTGCAAAGCTAGAACTAACACATGGCGCCTAACGTTAATCTCCTCTCTGCGTCAGGGAAGGGCTTATGGTTATTGGTGGTAAAGTGAAGAGGTGTTGGATGGAAAAGAGGCTTCTGGAAGTCAATATGCCATTATACGAGCAACCACGGTGCATTTTCTGCTTCGTAATTTTTGGGATAGTTCCCGACGATGGCATAAAAAAACAGACCCATTGTCAATCTTGAACTAACGACGAGACCCCGTAGACAGTTTTATCTATACCACATTACTCATTATGTGGTGGAAAATTTGGAAGCAGGAATCTCTGGACCAAGGTCACTGAGAAAAGCCCTCGAGAAGCACACCTGATAAACAATCACGGGCTCTAAATAGCATCTGAAATGGTAAACCCGCAACACTTCTCTTAGCATCCTCTCAGCCAACGCATCTAGACAGCTCAGTATCCACCCTTCAATCTCCTTCTTCGCCCTCAAAAAATAAAATCTTATTCACCCTCCCGTACCACCTACACCCCTACAACATCTCCTCAGAAAATCTCTACACAGCATACGAAGAACTCAAGAACCTTCTGAGCGAAGGAAAAGTCAACCTCCAAATCAGTGACTGCATCGCATCCTCTAGCACAAAATGGTCTTCTACCCCGGGTGGCAACGCAGCCAAACTCTCCATGATCGTGGGTACACGCGGTACACGTCATACATGCCCTTCATTACTCAGATCTGCCACCTTGCTAGCACGTCCTAATCCTCTCATATTGAATTGAGAGGGAGCAAATAATGAACGAAATGTATATGTAGATGGCACCATAATCAGCACTCGCCGCCAGTCCCGCAAACCATCTCCGGACTACAACCTAACCCGCCTAATTGTAGAGTCGGTAGCACAAGGAAGGGGAAAAAAAGACAAAAACATACAACAACATGGATTCGCTAAGTAGTCCTGCTCACCTGGATGAACATAGTCGCGAACCAGTGATGACATGGTCATAAAGCAGGGATTGTTCTTCCAGGTTCTTGCTTGCTTAACAACCAGGACCCTAGTTGATACATAGTATTTTGCATTAATTTGATAGATAGGGAATAGAGAGCTGTAAATCCTAATTATAATATCTAACCTATCGTCCACTATGCTTTTCCTTGTTTTAAGACGCCACGATGTATTACAACCACAAAGACTATGACTGTGGCGAAATCTCTTGATTTGACCCTAGCCACCTGGGGTTGTGTTCGTGGCCGGAGCTAGCTCTGGTCATGACTCTGCGGTTAATATCTGTCATAGGCCCGTTCTGAGCTACCTATCTGTATGCACTGAAAAGACCAAGGTGAAAGAAGAGATGGAGGAGCAAGAGCTAAAAACAGGTGCTTGTAAAGTTAACGTACTTAACACCTGGACACGGTTTGCTATTCGAAACATATTTGATCTACTAGTAATGAGTTGATGTCGGGACGGTTGGAAGCCGATGGCCACAGGTGATGGTGGCTACCTAACTTCCTGCTTCACAGCTTGCAAGCTTGATATACAATAGGCAATATCAAGCGGTACGGACCGTTACAAGTACGTCGTGGCTCGGCGACTGCGAGGATTTCATTGCATATTGGCTCGGTGACAGCTCAACGACAACGGTCGCCACATCTGACAGCCGCGCTCATTTTGGGTATGATGCGCACAAGCTGGTTCAATCTGGCTCGGCTACAGCCCAGGCTCCTAGTTTAGCATCATACTATCTTGATTGAGACTGAGCTTTTGCGATGTCATTGGGGAGCAGCATTAATGAAACAAAGGTTCTCGGACTAAAATTAACTCAATAAGAAGGTAAGGTTGCGTCCAACTAAATCTGGGAATTAATGCAGGTGACGACTTCAGTCGTTTTTGACGGCAGATACTCCTATTTTCGTAAGCCATTGTCGTTGGTGGGTCTATAGTGCAGCAGGTATCAATCCAGCAATATTCCAATCCGTGCTCCCGCGCAAGCCGGGAGCTGTGCTCGACTTTCCCGAAGGCAGCCTTTGCTTTGGCATTGTCCAGACCGGACTCTATATCCTGAAAGAGCATTTCATTATTTAGAGGAACCCATGTGACATTTACCGGCATACGGCAATTTATCGAAAGGGAACTCCACAAGTTGCGTGTCGGAGACTCGGATGAGACGCGCTTTGATGAGAATCACGAGGTTGACTGAGCAAAAAGTGGACGACGTTTAGCTAATATGTGAGCAACTTAGATCAGGCTGGGATGCAGCATAGCACTGCCCGAGATTCCTGCATAATACTACAACTTGCCCACTGGCCTCGCGATTCAAGACTTAGCAAGCAATGGATTTAGGACACTAAGTTAAGAAGACCATCGCAAAATTCGCATAGCTATCATTGTTGGCATCACAAGGCTATTGCAATTGCAATGGGGGTTTCTAAACGACTTGTTGATTCATGTATGTGTCTATGTGAGGTGCGGCTGATGGAATTATCCCACCCCTCTGCCGCCAAGCATGGTTAGTGCCTCACGTTCTGTATACTCCCAATAATCATCAAATCAAGAGCAGTTAATAAAGAGAAGCGGCGATCTCCCAGCAGTCATCAATAATCATCCTGAATCCCAACCCCTTGGCATGGCGCGAACACCATTCTCAATACTTCTCACCTCAAATACATCACCTCCATCCCGGTACAGCTCACTCCAAAGAGCCTTCTTACGCTACAAGCTTGTCAGCAATCAAGAACTCAAGCATATTCAACTCTTTATGTGCAAGGGGGTAACATGGGCGGGCCAGTAACCTTCCCTGCTAGCGCTGGCGCGGTTTTAGTTGTAGCTTTTGAGTAATTTATAAACCAAGGAAGCTGCTAGAGTGCTTCCTCGTTTGTGATTGCTACAGATGGAAGCCCAAAGAAGTATTAATTACTGAATTAGCACTTGTTATTATATCGAATGGAGTACGCAATGGAAGCGCTAGCAGGGATGGCTGCTGGTTCGCTCATGTTACCCCTACCAACCTTAAGTGAAAGCTGCAAAGCACGACACACCAGGCTCACCCATTGAAAAGCTCGCTCAATCCTGTGAGATCGAGATCTTGAGGGACATGTTCCGCGCCAAAAATCATACGATATCTTCAGTGGGCCGGGACGTAGCTGAGGCCAGTGCAGCCTCCAAAGCCACAATCTGCAGGTGCGACCACGTCAACCTTCTAAGCAGCTGTCACAGACGGAACAGCCGGCAGTGGAAAGCAATGGAAAGCAATGGAATGTGTGAGGAAATCTTCGGGCGGATAAGACAAAGTTTGCAACAAATGCGGGAGTTTTACAACCTATATCTTATCAAGCATTCTGCTCTATCTAACGTTATGTCTTCTTTGATTGTAAGTTAAATATAGACGGCTAATGTACCAGAAAAGCAAAAACGCATAAGCATCAGCTTTAATAACTTCTCAGAAAATGTTGATGCGATGGATGAGTACTGTGAGCGAGTGGTCTGAATCGGACCAGTTGTAATTCGAGAATATCATTGGTCTAAAGCTGATGACCCCATGGTGTAAGGATGGGAGACGTGTAAGGACCAGACACGCCTTCCACTGGCAGTCTCTGCCTGGCCCTGAATATTTCTGGCAGGACGCACCGGACATGACAGGAAGGACAAGCCTGGCTCAGCGAGGTGACTTGCAAGCTATCCAATGCCGTTATAGTCATTGTGAAATCGGTTTCCGCTTTATCGCGTGTGCGCACAGCTTGAAGATTCAAAGCGCAAAACTGAGACCAATTCTACTCCATTACTTGTACCTAGGTCAAGGCCTTGGTGGTCACCCCCAACCATTAGCTGAAGCTGATAATTGGTACCAGGTTGTCGGGAAATGTAGCCTAAAAATACTCTACGAGTAATATCTTGACACATTGAGACCTTTGGAGCCAGCTGCTAACTCGACCGGCCAGCAGAGAAAACTGAAAACCAGCGAGGGGGTTGCAAATCCTCTTCCGAATCTGATACATTATTTCTCGCGACATACTCCAGGAGCCTTCATTAAATCGAAAAAAAACCATACTGCCAGCTATGGGAAACAGATATGATTATTCCAGCCTTGATAAAGCAACGCGGGAAATTAGGGTAGTAATATTGGGTTCTGGAGATTGGTCAGCCGCCATTTCCTGCAGAGTTGATGTTGTCTCCCTAGACAATCTCCTATTTTACGAAGCTCTTTCTTACGTCTGGGGAGATGCCACGGTTCTTAAAACTATTAGCCTGGACCAACACCCATTTGAAGTTACCGAGAATCTGTGGATGGTATTAAAACGCCTTCGTGATCCTACTTCCGATCGAGTATTATGGATCGATGCAATATCTATTGATCAGAACAACAACCATGAGAAATCTCATCAGGTTGGAATGATGAGAGACATATACAGACTCTGCCATAAGGCAGTTATCTGGCTTGGGGAGGATCTCACCACTATCGAAACAGGATCAAAGTCCACTATCGCCTCTCGAGCTTGCGAAATGTTGGAGATTCTGGGAGCAAACAAGCATTTGAACGAGCTACCATGCTTCTCAACAGGCGAAGGCCGACGAACTGAGATCTTACAAGAATATTCGGCTCATTTTGAAGCGTTGGAAAAGTTTGTAAACCTCCCTTGGTGGCGACGAGTATGGGTAATCCAGGAGATGGTTCTCCCAAAAAGCATTCATTTCTTCTATTCCTCCGAGCAATTCCCGTACGAGACTCTGAGGTCCCTTGTTCAAGGCTTGCAAATACATGGGACGACGTGTTGTAAGCAGTACCGGTATACGCTTCGAGCACTCGCGTTCGACCCCATCCTGACTTTACAGGAGCAAGTGGAGCCTATGGTTTACACACGGGAAACGTGGAACGACCAGACCCCTTTGACACTATTTCACCTGCGCAGACAGTTTTGTGCATCAAAAGCTACTCAGAAGCGAGACTTGTTCTATGCTCTTTTGGGCCTTGTCACAAGTTGGCCAGGGAGCGCTACGATCCCATTAGATCCAGACTATAATATTTCAAACGAAAAGGCAATAACCGAGGCCGTTTTTAGGTGCGTTGTGTCGGAACAGGGAACACTGGAAACTCTACTCGGAGAAAGAAATTCTTGGGTTCGTGAAGACGAAGATAAATACGTGGATATGCCAACATGGATCCCAGACGCTCATTTTATGACTGTACCATCGCAATGGGTCATAGTGCAACAGCGAAGACTCAGGATATCATCTAGATTCTCAGCTTCGGGTTCTCTCCGCCAAGACCTTGCAAAAGTCTCGCTCAATACAGATGGTGGACTCATTATTCAGACGCTAAAAGTTGGGAAAGTAATGGAAATTGGGCCTGTTAGCGAAGCTTTGGAGAAATTCGAGCAAGCGCCGGATATTTTCCGTCAGTGGATGGAGATGGCAGGCATTGGAATTAAAGATTGGCCAGAATGCTCTCCTCCAGAGGGATCGCAGACCGATATCTTCTGGAAAACAATTCTCAACGGCTCAGTCGAGCTGGACACTGACAAAAACCCCTTCTATCGAGGACCTGACGAAAACGATTATTTGAAGCTACGAGGCATGTGGGACATCATAACAAGTCCATTGGGCGAGTTTATCACAGGTTCACTCTCTTTGTCTATCAAGTCGCACGATGACTTGATGGCTTTGGCACCGGCTTGGATATACCACATTTTTGTTTGTATATGGCACAGGCGTCTTTTCCGAAGTGATGCTGGCTGGATTGGGCTGGCGTCAGAACAGACCCGCCCTGGAGACGAAGTGCATGTTCTACTTGGCTCTTCTATCCCGCTTATCCTACGACGGATAGATAAATCCTGTAAAGTGGACAAAATAGCAGGCACAGTACCGGTGTATAGCGTTGTAGGCGACGCCTATGTCCACAACATTATGTTTGGTGAGGCTTTCAAGGACGAGCACGAGAAAGAAGTTGAGTTAATTTCCCTTTACTAGTATGTAGTTAGATTGCAAAGACTGTTAAATTGGGGTCTCGGATAACACATACTGCGCCGTAGCGAAGAGCAACTTTGCTCGAAATCTACCACAGGCAAAGGTTGAAGCTTGGATGCATGGTGCAAGGAAGGGGTTATGGCTTTTCTTTCGACTGTTTGCTTTGTCATCATTCAACATGATATGTAGTCAGACCCCTATCCCCTCGATCCAACATCGAATGGACACCAAGGAGATCACGAACGACTCTTACCCTTCGGCACTTTCACACACACACATACATATTTCTTTTTTTCCTTTGGTAGCTAGATACAACAAAATTGCAACAGACTACTACTAAACCTTTCCCACCCATCCTACCATCAGTGCATTACTGCTTCGGACATCGCATGGCTGCGAGTCGCCTTCCACCCTTGTGA
The DNA here is from genome assembly GCA_001599595.1 of Beverwykella pulmonaria. Lineage (NCBI taxonomy): Eukaryota > Fungi > Ascomycota > Dothideomycetes > Pleosporales > Melanommataceae > Beverwykella > Beverwykella pulmonaria. Next base: position 2,729,917 of record BCHH01000007.1, on the reverse strand, counting down.
TTATCTATAATCACACCTTTACTCCACCACAATACTTTCTATCCATGGATGAAACATGTTACTTAGTGTTGGGGGTTGACTGTAAGGTGTATGACGACTGGCTTAAGTGGAACAACAATTATAACCAATTTCTTTTATCTGATTAGTTTTTTGGCCAGAGATTTTCCTACACGTTACATTAAATTATGATCGTACACTAAAGCAAGCTAGAATAGTACGTGAAGAGGCTTTAGGGCGGCATTAATTGAGTTATCGTCGCTAAATAACTCCTCCCGGAGCAAAGCACCTTTTAATGCCCGGTGTGCCTCAAGCCATTCAACCGTTGAGAGCTCCTCAGGTATCTTCGAAGGTGTAATGCTTGGCTGGCAGAATGTGTTGTACAATGCTGACGTATGCTTCGCAGATCCAGTATGGAACCAGCTCTTTCTATGAGTGGGAGGCTGTGACGCTACTGCCTTCCGAAAAATCCTCCGCATCCCACTGCTCTACCATGCCAAAACCGCGAAACTCATGATCAAAACCATCGTAGTACCCATCATGATAGGCGTACTTGGTGACTTGTGAGGTCTGTACAACCTTGTCTCGTCTGACTACCGTCTCTACACAGTGCACCGGAAAGGGCAGTTTAGTCTGCCAAGGCATCCCTCGGAGTTCATCTTCGCGGTAGTATTTCGTCGATGGTGCGTAGCTTATTGTAGCCTCCAATCCCATTTCATTGGAGTATGCCGGCAGCAAATACGGCTTGATTCCGCCGGTCAAATCTATATAACGAATGCTAACCTTCCCGGCAATGGCAGGAGATGTCCAGCATAAACAGCCTGTTCCAGAACCCAGGAAGTCTACGGCACTAACTGAAGAGAGGTGATCGAGTGCAGGAAATGTCCTGATTGACTTTCGCTCGCTCCAGCCATTGCCTGCTAGATTGAGATATATGTGGGCGGAGCCTCCACTGGGCATGTATAGTAGGTCAGTGGTGCCAGATCCGTCCACGTCCAACAAACGAAGTCTTGCGACCGAAAATTGATCTTGCGTATCCATGAACGGCGAATTGTCCTTGCTGACGCGAGTTCCAAACTTTCCATGCCCTTGATTAGGCCAATACGTCACGTCTCCATTTCGTACTCTGATGATATCAGACAGTCCGTATCCAGACATATCTGTGAGAAAGTATGCGTCTTGTTCATATCCCTGAGCAAGAATTGGTTTCGTTGAATTGGCTGTGCGAAATTGTGGTCCAAAGCCTTTGGATCCGAGACAAGGGTCACACAACGTCTCCATTTCTGTCGATCATTTCCAACATACCGGCACTGCCGTTCCCAGTTAGGACAATCTTTCGCGAACCTGAGATTCCAAGACCCATTGAGGGAAAAGTTGCGAATGGCACAAAATTCGACCAACCGTCCTCAGTAGAACGATCGTAGAACCCACAAAGGCCACCACTGGGATCGATTACTACGAGGCTCAACTTTCCTTCCCGGTCTAGGTCCTCGAATGCAAGCATTGCATCTTCTGTCCCGCGTCGTGGAGCGACCGGGAGCAGTCGAGGCGGCGAAAAGGATGTCCTCGTTTCTGGCAGATGTCCACCACACTGGGTGTGTTGGTAGTACCAACACCCTCCGGTGACGGTTGTTAAGATACCAGGTATGCCTTCGCTTTCCAGATCCACCCACTCGGCTTTCGCGTCCAGGATTCCCGGTATCTGCAGGATTGAGGAAGCATCAATTTCTTTCACAGGCAGGTACTCCATATCAGTGAGTGACGTATATGACAACTTCAAAGGAAGATGAGACTGGGAAATGTATCCAACCCCCTCTTTGGGCCGATATCCGACATGTTTTGCTGATGCTAGAAGTGTTACACTGCCGGTCCCTTCATACTTGAGCCCCATGGCGGATACCAAGCAATTCTGGATTCCACCCAGCTTCTCTGGCATATGGTGAAACATCAGAATGCGCTGACAAAGTATGTACGTTCGAACTTCGAAGCCACTCTTGTGCGTCGAGTGAGCATCGTTGCGGGTGGACCAGGGCCTCGTCTCCGCTGTCGATGGACGATGCTCACAATCATGCTCTCCGTAATCAAAGATTACTTCGAAGATGAAATCCTCTTCCCTCATCCCGTCCGAGCCTTTAGGACAGACTTGCCAAGTTTCAAGCGACCGGTTGGGCACTCTGTTCCCATATTTGATGCTCTTCAGGTATCTCTGCGTAAATTGTGCTCTCGCATCTCGCCCGGCTTCGCTGGAGATGCCAAGATCTACACCATCGCGATTCTCTCTTTATAAACAAAGGTAGTGTGATTGCCCCTCAGGTCATAGATTTCGCACACCAACCATGAGAAGGTGCGTCTGGATTGTCCTCCACTATCAAAGATTTGTGAGATTTCGTCCCACCCGTAGATGGTAGTGACTCCAATGCCGGATATAGTGCGCCAATGTACCTCTCCGGGCTTACTGTTCTTCATCCAGCGTTCGCTTCGAGTCATAGTGTTGTCAATTCGTGGGCAAAATCTCCGAACTACGTACTCGCCATCTCGTCGATCATCCAACATAATTGTGACTCCTTTCTGGTGCCGGATTCATTGTTCGTTTTTCGTAGAACAGGCACCAGATCCTCGCTCCCTTCTAGCTGAAAAATATCTCCATCCTAATCTTCTTACACAAGATTGAGACAGAGCAAATAATTAACAACATGTAGGAATGATGTGAGGGAACCCTCTGAATAGGCTCAATTCATCAATATAGATAATACTCAGACGTATCACGTGACAATAAGCACACCGCCCTCCAGGAAATAGAAGTATCCTTCACACTTAAGCTTACAAGTCTAGAGTGTCATCTATTGCAAAGGACTTCCCATGTCTACAATTATCTAGGCCAAAAAAGCGTGCTGATCAGTTTTTTTGTTCAGAACCGCAAAAAAAGAACAAAAACATACAACAGCAGGGATTCGCCAATGGTCACCCACTTGACTACTAGTCCGCCGGTATCATGCTTATGTAAGGCTGAGCGGACGGGAAGCCCAATTTTCATGATCCTATGGTCGTATGTAGCATAACGGCTTTATGATTAGATATATATAGGATGTTGCTTAAATGGAATTACAGGCGTGAGGCTGAGAAATAATTGGTTGATACGCACAATAGTCCTTTGAGAATTTAGGGTGTTAGTTGGGGTGGCAATGTAAAGCAGCGGTTTAAGAGTTTGCCGCTAGGCTTATAGACACGGTACGAAATGCTAGTTCCTTCATCTGTGACGGACCAGACTTGTAGAAAGATCTGTCAACTACTAGATAAAAATGTGATCGTTCTTTATCCTGTGTTTTTGTTCTTCTATTTCTATTTTCTTCTTTCTTTTCACGCTATTGATTGAGAAATACGCAACCATGGAAGACGCCGGTGATTGTTGCAGACCAGAAGCCACCTCTTATGCAATACCCATGCGATCAAGTAATACAATGTGCTAGAACATATACACGAGGGAGAACGGGGACCGGGGCGATCGAGCGAGTTTTGTGAGATGGCTCATTTGTTGTGCCATATGAAACTCCGCAATGAGTCCCAATCGTCAGATTGGACATAACTAAGGCGCGATTAGCAGGAAATCCCCCTCTCACTGAAAGAGAACAATCTTGCGTTGGAGTGTGGAATAGATAGGATCAAAGAAAGAAAGAAAGGAGCAACCCACATATAACTCATACTACTCCTCAAACTCGGCTGCACCGTTTCAGGATGCCACCTAAAAACATACATGACCGCCGCCCAACTGATACTTGCAAACGCGGGCCACGCATTCCTTATCACCTCTCTCCTCAGCTGCTCATTCGAAATTAATCCCATACCTCCACCACCACCTTCGATCTTGCCCACGCCCCGCGGCTGCACCGCCAACTTCGCCAGCGCAAGACACACGCGGGCAAACACGTATATGACGATCTGTTGCGAGATAGAGTTGTGGATATCCCGGCCGAACACCGTGTAGCCACCGATCAGGCCGGCGAAGAAGGAGTCGTAGTGGCGTTCCTTGCCGGTGGGCGATGTGCGTTTTAGGAAGAGCATAGAGGACTTGTAGACAAGAGCAAAGAAGGCGAGGTTGCGGGCGTGTTGGCGCGTTGCATTGAAGACGAGGCGGGCTTTTGTACGGAGTCTGTGTCACATGTTTGCAATTAGAACGAAGGATTCGAGCCAGAGGAGAAGGTTCGCGAGTAGATGGAGGACACATACGAGCCGGACCGGAAGAGGACTATCATTCTGTAGACATGAGTTTAGACATATGGAGTATAGAAGGGCGGGAGGACATACACTAGCGCGTGCGGAAACCGCACTTTCGTCCCGTATACAATGCCATTCCGGATTCCTTTCACGAGCGCGAGGACGTCGTGGTATTTGGGGTTTAGGATTATCGTCTCGAGTGCTGCCTGTCCGGAACCTTAGTCCAAGTCTTGTTCAGTTTCGATGGATTGATCCGCCTACCTCGAGCGCATGCAACCGGTCCATTGCTCCCAACCTGCTCGTGCCGACTCGGTGCCGGTGTCACGCACGCTTCAGAGCGTAAAGCGACAAGCGATATCTAGCTCTAGCTACAATGGCTGCACGGAAGGGGGAGTGTAGGCGTAGAAAGGGAAATAGGGCACGAGACGGGGACCATGGGAGGATGAGTCGCAAAGGTGGTGAAGTGCGCTCGGCTCGGGCGCTATCTCGCGGTCGAGTGTGATGGATGGCATTTGATCCTCGGCATCGCGTCACGACCCCCGGCTGCAGGTTTCCCCACACCCGCACAAGTACCAGCCACACGACAGGGGTGCTCTCGCATGTGATGTGTGGCTGCCCGTGATCTTATATGTGCTTGTGCAAGTCAAGTCTGATGCAATTACTAAGAAGTCTATTCCCAAAAGTACGTTGCTGGAACTGTCTCAACTCCAAGCCATTACCATGCCGCTCGAACGCCTCCGAAAATGCAGCCAAAATCTTCCTCCATCTCACCTCTCCATAATGTCTCGAGACAACGAAAGTACCAGACAGGTCATTCAACTTGCTGCTCTGGCCAACGCTTCTTCAACTCCTCGTAAACCGTAAAGATAAAAGCCGAACTTGGGATCGATCTGGCGACTGTAATCCCACAGCCGCGGTACATTCCCTTCAGTCCGTGCTGCTTCCAAATGGCTCGACCAACAGCGCCAAAGGACGATTGGCCTCCAGTAATGGCCTTGACGTCTTCGGTCTGCATCCGAGACTTGATGGTGTCAGCGGGGTAGAAGATGAAATTGTACGACATGCCCGCAACCGCTCCCGCAATCAGTCGTTGGTGGATAGGGAGCTCATCCTTAGCGGATCCCGATTGGCGATTGAATTTCTTGAACAGAAGCTTCATGCCTTCGAAGCCACCAAACCAAGCTGCGGATCCGCCTGTCTCGCGGATCAGCGTCCCCAGCTGCCCATGCCAGTAGCCTTTGAGTCCCTGGTGGCGATAGATGGACCCAATGATGCTGAGAATCCCAGGATTTCGGAGGCCGACGCCAGCAGTCTCCAGAGGTACCTGTATCTTGCACTTGACGAGCTCAATTGGTGTGAGGAAGAGCGAGGTGGCTGCGCCTGAGATTGCTCCGCAATAGAGCATAGCCGAGTAAGGCAGGTCCTGATTGGAGCTTTTGGCCAGCTCTGGGTAGATACCGGCTGCTTTGACAGCATCCTGGGCCAGGCGATACTATGGTTGGTGTCAGCGAGGCTTTCGACATCCGTTGTGGCAAGGCTCACACTGAAGAACAGACAGCTCGTTTCGACCGCTGCGCCCACCAAAGGCGCACTTATGCCCCTGTATATGCCAATGAACCCACCATGGTTCAATGACTTCCTGAAGCAATCCAAAGGTCCGGAGTATTGTAGAGGGAGGCGGTCAGGCTGCGATTGCAGACGTACTTTGACCGTGTCGAAAGGATATTCGATGTACTTTCCAACGATGCCGGCTAGCGACCCACATACAACATCCTTCAGGGCTTCCTGCCCTTGTCCACTTGAAGTATTGCGTACTTCCTCCACTGTAACTGGTTCAGACATCCTAGGTCCACCCTCTACCACCGTTACCGGGCTCTTTGCGAGTTCCATGAGTCTGGATCTGCTCGAAGTTGTGGACAAAAGAGCGGAGGGGATACTGTTATGAGATGGAGGTCATGATGGTGGGGGTATAAATAGTTGAGTGGACGGTCAGCGACGATCCGTGAAGGTGGCTGAGAATGGAATAATGTTTGTGGGAATCTTGGAAGTGTGAGGAAGTTGAGGTCGACAGAAACTTGTTGCTCATGTAGTGGCGCTTGCAAAGTGTGATCAGTGGACCGATGTGGTGAGGACGAAATCGGAGCCCAATCCCGTGTGTGATTGAGTGTTTTTAGCCTGTAAATACCCTGCGACTTCGTGTGTTGATCAATACCACAGTGGTACAGAGTTGAGCGGAGGGCTCACTCCTCCGGGACTCCTGGGTGTTGACGTCGATGTTTGGAATACGAACGGTAAAATGTGAAAGAGGGTCTTCTGAAGATTGGCACGCAATCTTATCAGATCAGATCCTGCCAATTTTTTTTGACGCCTGTCAGATTTTTCTTGTTGGCGGGGCCCTCCGTAGGGCGGTGAGATCCGTGCATCGGTTCACTTATCGATAATTATGCCGGGACATTCTCGGCTGGGGTTTTTTTTGCCTGCCACTCACAATCACACCAACCCTCCGAACAGTGACCCACTCCCACACCACATCATGTCTGAAGAGACGGCAAAACCCTCGACTCCCGACGCTGTGCCTGCTACTGTGGGCATGCGCGTAAATGGTACGCTCCCCACGCGGCCATTGAGCGCACCACGAGACTGACCACGACTACCGCACAGGTAAACAGTGGCATGCGACGAAAACCGCGTTCCGGCCCCGGGCAAACCAGACATCCTTTGAGAAGCGCACGGAGGAGCGGAAGGCCCTAGCTGCAGTCAAGGCAAAGGAAAAAGAAATGAAGGACGAGAAGGAAGCGGCGCGACAGGTACGTTGCAATCCGTGATGGCGTGATGCTGCAAGATGCTAACCAGAAGGTAGCAACGAATCGAGAAGATCCGGACCAGGCGAGCTGCCAAGGAGGAACGTGTGCGGTACCAGCAGATGGAGGAGAAGATGCACAAGAAGCGCGTGGAGCGCGTCAAGCGGAGGGAGAAACGAAACAAGATGCTCAAATCCTGAGCTGTGCGCAACGACGTGTAGCTTGGATATGATATACGCCAGACTTCTGAGTTGAAATCTTCTCAAGAAGGCAGTCGCTGCAGGCAAGCGCAGCAAGGCGAGGCAAGACTGGAGGAGAAATACTACCCTGTCCAGAACACTGTCTCTGACCACACTGGTTTCGAGTACTTGAGTGGGACGGCGAAATAGGCTCTTTGATGACCTGAACTGGTCAACGGTGCAACCCTTTTTGGTAGAAATATCAACACGGCAAATTCACATTCTGATATCCCCATTTAGGCCTAGCGCATCCTGCGACCTCTAAGGTGACGAAGCTCCTGCAGCTCCATGCCTCCACTTACCAAGCAGCACATCCATCACTCAACCACCATGACATGGAATCATTCAACGCACACGCGCGGTCCAATGCGCCTCGATCCTACGGCGGCCCCACGCTCTTTGAGCCAAGTTCTGCACCACGCGTGAGGTCCGATCCACAGAGCGCTTCCTCCTCCAAGAAGTCGCATTTGCCCTCCCTGCATCACCACCGACACCATCACCACCACCACCACCACCACCACTCGCGGCATGGAAAAATCTCTATGCAATCTGCAGTCCAGCTACATGCGCCAACATCTTTTGGCGATCTCTTGAAACAGGCAAGCAAGAGCACGTACAACTCGCCCTCGCACAGTCGCCGCGAGAGCGTCGCAGTCACGACCCCGGACAATAATGGCGAAGCGCACAAGAGTACTACCGCGCAGAGACTAATCCGGCCGGATGATGTGGTGCGGGAGCGCTCTCTAGTGGAAGCTCGCGAAGCGTTCGTCTACCTCCTCATCCCATCTCTCCAAACAATACAAACTTAACATGTCCACCAGCGAACTGCGCACCGCCCTGCAATCCCTTTCCGAGCAATCCCTTAAGACCTCGCGCCGGCTGGACGACACATACTACTCGATTCTGGAAAAAGTGTCTTCCCTACGGCAGACAATTGCAAACTTACAAGAGCTTTGTGGCTTGACGAAGGAGCTGCATGAGACGTTCCAGTCAGATACGAGGGAACTAGCGGGGGAGGCGCAGGGCCAGTTGGAGGCGTTTAATAGTTTTGAGACGCAGGAGCAGCAGGTCGAGGCGCTGGAGGAGAGGATAAGGACGGGCAAGGAGAAGGCTGATACGCTCACTGCGAGGCTGGAAGAGGTGCGCAAACGGGTAGAGGCCAGGGCGAGGCTAGAGGCGGAGTGGGAGGCTAGGACGACTCGTACGTCTCGAACGTGATTACGTCCATGTGAATGTTTGTTAACGTACGCTGTAGGACGTCTTCGGATTCTTTGGGGCATTCTCGGTTCCATCGCTGGGCTTATTCTGATCGCTATTTGCGTCCAACAACTCAAGCCCATGCACATCTCCTCTCACAAGAACAGTCTGGATTTCGGCTCGAGAGCAGGAATTCTTAACGCACCGATACCGGATGCTGCTAAAGAAGCACTTATCAAATCACCGACTACATCGTGTAATTCTCAGAGAGAGACGCTGATAGCAAAATCATCCTTAGATATAGAGGATGATCATAGATTACGTGTCTTCGATGAGCTCTAGTTCACCTATGAAGAATCAATAGGAATGGATTTGTATTGAACACCAAATTAGTTCTCTTTTGATGTGCTTCTTCGTTCAACATTAATGGAAGCCATGCCCACATAGATGGCCCCTTGGATAACCGAGCCAAGCCATGAGTTTCCCCTCCAGCCTTGTAGACGTCATACGTCACAACGAACCATCGTCTAGACCCTGCACACACACCGCGCATCCCAAATTGGACGGGTTGTCACCGATCGGCGGTGAAGTGTCTCAATACGAGATCGTGCAACTCTCGAACGATGTACCGCGTTTCTGCGGTGAAAAAAAAGGGACGATTTTCTTGAGCCTCTCGGGCAGCGATGCGATACTTCGGCGGTCAAATGAGATGAGCAATCACCAAACGTGCTGTCGATGTAACGCGAGGGACTATGCACGTGAGAGCGTTCGAGGCAGCAACATACTAGTTGAATGTATCTGAACCTCCAGTAATAATGCGAGAGATGGCCAACACTGCCTAGCAGACGATGAGAGACGACGTGCCGTTAAGATGTACCACGTCCATGTGAGTACATGCATACATATGCGAGTGACTATGCATGTACTTCTCGTGCATGATCGTTAGCGATGCTGGGTATGAAGTGTACTGGGCTCAGAGACTGTGGAGACGTAAGGCTGAGCTAAGCTAGTAACTAGTAAGGTAAGTCCACCCTTCGGTTGGTAGATTTGAATCCTCAGGCACAGATTATAGTTGGTCTAGGCTACCTTTGAGGCGCGGTTAGACCCGGCTATACAGCGGACACTCCAGCGGCCTGACGTACTACCAGTGAAATAATTCTAACACACAGCGGGGGGATTGCGGGGAAGGCGTCCCGTTAGGCCTGCAACGTGTGAGTCGATGGTGGTGAGCACAGCCTGATTCAAGGCAATGTCCAGCAGACGCCAGACGACGTGTCTTAGAGTTGTGCCATTTTACGTGATGCACCACCGGTGTGCTGGGCAAGCCGTGTTCCCCTCTTTTGATGAATATAAGTTGCTTCACCTCTTCGATCTCCAGCTTGTTTCTCGTGTTCTTCCTACTACACCAAGAACCTTCACTCTTCCATTTGGTCTGTAACATTAGTCGTGTATCATCAAAAGATAAATTCCTCGGAGCCTGATTCGATTGTTTCCCTTTGTCTGACAACGTTGGTCCCCATCTTGCATCACCACTCACGAGGCTTCTTCTTGCCTCGACTTCTTCTGATCGTTGTACATTACTGTTCCCTGGTGTCCTTGAAGGTAAGCAATTGACCCTGCTGAAGTATCCTGGAACCATATTGATGCCTTTGCAGATGCCCCACCATTATGAGACCAACGAAGCTCCCTATCAGACCAATCTGGACACCCTTTCTCCAGACAGGCCGCCTCAATTGAATGAGACAGTCAGCGGTTGTGGCTGTCGATGTGGGGGCGGAGTGGTCGACAAGGGAGGCGATAGAGGAAGCAACGATGACGACGACACTTCGACCTTAGTCGATACCGAATATTCAGACGTGGGCGGGAACTTCTCTTTCAGCTCAGATGGCCCAGAGGAGCATATAAATGTGGTAATGTTCCATGTATCGCCTTCAGAGGGAATCCGACCGACCAATGAGGTCCCAACTCGATTTGGAGCGATTGAGAATGGCACCGAGGGCTTCCAACACGTGGTCGCGATGCAGCCCCTGCTGGACGAAGGAATGACAGACAGCATAGTGAACGAGCCTCATGAAAGCGACGATCACAGTGTTGTGTCACCCGACACTAGAATTGTGAGACCCATGTCCCCTGGTCCGGGCATCGGTTTTTGGGCCGAGGAGCTTCAACTGAATGACTATCATCACATCAACGAGTACCACTTCCTCGTCACACCACTGAGACTTACGCCTCAACGACGTTATTGCCGCGGACTCGTGGCCTCCCACATGGTTGTGCTGGATGAGGAATTCTGTGGACGCTGCGGATAGCCTCCTTGGAGATTATCACAGGGGTTGGAGGTCTGCATCGAGATGCTGGTGGTTTGGCTGATTTTGGCTCGAAGGTTGGATTTCTCTGTTGGACTGTCATTTCCATTTTCATCAATGTGAGTCCATGCTTGGAGTTTTTGGGAGTTTTTGGATTTTGGGGGGGCGGAGGGGAACGAAATTGGAAATTGTGTGTTCGGATTGCCAAAGCCAGTGCGGTCGAAGTGTTTAGAGAATACCAATTCCTCAGTTCATGTCCTTCATGGCAGTGTGCTTGGTGCTTGTGTCTTCTGACATGCTTTCGTCCCATTTGCACCTGTACTGCAAAGCAGGTCTGTCCAACTCCCTGAATTGCTTATTCCCAAAAAAAAAAAAAACAGGTTGCACGTCATAGGGTCCAACATTCATTGAGCGACCACCACATTCGGAGCCCGACAATTACCCACACTGGACCCTTCCTCGAGTGGTGGGTGAATAAGGGTTCGGGTCCATGCGTCCATCCACGGCGATTATTTGGCTGCTAGCGGTGTGGAATTTAATTGAGGCTTGAGGCATTATTTCGCGGTTGGGCCCACTGCTGGCTCCGGCAGGGCCATGGTGAAGTCAAGGCGACGTTGTGTGCGGACGAGGGAAATTTAGAGACATCAGATGGACACAGCCATCAACCCCCGCGCGGCGTTCGGACAGACGGTTTATGAAGCGTCGTGGGTGCGGACCGCTGCTGCATGTCGCTGGTGTCGTGGGTGGCCGTCGTCTGATGGATTCCGATGCGGGTGCAGATCCCCCAACTTCCCCGTGCATGCGCTCACCGAAGCGTCTGCCCTCTGCATTCTCCAGTTGCAACACCACGCTTCCGATCCGTTGCATATTTGGTGGGCGTCGTTGTCGTCCAGACCGCCTCCCCACCGTGCCGCCCCAGCACACCATAATCATCGCTAGCAGGCGCAGCGCGTCTCTGACTGGCCTAGCTGACTGCTGCACCGACTCTCAGCACTCGTCTTTCTGAACCAAAAAGCTTATCTGGCTGCAGCTCGAACGATTCAATGCACCAAACCTCTCCACCACCCCCTTTCCTCGTGCCTTATTTATACCTCTTGATGAACCGGCTGCGCTGGACTCGCGCCGACGGTCTAATTGCTCCTCTCAGCCCTCACCGGGACCCTCCTTGAACGGAAGTGTCGCGCCGTGGTCAATTCGCCTTGAGCGGAACCTGGAAAGCGCGCACCTACCTTGCCTACCTTGTCTCAACAGCACACTACCACTCCATACATCAGCTCATATTGCGCGCCGCGTTGTCAAGCCTCCCAGTCTTCCCTCCGCCATCGCCAACGTTCCTCAGCACCGCGTTCGAAGCCCGATAGCGCCGCCGCATACGTGGTTCTCTTCGCATTCTGCCCTTCCACCGAACCATACGTCACTCTATGCTGGCGTCGAACTTGCAGCCACCACTTTCGGCTTGACATCGAGCATCTTCACATGAAGGCGTCTTTCCGGAAAACGTCCCTCACAGCCAGCCTTCACAGTTTTGACAAACACCTTGTGGTGTGGTTGTGGTTTCCTGGCCACTACTTGTCGTGAGCAACGCGCTACCACTCTTCTCCAACGCACATCATTCTGACATGCGACAGCCCCAACGCGGGATTTCCGAACCTCACACAGTATCTACCACATCGCTAGTCTCTACTATAACTTATCACAACACTCGGAGTGAGATTTGGCATTGCACAGGAAGGGCCGCACGTCAAATTGAGGTGGAGCGCCGGAAGGCAGCTATCTACTTTAGGAGCGTGATTTAGAACATCGCGACAGATTGGTTTCACCGATTGGAGTAGCTCCGTACTGTCTCCCGGAATCCCCCGATCGTCCCTTTCCCCGCAATCGGCTCCGCCAAATCCCCGAGCCTGGCTTGCATTAGCTGCTGAGTAGTCAGTGGAAGGTTCTTGGAGGTAGTCGTTGACAGATTTCAAGATTGACCAGCTCGGTCCAGTGGAGTCCTTCTTGGAATGAGAATAAAGCGACCGTCTATCGAGTAGTAGCCTTGGGAAATTCCCGGAGATCTCACAAGATGTCATCCTCAACACCTCGCCGCTTCAAGGTCGAACCGATCGAGACACATGCCAAATCCTCAAAGGACCGATCCCAGGCCGAGGACTCCAAATCTCCACGCAGGTTCGCACCTGAGCCGATTGAAACTTCGACCAAGTCTCACCGAAGATGTATGCCTGAGCCCGTAGCGACATTTCAAAAATCAAGTCGTCAGCTCGATCCCGAGCCCATGGAAACAACAGCGAGAAGCAATCGCCGAAGCGAAAAGGGAAGAAGGTTTGCACCGGTGCCCATAGAGACAACGACAAGCAGCAATCGCAAGCAAGAATCCGGAAAGGAGCAGGTCGAAGGGGCCTCATCATCTCCACCAAATGCCACAGAAAAGCGACCGCCTCGGAAATTTGCACCGCAGTTGATAGAAACCGCCAAAAGATCCCGCAAGGCAGGCGACACGGCTCCGGCAGTCCTCCCAACAGACAAGACTGAGGTAATAGCTGGTAAGGATACTTCAGGTGGCAAGAAAACTCGAGTTCAACCCACCCCCCCGCCACCAGCGCCAGAGAACACACCGACCGTCGATGTCGCTCAAAACCCGTTATATCTAGAAATGAAACGCGCAGCATCGCCTCAAGCTATGCGGCAGCTTGCTCGGGCTAGGACACGCTCGCATCACTCGTTTAGAGTGCCATCGCTTGACCCAATCGCATCATCCGAATCAGAAGCCTCAAGCTCACGCTCACCATCCACGTCGCCCTCAATTAGCTCTGACCACTCATACATGTACAAAGAAGCTACGCGAATGCGGGAGAGTGTTGACGAGAGAGTGTCTGGCTATCTTCTCGAGTTGGCTGCAAGAGCCGCTGAAAGGCAGCTACAAGAACAAGCAATGGCGGCATTTCCAAATCATGACCACCACGAACCAGTTCAACACTTTATCGGTCGAGATTCTGAAGATTCTGGGTCATTCGCCGAGGAGGCGAAACGAAGCCGTGAAGTATCTGTCAATAGTGTAAATTGGGAGTTGATCGCAATACAACAGCACCGAGAGAAGTTAGAACAGCAACAAGAAGCCGAAAGAGAGAAGAGGAGGAGGCGAGAAGTTGAATTGAGTAAGCCGGACGGTCCCGCAAACAGTCTGTGGGGCAATGCAGTCGACTCGTCGAAAGCTCGGAATGTGATCGGAGGGTATCGAAAAGACGGGGAGCTGGACTGTATGCGGAAGGGTGCACGCCCACCTATGCTTGGGAAAGACATCAAGTTCCCTAGGTGCCCCTCCCCTGAGCCAGCTCGTTTCGACTCTACCCAAGGATGCGATGCCACCAGATTGGCCATGTGTTACCTCTCGGAGCAAAGTCACGCAGCCGAGAAAGGGGAGGGCCTTTGGTGTGGCGGAAATAGCAAGCCAAACAAGGTGCCATCGCTGTGGTCCAACGCAAGCAGCCGACCTCCGAGTCCTGGAGGTCTTTGGGCAGGATGTTGCCGTAATACAGGCGTCACCCCCCCGAGAGGGCCAACTGGCCTTCTCACGCCTCACAAGGAAATAGGCAATCCGCTCGAGACGCCGTGCCCCACACCCTCCATGAGCCTTCTACCACCCACGCCTCCTGCATCGCATGCCGATTTTGCTGGCATTGATGAGAAGCTCGCTTTGGAGGTTACGATTGTGGAAGAGTTCGGAGACGACTTCGTTACCCAAGTGTACAACTACCTGTCGTTGGGCTATCCGTCCATCGCGCGCAACTTCGACGATGAACTAGCCAAAATTTCTCACATACCTGTCACAGAGCTGAGACAGGATGACCATTTTGCGAAATCGAGGGGGTATATCAGATTGGGCGAGGACGGGAATCTAGTCAACGCAGATATCACAGAAGAGTCTTGCACGCGTTGGCGGGCACTGCGAATATACGTCCAGGAATGGGCGAGGCAGCAACCCAGCATGACGGATGGCATGATGGGAGGAGCTGGCATTGGTGTCAGAAAAGGGAGTTGGGCGGTGTAGCGGGTTGCGACATCATGGACATGTTGTCGCCATCGTGATCACTTCAGCGCATACTATGCATATATCGAATTTTAATGCTGTTTCTTGTCCGTATTTCTGTTTCCTCGGTTCCCTCCACGCTTGAATCCCTCGGGCTGCTCGCGTCACATGGCACATCACACCAGGATCGTCAGACATGACTCTTGTCGCCTTCTCTGCTTTTTCACAACAGCGTCAATGGTACAGTTGCGACAGTTATTGCCGATATGTCGCCTGAGACTCGTGCTCCACCACTGTCTTTTCCACATGCTGCGTTTGACATCTGGTTGGGGATATGCCCCCTTCATTAGGCTTGCTCTGGCACGTTGAACATGTGGAGGGCGTTGTCGTGGGGGCGCGATATTTGACGCCATGGTCCATCACTGTCACAAGCGAAGTCCAGGGATCCTTACGTTCTTCGCCAAGTTACTTTTTCCTTATCTTTGACACCTCTTCGTTTTGACCACGATCCCCTTTCCCCTTCGCTCTTCTCCCAGTCCATGCACCCTGCGCTCCAGTCGAAAGTCTACCATGCGCATACGTTCGGCGTATTTCAACGGGATCGTAGAAAGGTTTTGCTTTGCATGAATGACTGCGTCGCGTGGTCTTGACGCAACGTCTGTTTACCTTTTGTTTTGTGCCGACAATTACTCAACGATCTGAGCGGCAGGATATTAGCGATCGATACGGACTGAGGCGACGTCGATGACACTGCATCTTTCTTCATTTGAAATTCAGTCTAATTTGGTGCTGGCTTCGCACTTGGGAAGCTGACGATTCTGCTCATAAGCTGTCTTATCGCCTTGGTAGATCGACTAACGCTTGCTAAACCACCTCACGGCTCAGTTGAGGTGTGATATGGAGCTGCTCTGTAGCCGCTCTTTGCATCTTCGACGGCCTTTGGAGCATCATTCGCTGCAGGCCCTCTCTGGTGCGGCTCGATCCTGATGTTTGTAACCAAGTCCATGGGCTGGAGGCGACCGCCCTGCAGCAGGCGGCTTATCTTCCGCATGGATTCTGGTGCTCAGCCGCTGTCATCCCACGCCTCCATTGCGCGAGCGTCATTGCTTGTTTCTCTATGGATCCAATAGCGAACGCCTCTGGCCCCATACTTTTCCTAGCCTCAGGTACACATGCCTTTTTTGGCCCAAAAAGAATTGGGCCGGCCGCGACTCCCCCAGACCAAGCTGCCTCGGTTTAGCTCATCGACGTCCCGTTCCGGCAACAAAATGCCGGTTGTCGTATGAATGCGCCTGAAGATGTGGTCCAGGCTGGTATGGGGAGGCTCAGGAGTTGAGATCGTCTCTTAAGATATGGCTAGCATCCAGTCCTGTTGGTCGACTGGTCTTTTTTTCACATCCTACTACTGCCCGAGGAGTTGCATATCCAATACACGCCCTCAGTCCACACGCTGTGGGGGTGACCATATAGCGTAATAGTGTGGATTCCCCAGGTCCCATTTGTTCGTGAATTTGGAAACATGGATTTGCTTTGAATGGGTGCTTCTGTCGTATTCACGCAAAGGACGGCACATACTCATAACTGCAGCACTCGCATTTGGATCTACATAATTCACGTCGTCGACGAACTTTTTTCTTCTTCTTCTTCAGCTTCATCTTTCACATTTTCTTCCTCTGCCATGGGTGGCCAAGGCTTCGACAAGTCGTTTCAACAACAATTAGGAACACAGTCATGGATCCTCTATTCAATAGGCATGGTGATCATATTCCTGCGAACGTATGTTATACCGTTCCATACTGAAAGCATGGCGAAATGACTTTGTGATCGCAGATACGCACGGTGGCGGAGAGTGCGAGGCTTCTCCCATCTCGCAGCAGATGACTGGTTAATGATCACTGCAATACCCGTATTCTACACAACACTTATCGTCTGTCTGAACGTTATCGTCAAAGGCGGAGGCAGCAACCTCTACCCACCAGAGCAATTCGATACATTTACGCCAGAGGATATCGAGGAGCGAATTTGGGGTTCGAAGATTGTTGTGGTATCTGAGCAGGTATGTCGAACAAGCATGGCTGCAGTTACGAAATGCACACTAACAATAGGTTTAGGCAATGTTGAACACCATCTGGACACTCAAAACCTGCATGCTCGTCATGTTCTACCGCATGACAATGACAACCAAGTACCTCCAGTACGTGAAGTGGCTTGCAGTCTATGTAGCGCTTGGTTGGGTGGCTGTGGAGATCGCTTTCTTCACACTCTGCATCCCATTCAAGGGCTACTGGGGAATGCCTCCGCCAAACCCTCAATGCACGACACTTCAGCACTATGCAATGATCCAGGCGGTCTTCAATTTAAGCAGCGACTTTGCAATGTTGTTAATTCCTCTTCCTATGATTGCCTCTCTCAGTCTTCCGCTTAAGCAAAAGATGGTCCTGGTGGTCGTCTTCAGTCTCGGTACCTTTGTCGTATGTATCCCACGACCTTCCTCCTCCAATCATGACTAACACACGCTTCTATAGATCATTGCCGCAATACTCACCAAATACTACAACCTCAAAGACGTCTACGACACGGCCTACATGCTCTGGTACACACGCGAAGCCTCCGTCGCCGTCTACGTCACCAACCTCCCCGGCATCTGGCCCCTCGCGCGCGAACACATCCGCTTCCTCCGCTCGCACAGCTCCTACCCAACCGGTAGCGCTGCGCTTCCCCGCTACGGCACCGGAACCGTAACCAAAATGCAGCGCAGCCGGCACAACACGACTTCCAAGGGGGCCGAAGCCGACGACGAGGTCGAGCTCGGCCGCGTCTCCTTCTCAAAATCCGTCTCGAGATCTATACATTCGTCCGTCAAACCTTTGCATGATGAGGAGAGGTTGGGGGGCTATGGTGGCAGGACAGGCGCGAGTACGAGGCGGAGTGGGAGTTCGGATAGCGATATTGGGGTGCATGACGGGGGGAATAACGGGTGGGGGAAGGGAATGAATTTGGATATCAGAGTTGAGAGAGAGATTGAGGTCGAGAGGGCGAGCTGGGATGGAAGACATGGTGTGGGTGGAGGTGGGAAAGAGATGTTCGAGTGGGAGCTGGACTCCAGGGGGCCGAAAACGGTTATTGAGGGCCCCGAGGGGGGGGTTAAGAAGTAATCATGGGTGGCTGGTTGGAAATGGTGGTGGTTATGATGGGTTATGACCAAGGCTTTTGAATTCACAGCGCGGCGTTATGGAATCGGTGGAATTTGCAGGGCTTTATACATAATAGATCCATATTTTAGGAAGAGCATGGGTTGTAGATATACATTGTGCTTTGGTATCCGGGTTTGTTGAAGGGAGAAGATGGACAATTGTATAGAGGTCGTATTTTTCTAAAACTACCCAACAAGCAATTCTCAAGAGAGGCTCAGGTAATCGTGATAGCTATGCAGGGCGCCTTGGTTCAGGAGTCGTTATCGTATCATTCTTGGGAATACTAATCAAATTTCCCCCTAACCTTATTAACATACCAGACCCAGGGTTAGCAAGTGCTACGAAAATTAGTGTGTCAATCAGTAGTATAGGCAAAGCCAATGACATATTTTTGATTTCTTGATAATGTCGCATGCAGAAGAGGGCGTCCACGGACTTTTGTGGCATGACTACAACACACCTACACCACAAGGCCCCAACCAGGCCATCAAAGAACCCGGATCGCATCGCACAACACTGCTACCGTACGCCCGTTGTCTAGGTCATAACGATGTCCGCTCCATCCTCGGCGTCTATTTCACCGTCCCCTCCCCAAGCGCACTGCTTCACATACGCTTCCACCATCCCTCACGACTTCTTCTCGGCCTTGGACGCCGTGCTCAAGTCCCAGTCATTGAGATATCCGACACCCGCCTAGACCCAACAATTAGCACGAAATGCTCCCCATCATTCCTGGAATCGACTTACGCTCAGATACGTAGCAAAGCTCAACCACCCGAGGTATGGCGCGAGCAGCCATCCACACACTGGATCAACCTGGCCCCAGACATAGGCGAGATAGCCAGTTACGCCGGTCAGGGCGACGATATCCGCGGTCGCGGCGATGGGTTTTTTGGCTGCGAAAAAGAGGGGCATCCAGGCGAAGTTGAGGCCGAGTTGGATTGTGTAGAGGGTGGCTCCGTGCTTGGCCAATGCCACTGTCTCAGGGTTAAACGAAGAGGTGCCGGTCGTGTAGGCGCGGTATGCGGTGTATCCCATTGCAGCGTAGAGAGCGGTCCATACTGGGCCGAACAGCCAAGCGGGAGGGTTGAGCGGGGGCTGCTTCAGTTTGCCATATGTGCGCTTCGTTTGGTCGGCTTTGGGGAGCTGTTATTCCAAAGTACGCTATGCAGCCGAAAGATACTTACGACGCGTGGCATAGCCAATGCCGGCGCCAACTGCCACTGGCAGAAGAATTGCGACGGCCGGTTGCTCAAAGACGAACCGCGGAAAGGTTAGCGAGGAGATGTGGGTGGTCATCTTGATGATCTAGATAGTGGCAACTTGTGACTGTCTGGGGCTCGGGTACCTGCGTTGCGGTTTAGAGGTATTCCTGAGGGCGAATCCAAGAAAGCGTCCAGTGCTTTCACTTTATATATGAAGCTGTGCGGTCTCGCGATCTGATCACTCCACTGACGCACCGCTGCATCGACCAATCAAGCCTCGGCTCTTCACGTGGATGCGCAGCGCGCCGGTACCAGCCTTGAAACGGATCTAGCCGTAACCGGCTGGCCCCGGGGAACCGCAGCGCTGATGAACCGCTCTTACCGGCCTTGCTCGCTCTCTCCATCAACAACACCTGGTCTTCTTTTGGCGCCGGGCACATCTCCAGCACATCGTGAGTGCAACCTGCTTCGTAGTCGGCTCCCTTCGCGCGCTCTCCCCTTCTTCTTGTGCAGCTATCTCGGTAGCTTCATACTTTTGTCCGTGGTCCTTGATACCGCCCTGCCTCTCAGCTCCCTCACCCTCACTCCACTTCCTTTCTTACGTGGCTGCTTCGATTGCATCAATCGCATCAGGCGCCGCCGTCCTCTTTTGACCTCGTTTGCCCTGCTCGTCCTTCTTGTTCATCGCGTCTCGTCATCTCTCGTTTACTTATTTGTCGTTCTTCTCTAACACGAGGCCACGATGGCAAACAGCTCCCCGGCACGATTGTCTATCGATATCTATCCCTTCCACCCGCCTGGCGAGATCGCACACCCAAGCAGGCGGTTTCCTTGACCCCGCTGCGCTGATGGTCGATCCATCGCGCTCTGTTTGCCACACCTGAACGCCCCTACGAGCTGATCGAGAGTTCCATCCACCATCTCGATTCACCGACTCCCGCGTATTTCTCCGTCCGAATCTGCGCGCACCCAGCAATGGATTCCTATACGTATGCTTGTCGCATTTTCTACCCTGGAAATCAGCGCTTACTTATGTAGTACTCCCCGCGATGAGGACCGGCCTGCAGTCGACTCGTACAGGCGACGTTCTCCCGGTAAGACCTCCCGTTCTCTATTGCCTTATTTGAACGCCACTTTTCCAGGTGTCTATACAATGAATCGGAATAATGTTCTCTGCCTTTATTTGTTCCTTCTTCTTACTTCTTTGGATCTTAAGCTCTTCCGTCAGCTCGATTCTTGTTCGCCTGTTCTTGCTTCATTTCGACCGCTCTACCTCATATAGCTCAACTTACTAACAGCGCGATGAACAGGCACCGGTGACCGACGACCAAGACAAGGCCGAAACCGCTCTCGATCTCCCGCGAACATCGATCGATACCAACCCGACCGCGCTCGCGACTATGAGTATCGCCCCCGCGATGGCCCCATTCGACGTCGATCGTCTCCTCCTCCAGTCCAACCTGGCATCGACAGGTATGTCCCTGGTCAGGACAACTTCGCGCCGAC
Organism: Beverwykella pulmonaria; assembly: GCA_001599595.1. Lineage (NCBI taxonomy): Eukaryota > Fungi > Ascomycota > Dothideomycetes > Pleosporales > Melanommataceae > Beverwykella > Beverwykella pulmonaria. Next base: position 2,709,233 of record BCHH01000007.1, on the reverse strand, counting down.
ATTCACCATAAACCCGATCCCAAATCCCATGTCTCTAGAGTACCAGGTTGGATTCAATTACTTTGCCGAGTGGTGGCGCGTCGAGCAGGTCATAAAGGAGGAAAAGGAGCGTGCTAAGAACGGTGGCCGGAAGCCCGTGCTGAAAGGCGAGCGAGAGGCTCGTGAAGAGCGAGGCAAGGAACGCGAGCAAATCCAGACCGCCTACGATGAATACAAGGAGAAGCTGCAAGTGCAGATGGCAAAGACTTTTGTCGACAAGCATAAGCGTGAAGAATGGTTCAAGGAGCGCTACGACCCTGCCTATCTGGACATGTTCAAGGCGAAGCTTAGGAGCTACCGGCATGCCATCTACATCGACTGGGAACAACAGCTGGAAGATGGAATCTTTGATGAGTTCACTTTGGAAGGTATCTACAAGAACGAGAGCAACGGCGCAGGCGGAATCGTGGAGAAGGAAGAAGGCGAGACCACTGCAGCGAATGAGGTACTTGGTGTCGGTGACCTCTTGCCCTGCAAAGGCGGCGAGCTCCGCGATGAAGCCGCTCTTCAGCCTACACTTCTCATCAAGACGATTGCCCCCACTGTCAACCGGGAGAAGGTTGAGGAGTTCTGCAAGGAGCATTTGGGAGAAGGTGCGGGTGGGTTCAAATGGCTTAGTCTAAGTGACCCCAATCCGCTGAAGAAGTGTCACCGTATTGGGTGGGTGATTCTACATCCTGGCGAGGAAGTTCAGCCAATGGCCATTGATGATCGCGGTGATGGGCGTGATGAGGATGCCGAGGATGGTACTATCAAAGACGATTCCGAGACGTTACAAGCTCCATTGGGAACAGCACACAAGGCTCTCGAAGCGCTGAACGGCAAAACCGTCATTGACGAGGAGCGCGGAAATTTCACCTGCCACGTTGGTGTTCACGAACCACCCCAGGTGATACGGAAGAAAGCACTCTGGGACCTCTTCTCTGCGCCAGAGAGAATCGAGCGCGATTTGCAGTTGGCAGAGCGGTTGGTGCGCAAGATGGACAGCGAGCTCAAGGAGTTTCCAGAGGAGTTCGGTGATGTCGATGGTGTCGCCAAGATTGAACAGCGCGTCGAAGACCTCCGTTCCAAAGGCTGGCTTCAGCCACCTGCCAACGCTCCCGCTCCCGCGAAGAAGGAACCAGAAGAGCTGGAAGAGGGTGAAGATGAAGTTATGGAAGATGAAGACGAAGGCTTGTACGATGAAGAGGTCGATGACGAAGAACTGCTGGCAAAGAAGAAGAAGCTCGATTTGCTGATTGAATACCTTCGTCGCGTCTACAACTTCTGTTTCTTCTGCGTATTCGAAAGCGACTCAGTCCATGAGTTGACCCGGAAATGTGCAGGTGGACATCTGCGGAGACCGCGATCTAGCCTTACCACAGCCGCCAAGGCGACCGCAAGGGCCACGGCCACCGGCCAGTCATTCCCGTACAAGAAGCAGGAATCTGGGGATGCCGAAGCGGAAGGGGGCGCTGTGGAGGAGAAGAAGGCGTCGAAGCTCAGCGCAAAGACTCAGCAGCAGCTCCAGAGGGCTTTCAATTGGGTCAAGACATACGAGGATAAATTGTTGCAGCTCCTGGAGCCGGAGAACGTAGATCTCAAAAAACTGGGTGGAAAGCCGCTTGAGGAGGCCCTGGAAGACGAAATGAGCAAATTTGTGAAGCAAGAAGACGAGTCAAAGTGGCGCTGCAAGGTCCCAGAATGTACGAAGCTGTTTAAAGGGCAGCATTTCTGGCGTAAGCACGTGGAGAAGCGCCATGCAGAGTGGTTCGAGAAGTTGAAGGTTGATGTAAGTGTGCCCCTTCTCCAAGCCTGGTATTCTCCGCTCACCGCGATGCAATAGATCAATCTCGTGAACACGTATGTATTAGATCCTGCGCATATTGCGCCATCACGTAGCGATGCAAACAGCAACGGACATTTCCCGATGGGCAATCACGTCGCTGCCACGGGCACTCCCCGGGGGTTCAACCTTGCCAATATGAACTTCAACTCAGCGAACAGTGGCATGCAGAATGGCTTCAACATCCAGGCTCTCTTCAATCCCGCGATCGCTGGCGGGAACTGGGATTCTAGCTTTGGCCATGATGATAGACACCAGGGTGGACCGAATCGACGCGGTGGTCACCGCTTCAACAACCGAGCGGCTGGACCTTACGACCGACAACAGCGGGATGGCCGTAACCCCCGATTTCCCGGCAACAACGGCCGCTTAACACCACCTCCACGCGGTGGTAGGGGCGGTGGTGGCGGTGCGCGGTTCGGCGATGGTGGTCCGGGGCCTGTTCAATCCACCCAGGGCCGCTCGATCAAGAGCTATGAGGATCTGGATGCCGTGGGTAGCGGCGGCAATGGGGAGCTGAACTACTAAGCACCCTTGCTCATTGTGGCGGCGGCCGGGGTCGTGTACTGTCTAGTGTTCTGAATTATTCCGGGAGTTTTCTTAGTTCTCTGCGATGGGGCTTGTTCATAGGACTGGCGTCTTGGGAAGGCTCAGGCAATCTGCCGACTGTTTCTTGGCTTGTGGATGATTCCAAGTTTTCTTAGAGGTCCGCGAGATGGTGAAAATGCAGGCCGGGCTCTTTTGGTGATTTTACAAATGGCTTAACCAGTTTTTGCAAATGTACAAGATTGAAACACAGCTACAGACATGCGTGAGGGACATGTGTGAATTGCGATTTGCACGTGGACTGGTCGGCCGCCCTTTGGAGTGACGTGCGGATGGAGGGGTCATTCCAGTGCCAAGGCAGAAGTGGGGATGCTTTCTCGACGCGCTGGATGCCCGGCTCTTCTCTGCCAAGCTGTGAATGGAATTTCTGCGGCCAAGCCCGTGCTATCCTTTGGTGTGCCCGGTGTAAACTTGGATCGCGCTCGAGGGCCGGTGTCGTGCTGTGAAGGCTGGCTTTGTCACGCTCAAGGCTTGTTCCGGTGACGAATGAGGCTTGGCCGTTAGCTCAGCTGCATCCAGCACCCAGCACTCAGCACCCAGCATCCAGCGCGCCTGGACCGCGTGCTGCTGCTGACCGGCAAGCATCTCTGCTCTCTATCCTCTTTAAGAAGCAAACGGGCTACTGCTGATCGTTGGGGCTGCATCCTGACTCGGTCAGCCTTCCGTGCCCGCAACACCAAAACCGCGCGCGAGATGTGCTGCTGAAGACTCCGCCCAACCCACACGTCTTGCCCTCGTCATAGCCACGCGTCGATAGTTGGTCGCGAGGACGCCGGACACGGCCCGTTTATACCCTAGACCTTTGCGCTGTAGCACACTCGTCTCGCCTTCTAGACGTCTTCTTGACGCCCGCTCCATTCATTATGACTTCCCATACGCCACCAATTCTCAAACTCAACGGATCCACGGAGCCCACCACAATGGCCGCCGAACCCTCTGTCAAGAACGCTGGAGAGCCCCACGAGGGACAGGCAGTGCGGCCGCCGGCCGCACGAAACGACACGACCTACTCAAAGCTGTCCATGATGTCAATCCCGCCCGAGGGCTCTATCTTGACGGGAAAACAGGAGCATTGTAAGTGGCACAGCTCGCCCCCCTCCCTCGACCCGATAGTAACGACTGCGCAGACCTCAAGCGCGAACTCGTCTCCCAGCAAACCAAATTCGAGATCGCCGAGCTCTCCTCCCCCACGGCCCTCCAGCGCTTCGGCGCACCGTTCCGCTCCGACGTGGGAGAAGTCGCCCCGGAGGACTCAGATTTGCCTATTCTTCGATACATATTCGTTCACCACGTCCGCAATTTTCCTTTTTTAGACAAGGCAAAGGAGAAGGAGTTTTGGCAAGACAAATTGCAAACTGTACGTTGGGCTGCTAGCACTATGGGTAACGCGAATGCTAACTAGGAGATCATCACTACAGTTTCTAGAGTCATTCGCAAACAAGCATGTCTCATCTTCAGAGGATCGTTTGGAAGAGACGAAGAGGAGGAAGCTTGCGTTAAAGGCCGAAAAGCTCCTGGAGCTCATGATCGTCTCCGGTATACCTACCGCTTCTGGATATGAAGAGAGGATACGGTTTTCGGAAATGGAAATCGTCGAACGAGGCGCTAGTGGGAATGGCCTCGCAATTAACGCGCCGAGCGGACATTTTATCAATGGCTGGGATGTCAACGTTGCTGGTGTGCGGACTACGTCTGTCAAAAAAAGACTCCGATACCACACACATGCCGTGAGTACCTTTTCAAACCCATGCCCATTTTCACATTCGGTAGTTAAAGAGCTGACATATGAGAGAAGGAGTATCTTATCAGGGCGAAACGGACGGACAAGCCGGACTTTTACGTCGGTCGCCGATACCATGACTTTGTTCAATTGCATAAAAGAATGAGGTTAGAGCTTCCTGGGAAAGTTCTACCGCCTCTTCCACGAAAGAACAGCAAGGATACCGTTCTGAGCCCGACTGTAGACGATGAGGCTAGTTCTGTTTCTTCCGGGTCTACCCAGGGTCAGCAACCGTCGGACCCATATGACAACGGTCTTAGCGTTGGGTATGGGAATGGGAATGGAGGTGGCGGGGGCGGAGGACTTCGGGGCTACCTCTTCGGCCATAAGAAAAACGCTTCATCAACTTCGCTAAATAAATCTCGCTCCCCTCGGGTGTCCACCGACAATTTAGCCTACAAGGAGCCACCGCCACCACGAGTACTCTATCGAGAGGAGCAGCGCGTTTCCCTTCGAGCCTTCCTTCGCACATTTCTACAAAATGAGACCATTGCACAGTCTCGTGCCATGGAGGACTTTCTTACAGGCAACCCAGTTGAGCTAAACGAGGAGGAAATGGAGGACATCGAAAGACGGAAGGAAATGGACGAGAAGCGCATAGAAGAGCAAAAGCAATTCTACGAGATTGCACGACAACGGGCGGCAGATCTAGACATACACATGGAGAAGTTTAGGCGGGAAATCGTCGAAAGCAACGGCCTATCTCATCTTTTCCAGGAGGTCAGGGTCAAGAACACGATTGCAGAACTCAAACCAGAGTATCAAAAGTTTGCCGAATGGTTGCGGATAGAAGTTGCAGCCACCATCTACCATCTCTTCCTCGCAGAGGACAACTCTCCCGAGCTTTTCGCCCAATTAAAACGCATACACTCTCTTGTTCCTTATACTGTTCTGAAAAATGTCATCAGGATCGCCAACCCTACAGCCGTTATGAGCGGGGTTCTGGATCTTTTTCTTGCACAACCCTTTGGCGCTCGATCATTACTGCAGCGCATGTTCGGCATGGCAATTAATGACGGCATCCGGTCCGTACAAAGGTCAATTGATACCCTTGGCTCGACGAAGGTGAAAGACGATGTCCTCTGTGCGAAGATCAAAGCGTTCGTGGATGCGGAAGAGGATGTCAAGGAGATAGTACGATCCGAGGCGGTGAACGACAACGTCGATATCGTCGTTACTATACTTCGTTCCGAGTACATTGAGCCAGAACTCACCTCGGAACAAGTGGAAAAGGTGTTTAATGCCTATGTTGCCTGGACTAACGCGGTGGAAACTGTGGGCCGCAGACGACTAAGCAGAAAATCTAGCAGTTACAGCAACAAGAGCATCAGTACTAATGGGTCCGGGCACTTCGACGCAGATCTTCGACAGGGCGCAGAGCTTTTTGCTCATTTGAAGCAGTATCTCAAACTCTGTCTGAGGCAGCGAGATAAAGCTATGATGCTGCAAATTATTGAGGAGGTCAGTTAATTTTCATTTGGATGTTGGGATGACCGAGAGCTAACACCTTCCAGCCCACAACGCTACAGCTTTTCCGCGACTTGTTCACCATCTTCTACGAGCCCCTGGTCCGAGTGTATAAGTCGGCCAATGTTTACAATAGCATCACAGATTTTGCCACATTCATTGATGACATGATCCGGGTCATCGAATCCTGTCAACGACAAGATGTCTCGGCGGACCCTAATCAAACCGTCCAAGCATTCATCGACCTCTGCGCACGACATGAACACAACTTCTACAAATTCGTCCACGAGGTACACAACCACGATAATGGATTATTCGACCAGCTCATGGGCTGGCTAGAAGGCATCCTCGAGTTCCTCCGTCACGGGCCTAGAGGAGGTGGGAAGTTGGACATGAACGCTCTTTTCCAAGGTGGCATGGACTCGGGCATCATTGAAAAACAAAAGGCTATTAGAGAGATCAACTCGTTGATAAAATGGCAGACAGCGCGCAAAAAGTGGCACTCGGACAAGACGAGGCAGAAGATGGCCAGCGGCGGTGGCGACGAACCAGGAGACCTGATGAGCGGAATGGCCGGGTTCAAGACGTCCGACTTTGGATTAAACCCCGTACGTCCCTCATCCTTTCAACCTTGCGGGAATTGTGCTAACGATATATACAGCTTGATTTGCAAGACCTTGAGCTCGACGACGATGGCTACGACGACGACAGCGATGAGGATCTCGACGAAGAGAATATCGGTGATCCGATCGAAGCCGAGCGGAGGAATAGAGTGAGGGCGCAGGAGAAGCTGAGGAGGAAGGCCGGGGAGCCGGCGAAGCCGCCGATTGAGGAGATTGGGAAGCTACACCCGAGCTTTTTGGCCATGTTGAGATCGGTACTCGCGGAGTAATGGGTGGGTTTGGACCTTCGGACTGTGGGGAAATGGGAAAAGCAACATGAACTGTGGAGGGATTGTATACAGGCGGAGTGATGGATGGACAGGATGGTGGGCTGGGTTAAAACAACAAGATATCAGAGCATCAATTCATTATTCCTCGCCACTTGTTTGGCATTAGATGGCTTGGGCACGGTTTAGTGTGTATCACAATTGTAATAGTCAGTGAAGTCTCACTGGGCTTCCTTCCCCTTCTTCAACTAAAGTAGCATGTATGCAACACTTCATGTATTTGATAGCAAGCTTCGCGGGTATCATATGCACCTTTTGAACTGGGAACGGGGTCCTTGAACACCCAAACTCCTTTGAACATCTGTTCTGTCCACTTTCCCCCCAAAACCCCCCCTCCTCCCAAAAACAGTTGCCCTGACAGCACATCCAACCCAACACCTAACACCAAATACTCTCCCCCGTTACAGAAACTGGCTCAGAACCCCCTCAGTAGCCATCCTCCCATCCCCATCCCTCATCCACACATGTTCCTGGGAAACCGGCCTATCCCCCTCATGAATAACCATAGCCTCCCTCCTTCTCCTCCGCAAATCCCTCTCCTCGGCACTATCCTCGCGTCCGGCTCTCCTCTCCGCCTCCAGATTTAGATTCCTCCTTCCTTCGCTCCGCGAAGACCGCAAAGCGCGCGCCGGCAGCACGACCTCTTGCACTACCCCGTGGTCGCACAGCATACTGAATGCGAGCCGTGCTCTGTGTTGCACCCGTGGGTTTTTGGATGAGAGGTCATTGAGCAGGCGCGAGCGGGAGGGCCCGTGCGAGAAGAAGCGCTCGCAGAGGATTTTGGTCGCGGCTTTGCGGATCTCGATGTTGCTGCATGTTGCGAGCGTCTCTAAAGAGGACGTCTTTATCGCGTCTTCTTTGTTGTTGTTTTGGAGGGGCGGGAGAGGGGGGAATGGAGCCGGGGAGGAGACGCTGGTTAGGCGCGTGATGTGTGTGAGGCCCTGGGATACGCCCCGGATCGCGATGAATGTGAATACACCTGGAGGGTGTTAGTTGGGGTTGGGGGGTGAAGGGAGGGGGAAGAGGTACCAAGACCGAGCCACAGCCAGTGGTCTTCTATCCTGGGTGCCATGGTTGGGGGTTCATGCTTTGCGAGGTGTGGGTATGGTTGTGATCATTGCGATGTGTGAGTGGATGATGATGGTGGCGAAGGCGCTGAGCGCAGGGATCATGCACGCTAGTTTGATTGCAGAAGGCGGTGAGGAGCTCGGACCGGGTTCGTTCGAAATCTTGGCTCTGAAATTTTGACGTGCAATCTGCTCGAGCAACAACCACACTCTTTGTCACTCATATACCATCAAGCCTTCACGGCTTGAATTCGCCCCAAGGATGCCTCCCTCACAGCTTAAGCGCCTCAAGGCATCTCTCCGCGAACAAGGCATCACCGGCCCTCAAAAATCAAAAAAACAGAAAAGATCCCAGAACAAGAACGCAGACCACCGCGCGCAACAAGCCGCCGCATTAACCAGCATCCGCGAGTCCTTCAATCCCTTCGAATTCAAAGCGCCGGCGCGCCCCAAGAAATTCGAATACACGACCAACCGCCCCCAAGATGGGAAGAAGGTCCTGGGCCGGCCTGGCGTCACAAAGAGTCTGGGCGAGGAAACGCGGCGCAGGACGCTGCTCCCAGAGATGAATCGGCGGAATAAGGTCGGTGGGATTCTGGATCGGAGAATTGGAGAAAATGATCCGAGCATGAGTTTGGATGATAAGATGATGGCGAGGTTTGAGCGCGAGCAGCAGAGGAAGAAGGGGATTAATGTGTTTGATCTGGAGGAGGCCGAGGATGAGGTCGAACTCACTCATGCGGGGCAATCGATCAGATTTGATGACGCAAGAGAGGACTATGATGCTGCTAGTCTCGCTGGGTCGAGTGACGGGGAGGAGAGTGGGTTTCTGCAGCTGCGCAAAAGAAGGAGAGATGAGGAGGGGCAGGAGGAGAATGATGGGCCGGAGGCGGAGAAGCCGGAGCAACCGGAGCGAAAGAAGACCAAGGCCGAGGTCATGAAGGAGGTCATGGCCAAGTCGAAGCTCCACAAGTACGAGCGACAGCAGCTCAAAGAGGACGATGACGACTTGCGGGACGAGCTGGACAAGGAACTCCCTGACATCCTCGCTGCGCTGCGAGGTCATTTCAATAAGCCGCCCACTGCTCCTGAGCCACTCAAGGTGGCAGAGGCTCCGAAGACGGACTTTGGAATCAATCCTGATCGCGCTGCGCTGCTGGCCGGCATGGATAGAGACGAAGCGGATAGAGAGTACGATAAGAGGGTGCGCAAGATGATGTTCGATCAGCGGTCGAAACCGACAGAGCGGACGAAGACAGAGGAAGAAAAAGCGCTGGAGGAGGCAAAGCTTTTGAAAGAGTTGGAGGAGAAGCGCTTACGCAGAATGAAGGGAGAGCCGGAAAGCGACGAGGATGAGGATGAGGAGGCCAAGGATGACGAAATCGAGGACCAAGATGAAGAAGAAGAGAGTGTGCAGGATGATGCAGACGAATTCGGGCTTTCCAAAAAGGCACCTGGTCAATGGAGCCGCCCGGAGGGTATTGACGATGAGGACAACTTCCTCGTTGACGATGACCTCATTGCCAGCGACTCCGAGGCTGATATATCTGAAGCATCTGAAAATGAGTCGGAACCAGACGAGACGATGGCTGTGGATGCCGATGATGAGTTCTTGAAGGATGTCGTCCCACAATCCACCAACCCAGCGAAAGGCGTCAACGGTGTACCGATTGGCACGGCTTCTTCTTCCTCGAAGCTGGCCTACACTTACCCATGCCCACGCACACACGAAGAGCTCCTGGACGTCTTCAAAGACGTCCCCGTCGCGAATATACCCACCGTGGTCCAACGCATTCGCGCTCTGTACCATGCAGGCTTGCATGAAGAAAACAAGGAGAAGCTCGCCGACTTTGCGTGTGCGCTCGTGGATCATATCTCCTACATTTCAAACCAAATACCTCCCGCACCTCTCACTCTCACAGAGACGCTTATTCGTCACATCCATTCACTGTCAAGATCATATCCTGTACAGATAGCTACGCGCTTCCGCCACCATCTCTCGCAACTCCAGACTTCTAACAATCCTACCCCTGGAGATTTGACTCTCTTCACGGCTATTGGAACAATATACCCGACCTCAGATCACTTCCACCAAGTAGTAACGCCCGCTATCACGCTGATGGCACGCTGGCTAGGCCTCACATCTCCCAGCTCAGCCAAGGACATAGCTACAGGTGCCTACATGGGCGCACTGTGCATCCAATACCAAAAGCTCTCCAAACGCTACATCCCTGAGCTCATCCGCTACACCATCCTATGCCTACAATCCCCACACATGACCCCCGCCCTCCTAAGCGCGCATACAACAAATATCCTCGCCCTCGCAGACCTCTGGACCGGCACGCCCGCCTTCACTGAGATCTTCACTCCGCTTCTCGCCCCCCTCCAATCCCATTCCCAAACCGCCGCGATCCAGCGTCTGCAAATTCACCTCACCACTGCGCGCCTCAGGCGGCGCCCACAAGAACTGCACCACCACCGCCCATTACCTATCAAGACCTCGATCCCCAAATTCGAAGAAGGCTTCGATCCCAACAAGCACTACGATCCGGACAAAGAGCGCGCCGAGTCGGCGAAACTGCACAAGGAGTACAAGAGGGAGCGCAAGGGCGCGTTGAGGGAGCTGCGGAAGGACGCGAATTTTATCGCGAGAGAGAAGCTCAAGGAGAAGAAGGAGAGGGATAGGAAGTATGAGGAGAAGTATAAGAGGTTGGTCGCGGAGATTCAGGGCGAGGAGGGCAGAGAGAAGAATGAGTATGAGAGAGAGAAGCGGAAGAGGAAGGCTGGGCGATAGACAGTGGTGTGGCACAAGTTACGGTTATAGCACGTGGTTTCAGGCTTTGGATTAAAGCTCCACGGAAATAGGATGCAAATACTCCTCCTACCCCAATACATGCACCTCGTTGTTGACGTCGTCACGTGGGATCTTGACATGTAGGTGAAGGCTGCGGTGTGTATACGGCGTAAAAGGAAGGCAGGAGCGCAGGCGGGGTGAAGCTGCCTACACCACAATGGGTGATGGACTAGCGACTGAAGTGAAGCTCAAGACGGCAACCTACATTGAACACGCTTTGACTATAATTAATGCAAGCAGAGTTGTCGACATTTTGTAAAGCAAACATGGGAATCGACGCAAATTTTGAACACCCTGCCCGGTTGCTTGCGCAAGCGAGTGAGCCTCGAATGAAGATGCGAAAGCAGCTCAGAAATTGCAGTCTTTCCTTCTTTGGAAATCATCATGCCGTCAGCATAGCACGTGAACCACCACCTCAATGCAACTATCCAATGTGTAAAAATACAGCAGCAAGCAATTTCGAATCATAGCCGAAGAGTGCCCACATCACTATGGAAAGACTTAGAATCGAGAATACGGCAGCCTGGAGGGATTGTTAGCATAGAGATGGTGTTTCAAGGTGGTCCACATACCATTTCCCCCTCAATGTGATGACAGCCCAGTCGCCCTTCTCATCCGTCTCCTTCTCCACCTTGGTCGAGAAGCTGATTGCACTCATGATGCCATCCCCGAACTTCTCGTTCAGCACTGCTTTGTACGCATATCCATAGTTCTGCACGATTTCATACAAGCGGTAGATCAATGGCTCCTTGGGCGGCATATCCATGGTCCTTCCCCTGTCTGGAATCCCCGCAAGCTGAGCCTCGAGCTCGCCCTCGGGGATCTCCAGGACCTGGGACAGCTTCTTGATGTCTTCGGGCGAGGCCTGCGCCTGGCCGTAGAAAAGAGCGGCAACGGCTACCTCGTTCCGGCCGACGTGTTGCGCAATGGCTTCGAAGGTCAGGTTCTTCTTCTTCTTGGCCTCGAAGAGCGTTGGGGAGGAGGCCGGGAGGCGGGGGATGATGGACGCCTGGTAGAGGGTCAGTGTGCGCTGGAATTCAATCTTGGAGCCCTCCTCACATCCAGGGTTGCTATCTGCTTGCTGGCCATGTTGGAAGGATGAAAGCGCCGAGATGCCGTAAAGAGTACCGAAGGGCGGACAAAGGACGAAGCAACAGGAACAATGGCTCGAGGTGCTAGTCTGGTCGAAAGTGCAAAGGGAGAGAAGGGAGGCATGATTCGTTATATAGGCAGAGAGACAACGAGCAGCAGAGGGGGGAAGAAGCGGGGAGGGCACCGAGAGTATTCCGAAGTGCATGTCATGGATCAACGTCACGGATTGTCTGCACGGCGATGACAGATCAGAACCCCCGTCTAGAACGCATACAGTCGTCACGAATCTTTGAGTACAGTATCTCATTGCCCTTTTTTCACTGCGGGCGGTACGCTGCACCATCAGTTCCATCCCCGGGATATTTCCGGGGACTGCAATGGTCGTGATGAAGTTGGACTTGGGCCCAGCAAATAGCGGGGCACAATGAGGGGCAGAGGGCGATGGCGAAAGGGGAACCAGCGCAGCCACAAGCACGAGCACCACAAGCACAAGCACAAGCACCAGCACACTGTGCGATCACGCCAGTCAAAATCTGGAGCATGTCCAATTAGCCAATTCAAACCCGCTTCTCGACCGTCGAGCTGAAAACTTGATGCTGTGTTTGTTTTTCCCTGCTGCATGATCTGTGCAGGGGTCCGCGATGCTTAATGACGACGCGGGGTTTTGAGACTGGGGATGTTCCAGCGCAACACCGCAAGCTGAGCTCCCAGAACCCTCTCCCAATTTTCTCTCCTCCGCTAGCCCTCTGAAGCTGCGCTTCTGGAGACATGGCATACAACCGACCCGACGACGACCTCGCATACGGCTCGTACCACGGACAGGGCCCGCCCGAAGGCGAGGAGGGGGACCGTGGCTTTATAGGGGACGTGGGTAAACGAATCTTTGGCGGAGCAAGGAAGCAGGACCAATCCGTTAGTGCCTCTTTCCTTCCTCTTTGGACTCGGCCCTACTCTCTCTCCCGGCATGCGCCTGCCCGCAGCAGACACTGTCACTGTCCCTTGTCGTGCGCTCCATTCAAGCCTCACGGGCAGTCATCCTGGGTGCTAGCTCGTCATAACCGCCTCTACCCTTGCTTACCGCCCTCCATTGAGTTTCGCCCTCTTCTTCCCAAGCATCCTTCTCTCTCTCTCTCTCCTTCTCTCACGGCCCACTTGCGCAGCCATTCTGGCCTCCACGCTGACCCACGCTTAGCAGCAGCACGGCTCGGCCTCCAACGAAGGCGGCATGTCGTTCGTTTTTGATAAGCTCCACCGCACGATCCACGATATCGGATCCGATCTCAAGGACAAGCTCTCGAATAAAGATGAACAGCCGGGCCAGCAGGGCCAGCCTCAAGGCTACAATGCCCAGCAGCAGGGCGGTGGCCAAGGGCCTCAGCCCGGCCAGGAATACCACAATGGGCATCGCTTTCTAAGCTTTGCGCCTGAAAGACACGGGAACGATATCAAGTGGTATGTCGACGGTACGTACAATGCACAGCTCCTTTGGCCCCATATAGCAGTGCTGCGTAGCGCTCTATCGCTCCGTTTGGCCCTCCCACTGATTGTGCGCACCCAGGCTGTGGATATATGTGGGCGGTTAGTTTGGCCCTCGAGCGAGCACGAGAATCGGTATGGATTCTGGACTGGTGGCTCTCGCCCGAGCTGTACCTCCGGCGGCCGCCCGCGAAGAACCAACAATACCGGCTTGACCGCATGCTCCAGGCCGCCGCCCAGCGGGGCGTCAAAGTCAACATCATTGTCTACAAGGAGGTGACGCAAGCTCTGACCCGTAAGTATTTAAATCCACATCTGCCCGACTACCTCCATTCTCTACTTCCCTCGTCTACCGACTCCCTCACGAAGACTCTCACCCGACTCGGTCTCCACGTCATCTTCAAGTCGCTTGAAGAAGTGGAAAAGACGGACCCGCTGGTTAACCCTCCCCTTACAGTCTCGAGCGCGCACACTAAGCATGCATTGGAGGCCCTCCATCCCAACATTGCCGTCTTTCGACATCCCGATCATCTGCCGGATGCCGCCGTTCTTCATAGCTCGTTCATGTCCTCGATTCAGAACATGTCCTTCTCCCCTGCCAAGATAGCTCAAATGCCCGTGGACAGTCTCAAGGCAATCTACGGTGCCCACGATGATACGGTTCTGTATTGGGCACATCACGAGAAACTCTGCTTGGTCGATGGTGAAATCGCATTTATGGGAGGATTGGATCTTTGCTACGGACGCTGGGATACGAACACCCATCCGATTGCCGACGCCCATCCGGGAGACCTAGATAAGATCGTCTTTCCTGGCCAAGACTTCAACAACGCGAGAATGATGGGTGAGTCCACCTCTACGGAGGAGTTGGTATCTATTGGGGAAATTTTTGCAATGCACTGCAGACGACGAAAAGGGATCAATGGGAGCCTGCAAAGCCCTGTCGTATGTGCTAGATGGGTTTTTATTGCCCTAGCAGATCTGGCTCGCACATATTTCCCATTAGATACTGGCTCCATCGTATGCGCCAGACCAAAGTATTCTTTCCCTTGCATAAAGGAGCTGACAGTGTACCAGACTTCCAGGACGTTCCGAATTGGGAGAATAACAAGCTCGACAGGACCCAGAGCTCCCGCATGGGTTGGTCGGATATCTCCCTTTCCTTGAGAGGGCCTGTGACCCAAGATCTCCGCACCCATTTTACCCAGCGATGGAATTTCATCTATGATGCCAAGTACAGCAAGAAGGACTCGAGATACGTCAGGCTCTCTCCCACGAGAAGTGGTGCTCAAGAAGCGCCTTCGCAGCGACGTGAACTCGAAGAGGGGCAAGAGGGCGAGCGCGGATTTGGAAATGATCAATACGATAGCCAAGGGGCTGATAACGAGCGTGGTCTGTTCGGCAGAGGAGGGGGAGGTGGGTTCAAGGAAAAGATCTTCTCCCGCGTGAACGAAGGCTACCATCATATGGAGGGCCACTACGGGGGCCGGCCTGGCAGCCCATCCCAGCAACAGTCTCATGCTGAACACAGCGCCCAGGGAGGCAGGGTAGATTGCCAGATGACGCGGAGTTCTGCACAGTGGAGCCACAACATCTCTACTGAGGTAAATGGACACCGTTCTGCTACTACCTACAATGCGTTGCTAACGAGTACAGCACTCGATCCAAAACGCCTACTGCGAGATCATCAAGAACAGCCAGCATTTTGTTTATATCGAGAATCAGTTTTTCATCACAGCCACAGGGTATGTCTGGGCGACTATATAATCTGTTTTATTCTTGATACTGACCCCTTTACAGTGACCAGCAAAAGCCAATTAAAAATCAAGTCGGTGCCGCTATTGTCGAGAGAATCATCCGCGCTGCTCAGAATGGCGAGAAATACAAGATGATCGTCATCATGCCGTCTGTTCCCGCCTTTGCTGGAGACCTCAAGGCCGATGACGCTCTCGGCACACGTGCCATCATGGAGTTCCAATACGACTCCATCAACCGAGGAGGTCACTCGATTTACGAAACCATCGCGAAAGCTGGCTTCAACCCAATGGATTACATCAGGTTCTTCAATCTGCGCAATTATGATCGGATCAATGCTAGTGGAGCTATGCGAGCTGCTGAGGAGAAGAGTGGTGTTTCATATGAGCAAGCTCGTAGGGAACACGATGCCAGGGAGAATCCTGAAGGGACCCGGGGCGACTTCGAAGGCACTCGAGGCGACTATCAAGCATACCGGCCACCTCCAACAGCCGAGTACGGCGTTTACGAAATGGACTCCAACACCCAAGGACAAGGAAGGTACGAGATGGACACTGGCTATGGAAACACTCAAGGACAAGGCAGACCAGCGGATGAGCAGTACCAACAGGGTGCTGCAAAGATCGGTAGTCGCCAGGGTTTGGGTAGTGGACGCTGGGACTCAGTTGCCGAGTGCTACATGCTCGGCGGCACAGATATTCGCGAAGTGCCATGGGAGGGCGGAGAAATGAACGAAATCGATGCCTTTGTCAGCGAGGAGTTGTACGTCCATAGCAAGGTCAGTTACCCCCCCCCCCCCCTAGTCTGACTTCGGTACATCATCTAACCTATCTTAGCTGCTTGTGGCAGACGACCAAATCGTCATCTGCGGTTCCGCTAACATGAACGACCGCTCTCAACTCGGCGACCATGACTCCGAAATCGCAATTATCGTTAGGGATACGGAGACTGTTGAGTCATCCATGGATGGCCGTCCATGGCCCGCGGCCAAATTTGCCGCCTCCCTCCGGCGACAGATCTTCCGCAAACATCTCGGCTTGCTGAAACATCAGGAGTTCGACCGTCCCGACGAAAACTTCGAGCCCATCGGTGTACCAAATGTCTATGACTGGGGCTCTGCAGAGGACAGACAAGTCGCCGACCCAATCTCAGACGAATTCTGGGACCTGTGGAACTGGCGCGCGAAGACAAATACGGATGCATTCGCCAAGGTCTTCCACCCGGTCCCATACGATGGTGTGAAGAACTGGAAGCAGTACGATGACTACTATGAGCGTTTCTTCCACGAAGAGGCGGGCGATAAGGACAAGGATAAGAAGCCTAGTCAGTACAAGTGGGGCCACGTGGTTGCTGAGGAATTTGCTCCGGGCGAGCAGGGAGTCCGCGAGGTCAAGGAGGTTCTTAGCACGATCAAAGGAACGCTCGTGGAGATGCCGTTGCTTTTCCTCAAGGAGGAAGATATTGCGAAGGAAGGGATGGGACTGAATGCCTTTACGGAGGCACTTTACACTTAGACGATCTTGGATTGGATTGGATGGGACGATGAGACGATATCATGAGAGTACCTTTCGGGTTATGGGAATACTACTGCCTTTTGCTACTGAGGAGATGATCTTGCAAAGCGGTGATCATGATAATGTTTGAATTGCTACCATTCGTACGTACCACGTCGAAATATCGTGTTTTCATCATCTACCCCATACAATTTATTATGGATCCCCGTGAACAGGTGATACAGAATACTATCCACGCGTTCAATACTCGTGTTTTTCCAGTCTAAACGAGCTGCAGCAGCAGCGTACGTAGTCATTGAGTCAACGTTACGCGGCCGCCTCAATGGAGCAACAAATCGTGTCCAAGCTCATGAGGAACAACAGCGATTAACACCTACCGAAGAGCAATTCCTTGTTGAATAGATCCTCGAAGAAGCCGCGCGTGGCTACCCTACCCTCCTCCGAGTGCGCGATATGGCGAGTCGAATACTGCGTATGAACGGCAACGATCAGCCGCTTGGAAAACACTGGATCACAGGCTTCTTTACGCACCACGATAGCGTTACATCTGTTATTAGCAGGAAGCCCGAAGCTCCACAAGCCAAAGCTGCTATAGCTGACGAGGTGCGCGCCTTTCTAGAGCGCTACGACGGGACTCATCGGCGGTTCAACATATCGCTTGACAACACATAAAATATGGATGAGACTGGCAGCCATGCTAGCGTTGACTCTTCTTAGTAGCAAAACGGAGTCGTGTGCAGCTCCCCTTCCTGCCAGCTCACACCTCACACGCCCTACAGCATCTGGATCTAGCTCCTTTCTCTGTTGTCAAGTCCAAAGTACAAGAATCAGATCCGTGAGCTCTCTGCCCTTGACGACGCAGCGCCTGTCAAGAAGGGGCGCTTTATTGCCTGCTACCATCAAGCAAGGGAGGAAGGGCTTATAGAGCGTGTGATTCGAGCTGGCTGGAAGGCTGATAGCATAGGCCCGCTGAACATCAATCACGTGCTCAGGTCCTCACAGTTCTGTCACCTACCGACAACACCGCTACGCTACAAGCGACCTCTCTCTGAGCTCGAGTAGGTCCCCGTAGCACCGAAAGGAGAGTATCAACTCTGTAAAGCCTCGAAAACGTGTTTAGGTTAACCCAAATGAAACGTTTTGCAACTGCACATACGGTGGTTGAGGCCATTCGGAAGCCAGAGGCTCAAGAGGCTGAGAAAGTCGCGAAGGCCGCAGTAAATACTGCCAAAATAGCTACCAGAGAGGCTGCCTTGAAAAAATCAAGATTTTGTACGTGGGTCACAGCAGTAGCAACAAAAAATTGGTTGAACGATTAAGACTA
Organism: Beverwykella pulmonaria; assembly: GCA_001599595.1. Classification (NCBI taxonomy): domain Eukaryota; kingdom Fungi; phylum Ascomycota; class Dothideomycetes; order Pleosporales; family Melanommataceae; genus Beverwykella; species Beverwykella pulmonaria. Next base: position 2,691,485 of record BCHH01000007.1, on the reverse strand, counting down.
CGCTCTCATTGATTTCATACACGTCATAGACGGCTGCAACGAAACACGCACACGCGCCCATGAGACAAAGAAATGATGATAGACCGAATAAGCAGGAAACATTAACACCCCATTGCCGAAAGAAAAGACACCATTTGACAGTAACCCAAACCCATATTCACATTGTGCTCCCCAAAACGCCCATCCAGCAGACAGAGGAGATGAGATATATGGTGCGACCGGTGGACATCGACAACAAGGGAGAGAATTCGCTTGGCAGCAGCTGCTGCGAAGAAGTTGGTATCGACGGAAGAGAAGAATTGACAGTTCGTGATGCAGAGACGGACCAAGAACGCCGACGATGATGCAGATGATGACGCTTAAACCAATAACAGGAAGTCTTTTATGGCTTGGGCCGCATAATGGAATTGCCGACACTTCCAACTCGCCCACTCGTTTTCCGGACGCCGCTCTTGCTATCTGTGCTTCGTCGTGCAGGGCTGCCGCGAGTCTTGCCGACGTTGATGTCTCCACGTCCGCTTCCGAGCTTCTCTCGCCCAGGCGTCTTTGGTCGACCGCTGGTCATCGGTGCGGTGTTCTCAGTGTCGCTCTCAGATGCCATGTACAGGGAAGTCCTAGTCACGCTCGTCGAGGTCGTGGTAGTGCAGCTGATTGCGCGTCGCTGCTTGTCTTTCGAAATGGGTGACCGCGACGCTGTCCTCCGTGCCATTACGCGAAGATGGTAATCCTCGTCCGTCTCACCATCCAATCGGGTGACCCGGTGTTGTGTCGATATAATCTCAGTATCGGGTTTCACAAATGACTCGCTCTCATGTACTCGGTGCGACGACCGGGTGGAACCACCACCATATATCTTGCTGGTCTTTCGCGGCTGTCCAGGTGTGGGAGCAGGAAGATTGTCTTCTTGGACGCCGATGGTACCGCTTCCACCATTCCTCTCGTTCGACTCAATCTCTCCGAGAGCAGAGCGCTTTGAAGAGCCGTTAGGAGGAGTGAAGGTCTGGCCATTGCTTGCAAGACGTTGCTTGTGTGAGGTCCTGGTGGGCGTTGAGGGCATCATCTCAGCGTACTTGGCCTTCATGGTGTCCTCGTGCCACCATTCGCGAAAGGTGGACTGGTTGAGATGGAGCCAATGTTGCTGCGGACCGACCACCATTCCGGGGCGCATGAATCGCATGTACGCGATCACTTCGTTGGCGGTGAATGCATTTCGGTAAATGAGGTATGCTCCAATGAGACAGCCAGTTCGACCGAGGCCGGCTTTGCAGTGCACGGCGATGCCCTTCTTCCGTACCGTGATCATATCGTGAGCAAGGTTAATGAACTGCCTGACGAGTGACAGAGGAGGGCAGGTGCCATCGTCGAATATCATATTCAGGTGCTGAATACCAAGCCTTGTGAAGTATGAAGACGAATAGAGCTCAGAGTTCAGGCGCACGACGAGACCAATGTTTCTCGCGCTGAAATGCGACAGCACATTCTTGAAGGGCGTTGGAAGAGTAGTTGACTTCTGGACCTCGGCGATGGTTGTGGGTAACGTGGAGTACATCGGGGAGCTTGGGGGGATCACGTGGGTCGGAAGATGTTGTGGCGATGCGAAAGCCAGAAAGTCGGGGGTCACCCAGTTGAAGTCTCCCATGTCGACGCGCTCATACTTCTCATACCTGATGTTGTTAGCGCAGGTTATGCTGAGGACATGAGTGAACTCACTCTTCTAGGCTGAAGTCTTTGAGCCCGCAAAGACCTTCCTCCTTGGCTTTCCATACCCCATACACAACGTCTTGAATGTTAAGCACGTAGTCAGCCTGGCTGTAGCCTGCATCTCTGAAGGGCATGCAAGGGGGGTCCATTTGCGCAATCGGCGCCAAGGCGAGGTGGGGAGGCCATGACTGGATCAAGACCATGTAGCACGCCAGAATGCAAGCAGCGTTCGCCCGGCCTGCATGTTTGTTAGTACTTGCAAAATTGGAGTCCATAGAGCATAGTCCACATACTTCGTGAGTCGGCGCTGCTCCAGAACACCACGCCCCTCTCCTCGTTGGCGGGATCTCCTAGCACTTCGTGCAGCTGCACCGCATAGCGGTACAGGTGGCCAATGTGCAGTGGGCCAAAGTCACCGTGGAAGGCATTATACAGGAGAGTTTTGTCGATGGTAAAGTAAACAGGCGGATGGACTTTCGGACCGGTGGCTACGGGGCCAGATTGCGCTTTGGACGACCGCTTGCTTGGAGAACGGCTGCTCTGTCGAGGGTAGGGAAACGGCGTGTTCGCATCGGGCGTATGCGTGTATGAAGCTAGGTAGAGTCGGTCTAAGGCAGTGTGTTAGTGCGCCATGTATTGTTACTCCCATTGTTGTGACCATTGTTTTGATCAATGCTTGGGACTTGCCTTGGATGTACTCTATAACCTGCCCATAACTGGTCGTGGTTGCGGGAGGCATGGCACTGCGCACACAGGTAGCCAGAAAGCACGACCTCGGAGAAGTGTGTACGTCTGAAGAAAGACCGATTGTTTGTTGCGACGGGGAGGGGAGCACACGAGGGATGACGATGGACCTCAACAAGCCGCTGTCGCGCAAAGAGATGGCAGTATGGAGCAAGGTCTTAAGATAGCTGTCGTGGTTGCGCCGCGCTGCCTGCCCTGAAGCTCTCCTGTAAGGGAATAATGGTAAAGATGTGGGTGTTGTTGATGGTGGATGGGATGCCAGGTCTTTAGAACTGAGCTGTTGTTATGAAAACATTGAGCCATTCGACGCTAGTTCCCAAACTCACCTAGCGTTGCCGCACGGAGCTGCATGCAGCACCCCGTGAAATTCACCACAACAACGCCTCCTGCTTTTGTTTGGCCAAGCTTTCCCGAACCCGAGGTGAGGCTCCCCATGTATCTTGGTTGTTTGTTTATTGTTGATGCCCCGATCTTGTCAACACCTCGCGGCATTAATGACACACGCTCACAGGATAAGACAGGTGGCACAATAGCGACTGCTACTTACCAGCTCTGCGCCGGCATACTGCTTCTGGCGCATAGTCCCGGCTGGCGGATACCGTATTGTGATAGGAGTGCGTAGGGCTGAATCGATCCCTTGGGCCCCTCACCGCGCAGGCCTGGGTATCCGCGAGAAGAGTCGATTTCAATCAATCCAGCTTGCTCGGCATCGACACATATCTGCTGCAAGATAGTGACAGAGCCGCCACGGCTCCTTCGAGCGACAAAGGTTCTCGAAAGAAGCAGTCCCTCCGCTCAAAAAACATGTTCAAAAGGGGGAGAGAAGAGGGCTGGCTCAAACGACCTATTGACGCATTGCCGGGGTGGGCCGAGTTCCATGGAGTCAAGTTCCGAGGCATCCAAATCGGCACAATGCCAGGCCTAGAAGATCGTGGCTCCACCGTTATAGCAGATCGCGATCTTATGGGAGGGGAAATGGAACCTCTCATGGTGGTCCCGAAAGATCTAATCATTTCGCGACAGAATATAGAAGTAATGGCGAAAGCGGATCAACATTTGAAGGCAATTCTTGACGCTGTGGGAGACTTTGGATACGTGGGTGTCCAACTTGGCCAGTGAACCACACCCAACTGACCATGTGGCAGACTACTCGGGGAGCTGTCTTGATTTTCTTGATCATGCAAGTGACGATAGCATGCCCAGACATCCACGGCATAGGGGTTCTCAACCCTCTCACGGAGTACTTGTCTCGTCGTCTACTTATTTACACCCCCTGACGATTGTTCAGATACATCAAATTCCTTCCCGACGAGCTGTTGCCCACATTCTGGACCGAGCAGGAACGGGATCTCCTCACTGGCACGACACTCAGACCTGCAGTTCGCGCCAAGCTGAATAGCCTGCTCCGCGAGTTCGAAGCGGTCCGCACGGCTACGGAAAACATTAGCTGGTGCGCAAAGCACTGGTGGGACGAGGATGAGGGCCAGCTGACGTTCGAAGACTGGGTGAGGATAGACGCAATCTAGTACGTAAGGCCGGGGTGCATATTCCATGTCCGGATGCAGACTCGTTATGGAACCCCACTCGGGCGGCGTTTCGAAGCCATGCACAGTGTACCAATCTCTTCGTACCTAAGAATTGCACTGACTTTGTACCCCCACGATCAGCAGATCCAGAGCGCTTGAGTTCCCCGGCGTTGGAGATGCAATGGTACCGTGCGTGGACATGGCAAATCATGCGTCTGGAGATGCTACTGCTGCGCTGTATGAGGCCGATGAGAATGGGAATGCTTTACTGCTCCTGCGGGACGGGAAAAACATCACGAAAGGAGGCGAGGTTACAATAACGTAAGCGAATCCTGCCTATTTACAAAGTTGTCTGCATGGCTTACAAGGTCAGGTACGGAGACGACAAAGGAGCATGCGAGAACATTTTCTCGTATGGCTTTCTCGAGGATAATATGACCTCGGCCAAGACGTTATTTCTGGATCTCGACATCCCCATCGATGACCAGTTACGACCAGCTAAGATGATCTGTAATACCGCGCCACCCGGCTTTCGAGTCTCTGAGAATGAGGGTCACGTAGACTGGGAGAGTCATTTTGTATGGCTACTGGCCGTGAATGAAGAAGATGGGCTTGACTTCAAACTCAAGCAGACTATTGATGGACAGACAGAGATAGAAGCGTTCTGGAGAGATCAGAACTTGGACGATACCTCGAAGCTCCAGACTTACCTTGAGCAAGATCGTCTATGGGATGTCTATCAGCTCCGCGCAGTCGTCTTGATACAGAGTCGGATTGAGACCCAACTTCACACACTTCGAGAGGCAGGCATGCCTGAGCGAGATCCTAGTATCAGAGTCGGACCTTGGCGGCTCGCCGGGCGACTCCACAATTTAGAACTTGAGCTGCTAGAGAAGGCTGGGGCCTATTTTGAAGATCGGGTAAGACACATGCCCGCTCCGAAATCGCCACCTTGCGAGCCGCACGAGCTTCGCCTCGCTCCACTACTCTACCTGGGGGCCGGTGAAGTTGACCATTCTTGAACCTCACTAACGAAATGAACACCAACAGAAAACCGCAATCTTCCAATCTGAAGTAGTGCAACGCTATCTCGGTCTTATCAAAGACGAGGTTGAAGAGGAAGTGGACTTCTGCTAAGGGTACTGATACCTCCACATGGATGTACTCTCCATCAGGCAGCGGCCCAACATCGATTGATATGTGGCGGCTGATTCATATATTCTTAATCTACCGTCACTCTCACGCCCCCAGCCTTGTACTAATGAGGAAACTGTCAAGAGCATCTGATAGGCGTTGCGATTATTGTGGAAGTACTGTGGAAGCAATGTGGAAGCGTCGGCTCTCCACCATTGATATACATCTGCCTTGCGTATACTTGTCGAGTTATCGCAATACTAGCGCTACTATCGGCAAGCGGTTGTTAACGCATCCTTCTGATCAGCAAATGGCGCGTGTTGCGAGTGACGAGTGCCATTTCGAAGGACATGTTCATCAACGTTGAGGCTCGTGCTTCCTAAACCGGCGCAGGTGATATTGAAGGTCAGACGGCACATTTGTCCCGTCATCCCGGAGGAACCACGCTCTCCTGCGTGCACCCAACAAACACTTTCAAGACATATAGGCGCGCAATTAGGGAAATGTTTTTTGAATTTCTGTTTTATCAATATGAGCATATCGCGATGGAGCGAGGATTATGGAAAGCATGATACCGTAAGAGTTTTTCGGCTTGGCCGCACTAAGTGGAGTGGAGTTCGACAAGCGTTGCCCACTGTGCAAGCCCTATCAGCGAATGGACAACATGATCACAGCGCATGGCCCATCGCCGACCAGGGCTGTGTGCCATGGGCCAACCGCTCGTCTTCTCCAGCTTCTGGAAGAGCGGTTGAGAACACGGGGCTGAACCCAGCAATGATTTGCCTTGGCGACTACCAGTATGCAATATAAATATGCGCCCGTGTGGCACGTAGAGTGGGCGAGCCAGACCGCAGTCACATTGGCCGCAAGCAGGAACACAAGAGGATCACTTGGCGACATCGTGCCCTGCTGAGACCTGCTTGCGCAGAGGCGCGTCGAGATGGACAGCAATTCTCCAAGCCTGTTCCCGACAGTGGTCCAAGCGAGCAATGTGTGGCACAGAATGAGCAATCATCGCGAACCGGGCCGAAGTCCAGCATGAAGTAGTTGGTGTTGCATATCGGCAAGTTGCCTCGAGAACCCCGCAATGCCGGGAACGGTGCTGTTCAACATGGGCGCTGATGAGACGTTCACGGTGGAGAGGACTGGGCGCCAGCGCTTGGTGATGATGATACCGTTCAGGAATAGTGCTGGCGGGAGCACGAAAAAGGGACGGAAGCATCGCAGCGACGGCGGCGATATTGCTGAAGCCGGGGCATCCTGGGCACCCCTGCAAGGCCTAAGATCGCCCCTGCTCTTTTGCCAGAGGCATTTCCCCGCAACATAGACGCCCCCAGAGAGCGCTAGGGCCTCCACGGGTTGCGCGCAAGCACGCACTCGTTTCGCTCCGCGCCATCGTACTTGTGCTGGCCTCCAGCCGCCCTCCCACCGCTCCACCACGCTCTCGATCTCCTTGGACCCTTTTCTGTACTCGCCCCGCCTCGCCGTCCCCGCTTCGTCCTTTTTCACAGCCCCGTGATAACCACCTCGACTTCTGATCGCAATACATTCTTCACGTCTGCCCACACAGGTTACCGATGGTGACGATCGCGTGTTCTACTTGACGATATCTGCCCGTGGGGCCTAGGAATTGAACCAGAAAACATCCAAAAACCACAAGACTCCAGAAAGCACCCGCCAACATGCCGGGAATACTGCCCATGAAAGTCATCAAGGTCGGGTCCAACGCCCAGACCCGCATTGCGCAGGCTTGCGACCGATGTCGGTCCAAGAAAATACGCTGCGACGGCATCCGCCCGAGCTGCACGCAGTGCGTGAACGTCGGATTCGAGTGCAAGACGAGCGACAAGCTCAGCCGTCGTGCGTTCCCGCGTGGATATACCGAGTCGCTCGAGGAGCGAGTGCGCATTCTGGAGGCCGAGGTGCGAGAACTGAAGGACTTGCTGGACGAAAAGGACGAGAAGATCGACATGCTCTCCCGGATACATTCGCACTCTCCACAGGCACAGCACCCTCCACGGAAGCCATCGAATTCGCCATCCCCGAGCTCCGACAGCCGCGAAGAATCGCAGGAGAAAGAGGAGGTGTTCAAGGTCCAGCAGTCGCCGCTGCTGCTGGACGACGAAAACCAAGACGCATACTTTGAAGGCAGCGCGAGCGGGCGAACCCTCGTTGGTATGACTTACGCTTTATTACACACCTCTCACCGTGGGGATGCTAACCGCTCGCAGAGGCGTTCAAGCAGAGAGCACAGGAGACAGGCAGGTCGTGCTCAGATGCCAACTCCAACGCATTCTTCGGCACGGGCTCCAAGCCGTCAACGTCCAACCAACCGAAGCGCATCATCTCCTTCAAGGCGCCGCCTCGTCTCGTGTCTGACCAGATGATCAACATATTCTTCCAAGAGTGGGCCCCGCTGTTCCCAGTGCTTCACCGCCCCACCTTCCTTTCTCTGTACGAGCAGTATGTCGCGTGTCCCGAGTCCATGGTTGACAAGAAGTCAATCGCCAAACTTAATCTTGTGTTCGGCATTGCCGCGCTGTCAAGCGATGTACGTAATCCACTCCCTATGGCACGATTGGCCGTTGACTGACGCATTCCAACAGTCTCGCGATGGCCAAGACGTCGAGTCGTTCGAAGTTCAGTGGCAGAGCGCTACGGATAGCTTCCTTATGGACAATGATCTTCCTACTCTGCAATGTCTCGTGCTTGCTCAGATCTACTGCCTTCTCAAGGCTGACTACTCGCGACTTCTCAAGTACAAGGGATTGGCCATTGGGCTTTCGCAGCGTCTTGGAATGCACCAATCCCAAAAACGCTTCGCTCTGGGTGCCCTGACGAGCGAAACCAGGAAGAAGGTGTTCTGGACGCTTTACACCGTCGACTGGTGAGCATCTCATCCCCCGGTCCGCCCTGACGTATGCTGACCCTATATAGCCTGTCTGCTGCACATCTCGGTCTCCCCAAGCTCATTAAAGAGGAGGACGTGCACTGCGAATATCCGGTTGATGCCGATGACGAGTACGTCACCGAGAAAGGCTTCTTGCCCACTCTGCCAGGAGAATTCACCAAGCTCTCAAGCGCCCTAGCCCTTTTCCGCATGTCGCGTATCCTGTCAAAGGTCCTTACTGAGCTATACCCTGCTTCCACCACACATGACATCTCCTTCCGCACGATGGGCTCTCTTGCCGACGAGCTGGAAGCTTGGTCCAACAACCTAGCTCCCCACCTCAAACTCACCTTCCTCCAGGATAAGCCTAGCACCAATGTGACCAGCAGCAGGGCGCCCATCTTGGTACGTTCCTCTTCATGTCAGACCAGGTTGTATGTCAGGTGCTAACATGTACTAGTCGTTGGCGTACCACCACATTCGTTCTCTCATCTACCGCCCTGCCGTCGTGGCCAACCTTGGCGACAAGGGCTCGTCGGCTATGGTCGCTGTCGGTGATGCATGCAAGCACATTGTTCAGATTGTTCAGCTCCTTGACGAACGCAAGTTGAGCTTTTCGTTCTGTCTCAACCGTAATGAGATCCTCGTCCAAGCGGGATTCGGTCTGCTCTTCCAGACTCTCGGCCTGGATCGCGATGGCAAGCTCATCAAAGACTGCAACCGACTCACCTGCGTCGTCATCGAAATGCTGGAGCGCGCCAACGCCCCTGGTGCCTACGAGTTCCGTCGTGTTGGCTGCTCTATGATCTCCGTGTCTCGCGTCGAGCAGGCACCACCAACACCAGCCGTCTCTCGTCATAGCCCGGAAGGTAGTATGGGTGCTCCTATGGACCACTTCCGGGCCACCCAAAAGTCTCTCAAGGCCATTGCAGCACGGTTCTCTCCTTCCGTGAAAGCTCACCGCCAGGAGATGAAAGAGCCACGTCGTGCCACGCTGCCTGCCATCTCCCCAGCTATGGGCATGCACGCCAACCCGTCTTCCAGCAGCCTGTCTTCGATCCGCTCCGAACCACCTGCCGCTCGTTCCGAACCCACGCTCAGCCCCTTGTCCCACCGATCTTCACTGTCCCTCTACACCAAACGCCGTGTTAGCAACGCCATCCGCCAGAACCCGAACATCGACTACCTCTCCTTCGGCCCGGACCCACTTGCAAACTACCCCTTCCCCCCCAACTCGTGCGGAAAGGGCGAAGTCTCGCCAACCGACTGGGAACGCCTCCTCTCGAGCCTTGACAATGGCCAGACTAACATCTACGACACCATCTACGGCGGCCCACCCGCAGACGCCCTCCTCGACTGCCCTCCGCTTTCTGCCGGGGCAGAAACGAATCTCACCTGGTCGCCTAATGTTTGGAACTGGGGTAGCTACAACGAACAAGCGCCGCCGCCGCAAAGTGTGTTGAGCTTCAGTGATGAGAGTCTAACCAGTGGAGAAGAGTTTGGGAATTGTGCGGACTATGGAAACGGGTCGACACCCGGGCACGAGAGGATGTATCAAGGGATTATGATTCCGGATCTCAATGCGACTAATAATGGGATTGGACTTGGCGGGCTCGATGGGAACTTTGGGTTGTAAGAGTTTGGATGATGGAGTTTATGTCGACATGACAGATGGAGTTGGTATATGTGAATTAACAAGAGGGGAATTTTCCTGGTTCTAATCTAAATCTGGGTAACAAGCGATTGGTGTCACGGGGGAGGGGGGCCCTGGCTTGGTTGATATCGGAGCTGTGGTGTTAGTTCTCTCACTGGCCTCAATTTCTTTTCTCCTGCTTTTTGGACTTGCCTTTGACTTTCCGTTTTCCTTGTTCCGTGTTTCCTTCTTCGCTTCAAAGATACCACCACAATCTCGGGTTTTGCGAGCATGCACAAAGCCACCAAAAGGTCACGACTTCTCGCAACGTCGATATTTACAGCTAGGACGCCGTCCTCTTCTTTCCTTTGCCCAACTAATTCGCTTCTCTTCAGCTATGTTTGTTACACTAGCTTTATTACATCTGCTTCTCGCGCGCTATTTACATACCAGCTTTGATGATGTTCTTTCCTTTGCGTATCTTGGAATGGATTTGGGCTGGTGGTGGCGGCACGCTCTGGAATCGGAATGACGGCACTCTTGTCCACATGTACATGTCCGTATACGCAACAGCTACGAGATGAAGTCTGAATAAATCTACTACCCTTACAAATTGACATCGTCCCTGCCAAGTCTTTAATACCCATTTTTTTTAAAAAAAAATCTTCCTCCCCCTTTTCTGTCGTGTATGATACCGCCACCACGTTCGGTCTCCACTTGACCCCATATTTTGTCACCGCCTGGGAGATCCATCTCCACACTTTTACCCCATATCCATGATCTTCCATGTCAGATCCCGCGTGCTCTGACAACGCTCTCCGAGATCTAGCCTGGCTTGAGTGTCTAGGCTCGGTCCTTCTACCTGAACGCTGGGGAGTAAATCATGGTCCGATGTCAGACCATAATCGCGAAGTCGCGCGGCACTATCTCGGCGCTACAGCGGCGCCCAAATCCGGCGGTGCTTTTTCACACGATACTAAGCGATGCTAAAACCCCGCATCATGTCCACGTGTGAAAAAGCCAAAAGCCAGCGCTTCCTCGTGCTGTCATTAGCGGACAGGAGGATGTGGATGTGGAACCGTTATGCACGCAGAACGTGGAAGTGGGGATTGGATGAGGGCAGGAAATGCAAATGTTGGGGCTGAGGCTAGGTCTGTGGTTTTGCGAATTTGAAGCTGCTATTGGAACAGATGTCGGATGAAGGGAGCTGGACAGCAATGTTTTGAGAGGCTATCAGATAGGGGGGGAGCACGGGCTTGCTTCAGAGTGACTGACGGGGTGAATAGGACTAAAGTGAAGATGGATCTACAATAATGTGTTGACTTCGTGACGAGTATCTAAAGGGGGAGAAGGCTTTCGCTTGGAAGAGAGTAGAGTAGAGTAGAATTGGCACGGCGCTGCTGTCGTGTGCTCAACTCGCCGAAACATGATCCGAGCTGCACATCGCCTCGCTATAAATTCTGAAAAAGGAAGTCTATGATGCTTAGCCCTTCCCGTTCAACCAATCACGGCTGTGCCCACACACAACAACCTCGAGAACCTCCGACGCGCACGAGTTCCAGCCTCCGACATGCAAGGTGAGCACAGTCCGGGGTCTCCGCAAAAGCACAAGCCCATAAGTGCACGTTTTGTCAGTTTTTTCGTTTCCTGGAACGCGGAACCGCACGCGTGGACGGCTGTGCAAATCAGATCCTTTTTTTGTAGGGGGTATTGCAGGCTACGAACGGACGGTCGGTGTTGTGTCACGCCACCTGGATTGAGAAGGAGCAGCCCTACATGCTCTGATACGTGGTGGTCGCAAGGGAATCCTAATCGTGATCCTACAAGCTAGTAGGGAAAATCATGGGTCGGAACAAGTCGGAGGCAGGGAAGTCAGTGATGGAAGCCAGTGTTGTGCTATTCTGAGCGTGGGCTGCATACGTAAGGCTTGATTCAGCCCTGCTGATGTGACGTTTGAAGTTTTCGTGCTCGGGTCGGTGGAGGGGAAGACTAGGCCGAAGACTGTGGTTACCGAGGGAAGGTTTCGTTGGTGGGTAGGGCCCACAAAACACCATACCAGGACCCGTGGCAATTATCGCAAGAACTCGTTATGGAGGTAGTCGACGAAGACTTCTCGCATCCGCGCCTTGGAGAAGCTATGTTGTCGGTTCATGGTTATGAACTGGCGCCGGATACGTTGTAGTTGGGGGAGCGTCATTGGGGCTGCCGGGAGCTCGAGGGGCTTCTCTACGTCCGGGACGGTTATCGAGCCGCCGCCTTCGCCGGAGTGGTCCTTCTGGTATGTCATGATCTGGGCAACGATGTCCGACGTGGTCTTGTCGAGCTCGTAGAGGTAGTTTTGCTCGGTGGCGGGTTTCTTTTATATCTCATCGTCAGTGGACTGAAGAGCTTTTCTTGGGGGGGGTCTTGGGATGATATACGCACCAGCACCGTCGCCTGGTTCGGACGCACGACCTTCGTCTTCCCGTCGCTGCCTACGAGCGCCTCCCATATCTGGTCGAACGGCGGTGCTTCGTCCTCGTCGAGCACGGTGAAGAGCGGGCTGTCCCAGCGCGTCATGCCGTTCGGCTCCTCGTACCTGAAGATCAGGTTCTCAAAGTCCTCCTCTTCGTATCCGCCATCGGCGTCCTTGTCTGCGAGCAGCTTTGCGTTGATCTCGCGGCACTTTTCGGCGGGGGTCCCTACATGCACCTCTGGGAATATTAGAACGAGACGGGTGGGCAATTTTGAGGGCCGTGTCACTGACCACGCAGCTGGGCGTCTGGACAGCCTTCGCCTCGCAGTACAACTGGTACCGAAACCCTTTTATGTAGTTCATCCCATCGGCAATGACGACGTCGTCGCGCGACAGCACCCTCTTCACGGCCGAGTACTCCTCGGCGCGGGCATCCTTCTCGGCCTTGGCGGTGTGGTAGACCTGGCGCGACACGCCCAGCGTCTGGTCGCTGATGTGGTGCACCTTGAGCCGGCTGACGCGGGCATCGTTGGGGAGGCTGGCGATCTTGGACTCGAAGAGCGTCTTGAGCTGGAGGGCCCGTGTGGTCTTGCCCGCGGAGGGGTAGCCCGAGATCAGGACGAGCTGGGCATGTGCGTATCAGCAATCAATCGCGAGGGACACAGATAGACAGCGACTCACGGGCATCGTTGGGCCAGCAATCGCGCGTTGGGTTGGAGATATCCGCTTCGATAGTTCCTCGGCAAGATTGGTGGATTTACGGTAGTCTGTTCCTCGAGACGGGGGCCGGTAACGAAATTTCCATATCGACTTGTCGCCGCATCGCCGCATCGCTCGCTCCATATCATGCAGCCTCGGCCTGGAGCCAAGGGTGCAACCCAACTGCCTATCGCTGGTCCCCTACTTCCCCCATCTCCACGTCACGCCCACTCTCACCTCTCGCATTCAGCCAGCCCATTCAGCCAAAGTCCATTTGCAAACTGTGAATCGGCAATCTGGCCCTTATTGTGCCGTTAATACGCAGCATATACATCGGTCCCACTCGCGGCTAGATTGCTCGCTCTCCCGCACTCGTGTCTTAAGCGCTTGCCGTGTCGCAATCGCTCTGAAGGTCGCAAAGAACAGAAACACCCGCCAACGCGCACACACTGCACTGCCTACTCGCCCTCGACCCGTTGCACGATCCGCATACACAGAAGACAACATGTCACAAAACCCCACCCACCCATTCACCCGACCGTCCTTCCCACCCCTCGCCCCGTCCGCGAGCGCGCAACCCTCGGCATATACAAGCTACAGCAGCACCTCAAGTCTCGCCTCGCAATCACCCGCGTCGTCTGCCCCGCTGCCGTCACCGTCATGCACGCAGACCCAGCAGCAGAGCTTCTTCGGATCGCTGCACGCACGACAGCAGCAACCGCCGCAGCAGCAGGGCCAGGCCGCGGCTCAGCGCCAACCGGCACAGCGCCAGTCGAGCTATGAGTACCAGTCGAGCCGGGGAGGTGCCGGGAGCACGGCCGCCGAGACAAACACGTATCTGGACCAGTATGCCTTGCTAGCAGAGGCGGCGAAGAGGGCGCAAATGGCGGTCGTCATGCGGGATATCGAGGGTATGGAACTATAGACGCTTCTTCCTGCGCAGACATGGGATTGGGACGAGCCACTCGAGGATTGCTCTAGCCACTGCGTTTCCCCAGGAGCAACGAAGACCTTACTCCAGGCCCGATCGGCCGGCCCACAAGCCCGACAGCATTTTGCAGAAAATCTTCATTCCCGGGTGGGGCAGCATCCGTCACAAATTCTCTCCTAGGATGGAACGAGCTTTCGACAAAAGTTCCCCGCCATCACATGCCAACCCCTCCACACCCACTTGACTGTACATATTTGGGTTCTACCACCCCATTGCACCTTTACGATTCGTTTCACATTTTCCGGCGTCTCGGTATCCACTCTCTGCATGCGTTTCCTATCCATGTATTTGATATCCCCTTGGCTTGGAGTTACTTTATGATTTTCCATGGCGTCCATGGCACGCTTTGCACTGCACTTTTCTTCAGTTCTCGGTTCGTTTTATATGATGGGGGTAGAGAGAGAAGGAGAGGGACAGTGCAGGTGGTAGATATCCGGGTGGTCTTAGATACTAGCAGGCTCACGCCCAATCACGCATAACTTCAATGTCTCCAGAGCACTGTGCCTTTGCATGTAGTCCTTTTTTTTTTTCTACTGCAACGTACAAAGCTTAGTATGTGCATTGCTCTTAGGCTTCAGTTTGTCACCGCCCCTCAACACGAGCCCCATCGCGGTGTCACATGCACCAACAAGGATCCCTCTGTTCTAGACTTCGCTATGCATAGCAGCTAAGAGGAAAAAGAAACGCATGTTCTCACACCCCATCGAAAACATGTACGCGTCATGCAACCTTCTCCTTCCCATCCTCCTCTCCTTCCATCTCCGTGCACGTATCATTCCACATTCCACCCCTCCTCTCTTCCGACATCCTTGTAGTAGCAGAAAAACAAATCCCAGTCTCTCTTCAGCTTCTGAAACGGGCATCAACACAAAAAACTATTGCTCAATCGCCACATTCTAGAATTCTCACGATCGAGGTCTTCTCGCCACTCCTCTACGCCACAAAAGGACATACCTATGGAAGATACGGTGAGTGAGTGAGTGAGTGAGTGAGTGAGTGAGTGAGAGCGAGAGAGCGGGGCCGATCCAAGCGTTTCAGAAGTGAAGAGTCGGATATTGTATGTGCGTATTGAGATTTCATTTCTCGGGAAGCAATGTTAAAGCGGCTTGCGGATTGGACGGGACCGTTAAGTGATGAGCAGGTTTACTCGGTTGGCAGTGGCAAATGCTGATTGATGGAGATGCGACTGGGCATCTTCTCCACGTATGGTAGTACATTGCGATGAAGCATGAAGCACAAGGCTGAATACGCGCGTGGGGGTGATAGTGGGAATGGGCGTGGGGGTCATCCCCTCACAACGTTCGAGGATGACGTGCTCCTTCTCCTACGGCCGTACGCACTTGTTGTAAACAGGGCGTAAGGGCGTCGTTTTTGGGGGTCAAAAGCGGGTGGCCTGAGATTCAAGGTAGGAGTGCTGCGGCGTGGAGAGGAGTAGGAAAGTCGACGCAGACCGTGGGGTGGAGTTGACTGGCAGACCGTGTCCTGGAAAGGAAGGCGGAAAGAGGGTAGTAAGATGAGAAGATGACAGGATATTTCTCGGACCAAGGTGGTGTAAGGCGGCTCTCGCCGAGTCTGACAACATTTTCCTAGATTAAACACGTCTTCAGTGTGCGAGTGAGTAAGAACGGATCGAGGGGCTTGAATACCCTCAGTCAAACACCATTCCAGTATGATCAAGCCGACATAGATGTAGTTACAGAAGAAAATAGCAATAGATTTTGAGCAGACTGGAAATTTCAAAACGTAAAGAATTGTGATTAATTGTGATTATGCAGCGTTGTTCCAATATCCCGATGAATTTTATTTTTCCTGATAACCGTAACTCACGACCAAGAAGGCTAACGCCAATAAAGCTCATCGCACAGAATGAAATCTTTGCGGGATTGTGAAGCGTGGACCTGCCGTGTTGTGACCAACTTGTGCAACAAAAGCTACTCTTGGGCTCCGGTATCACTTATGAAATGAGGAAACGGCTTCGAAGGATTAGTCCAGGGGCCCCTCTGGTCCCCTGGTGTTGATGCTTGAACCGAAAACCATCATATTCCAGTCTCCTATGTTCAAAAATGTTATTTGAAAATGTAATGCCCAGTCCCCTGCCCGCTGACTAAGCGCACGGTACCCTTTCATGACAGCAACGAGTAATCACGAGTACGAAGGAACTCCTTTTTGGTGAAGAATAGTGGCTCGGCGAAATCCCCGCCAACAATAATTCCTCACTAACAATGAGTCTTCAAAGTAATCCAGAATCCAAGAGAGAAGCCGAAAAATGGACATCCTTATGTTTCCCTCTTCCATCTCGTCTAGTCTAAGCCAGTGCGTTGCAACCAGCTCGTCCCCGTAAGCGGGGCAGCGCTCACCGGCGCAATATACGTGGTACGAATCCGCAGCACACACATATGTATGCAGTCAGCTATTAATATTGTCCTCGAGCTAGTTTTGGGTTGGTTTGGTTCGGTGTGGTTTGCGCACCACGATTGCCTTCTTTTGTCGGGGGAGCAGCGGGGCCCAGAATCGTCAACAACATTCTCCTCTCTTGCAAGCCGGTGTCCACCTCCAACTCTTCTCTAGAGAATCCTCGACGCTCATCATCTCCCCCTCGCAGCCATTTGTAGCTGGCGACTCTGATGGAGCCTGTAACTCGCGGCTGAAGTTCACAAGCACAATTACCCCTCTATCCCTCTCGTCTGCTGCGCCATATCCCTTTGCAGCTCGAACCATGTACACCAGACTCCTCTCATCCACTACGCCCGTTACGACTCTATTCTGCCCTCCTGATGGGATCTGAGGATTCAAGATCCGGTGAAGGCGCTTCGAGCACGCGCACTTCGACGCTGGCGGGGGCCACATCCTGATTTTCGAATGTCGATATATTACATCGTTCTCTACAACCTTTGCTGTTCTCGCTAGCTTCTCTTTCCTCGCTGCTAACGACGATGACGATGCTGACGGGGTAAGCGTATCACCTAAGGGTGAGGCCGCACACCAGTCCATCGGCGCGATTCGCCTTGACCCGATGCGAATCCTTAGACAAGGTCCCGTCGCCGGATTGGCACAACACTTCTCGTCCTCAACGAGGTCGAGAAACGAACTACATGGTAGATTGTACGCTCTGAACTTAGTCCTGGCCAGGATGAAGGATCGGATATTTGAACTATCAGGCGGAAACTCGGGGTGGAATTCCCATGTATATCTCGGCTTCACGGGCGCGTAGTTAGGGTGGTTACTCGAGTCCAGTAGCTCTATGAACGCATCATCCTCTGGTAAGAGGGGTCCATTTCTTTCATTCTCAGGCGTAGCATCATCACCCTCTTCAGTCATTGTACTGTTAAACTCGGTGATGTAGAAAGTCCGCAATTGACGACTCGATCCATTCTGCCATTCGCGGCGCGACTCAACAATCATTGGCTTATTCGTGCTTTCGTCAATCTGAATTGTGAGGTCCGTCCACGAATCGTGTATCGGGCCCTCGGCGTGCTGCCGTCTATACACACGCGGATTGAATTCCACTGCTCCCTTCTTTGGACGGTTTAACGGGAATCGGAGACAGTGGTAGAAACTCGTCCAATCCAACTCCTCCACATCGAAGGAAGTCTGATTTGAAACAGCATGGAAGTAGCCGTCGTGGATATGGAAGGCGATAGTAGAGCCGATATCTGTGCCGAAGAATTCTTCGAGTTGCAGAGGCGGGAGACAGGAATCTAATGGGGACTCCGGGGATAGAGACACTCCACGGATTTCCCATTCATGGTGCCCGTGGGAACCCGTGCCGGTGTAGGTGCCGTAGTAGAGGAAAGATGAAGTGTGGCGGACGAAGAGCTTGTAGCTTGACTCTAGCGAGATGATTTTGATCACTCTTTTGTCCTCTGGTATAAGAGGTTTTGTGCAAATAGCAAAGATGTGTGCATGACTAGGTCGCCCCTTCCGCTCATAGTGAACCGCGATGATCTCATCGCTATAATATAATAAAGAGATCTTAGGCTCCGTAGAAGACGGAGAAGGAGAAGACTCGGCAATATGACTGATAATAGGAGAAAGATCAATCTCGTGACTAGCGGACGAGGCATGGACATCCGAGACACGGATCGTGCTACCGTCTAGGACGCATAGAACGCCTTGACGATAGGTAAAAACGGTTCCTTGACCAATTACCCGGGCTGAGAAGGGATTTGCGTTAGAGAAGGCCTCTCGTCGGTCGTATATGCTTCTGAGGGCTTCGCTGTAGGTTATATTCTGGTCTTGGGCTAGCTGTGCTTCTTTGCTGTGGGGGGCATGGATCTTTGAGCAACCAAGTCAGTGGAGCTTAGATGTTTCGTGTGCGTTGAGTTGAGACTACCTCGATAGCCCTGCGACAAAGCGTGCTTTCGTTCAAAAGACCCCTTAACTGGCGGCATGTGTAGCCTAGATGAATGATATCGTCGTATCCTAGAATCGTCGTTATATTAAATATAATATCAAACGGAAGCCTGTCAAGCGTGATAGTCATGAATCTTGAGGACTGTTCAATGGTGAGGGATGGCGGTGAGAAGTGCCCAGAGTTTTGAGGAGACGGGGAGCGACTTCTTGTTTGAGCCAACGTAAGCGAGAAGGCAAGATGGTGTCTAAGGCTTAAAATGAGGCTCATGTGTGGAATGAGATAACGAGTGAGAACAACTTGGCCAACGCATACTGCATGGTCAAGGCTATAGTGAGTTTTTCAAGTCGGGGGAAAATGAGGCTCTGCTCAGGTAGGTGCGGGGGCTAGTGTGTTGAGGCAGCGAGGCAGCAAGGCACAAATTTTTCCTCGGGGCTCAGCCTGGGTGCCACCATTTTTCACGGCCGCATTTAGAATTGAGGCTCTACGATAACGCTATGCGGGAATTAGGTTTCGGGGCCGGAATGCTGACCAAGAAAAGGCCTCAAGCAGCAGCAAGGTTGCACGCGTTTCATTGTTCACACGATGGGTTGTTAGCGCTGCATGCGGCTCTTCGCTTCGCACTAGAACAAAAGTGTGTTCCGGTGAGTCGTTCTCTACCAAACCTGCCTTCTACCTTACTATTTCAAATATTTAGTATTTAGAGAAAATAGAAAAAAAATAATAAATAGAAAGCGTGTATTAATAAAAACAACTAGTTTTAGAAGTATTATAAAGAGTAAATATATATAACGTTATGGAAGGGGTAGATAAGTTTTTAGTTAGGAATTGCTAAGGGGGAACAAACTTTTGTCGCGTGATTGTACACCCATGTCTTTTGAGGCTCTGTTAGCCCACGACCACCTCCACGCCGCCCTCACAACTTGCTTTTCACAATCTCAGCCCTGTATCTTTCATCCTGTTTTGGTAACAGCTTAATTAATAGCAGATCACCATTAATCTCTTGCCTTCCGATAGTTTTGCTTTTGCCAGAGCCTTGACCCCCAAAGCTCCCCAGCCTTGCCCTAGCACGAGGCTTGTGCGACATTGGTATACAGCCTAATGCACACCTTTGCTTCCCGTGGCACGATTGACGCGCATCCGGCTACGCCCTAGTGGAGGGGTTTGCATGATAGCCGTTCTAGCCACTCAACCACCTCGCTTCATTTTGATGCCCTGTGCCCTTTATCCAATGCTGTTGGGAGGGGTGATATCCTTCTTTGCCCTTGTACGGTTCTTGATATACGGACGGCCCACCAATCGCGGCATGTCGGAAAGCACTGCACGGTTGATCAATTATATTGACTGAACGCACCAATGCAGGTGCATCTTCCTGGCGCAGCTTCAGATATCGAATGGAGAAGGTGTTGTAGGACAGCGAGGGTTAAAGTGCATGACGTGGCCTGATCTTTTTCGTGTGTGTAACGTTGTGTAGCCCTGTAAACTAGTTAGTGAATACATCTTCGACCTGTGAGGGCCGCATTGGGTAACCGTACAAATATCGCCGAGATATCACTCTTCTGAAGCGGATCGGTTTCGAGCTTCTTGGTCCCAACCCAAAAATGGCCATCCTTCGGGAAGGGTCGAGAACTTCGGAAGTATATAGCGTCCGGCACAGCTTCCCGTTTGGGGGCACTCGAGGCTGCAGAGACCAAAAACCTTGCAGTAACATTCTTCGGCTGTTGGGCAGTGAACTGGTTCTTTGCCAAAGATAACTGGCATAAGTTAGCGTGTGATCAATAGTGGCGCTGAAAAGGTAAAGGTGACAAGAGTCACCGTGTGACCAGGTGCCGATATCATGGATCTAGCCTCGTGGAGAGGAGCTAGAGGGACCACGAGGACGTCCTTGAGCCGCTTGGGCATCAACAGGATATTGCTGCCTCAGCCGAGGTATTTTGTCATAACAGATAGAAAAGCGGATCCGATTTGCGGGGTATCATGAGGTGGTCGGATAGAGGAGTTCCAAGTGTTCGTGAGCCGCAAGATGGTGGGCCGAAGACCTCTTTATCCACACATACCTGAAGGCCTGCGCGTCGGGGTATGCCAATTCAAATGCGAATAGAATAAAGAAAAAGGAAAATGAAAACATACTGTGCCAGGAATATTCGAAGATCCTCCCACTGATGCTATCATCCAACTCCGTTGTCAACAACCACTCTCTGTACCGAACGTAGTCCTCCTTCTTCCTTTCTCTAATCTTGTCCTTGGTCGCCGCAAATTGCGCACAGCAACTAACTCCTACCACTTTCGGGACTTCCTTTTCAGGAAACAGTGTCTCGAAGGCCTGCTTATAGCTTCCTCCCGCGTGCACCGCGGCGCGATGTTCGCCCTCCTCCTCGAACGGTTTAATCTCAGCGGGACAGCCCAAGACCCATGCGCAGCGGATGTTGACGTAACCTTGTTGCTCTAGATACGGAAGCTGGAAGTGGCGGAGCATGGGGAGGCCGTCATAGTCGGGGTCATCGTTGTGCCACTGGTAGCGGTTTGGGTGGATGAAGAGGATGTTGTCGGGGAGCTTTTCGTAGTTGTCTATGATAAACCTGTACACAGCATGCATTAGCCTTTGCCTTGTAATGGCCTCGCAGGACTTGTCGTATCGTGATGCGGAGCCCCATACTCACGTCAAATACACCATGCTCTCCCTCCCCTTATTTTGCGGCACCGTCAGCGTCGCTTTGCGATCATCAACCTTGTAGATATTCTTCTCCCACTCTGGGAAGTACTTTTCCAGCCACGATGGGTCCTCGGACTGCTGGCTCGCGACGACGACCGCGGTCCTCCTGCCATTCCCTTTTTTCCCATCACCCTTCCCGTTCTCCTTCACCCCGTCAGGCTTCTTTCCTTCGCCCGTCGGCTTCTCCTTCTCACTCGTCTTTGTTTTCTCGGGGACTTTCGGAAGCTCTGTGGCTGTAAGAGGCTGTTCGTGTCCGAATTGTTCGACGGTGGCTGGCGCGCTGTTCCACAGCTCATCTTTCAGGTGGAACGCGAGCGCGAGAAAGAGCCAGACGAGGAGGACGATGAGCGCGTTTTTCGCCGTGAAGCGCCTGTGAATTGGCATGGTTACCCTCGGCGAGAATATGGCGGCTGGATAAAGGTGGGAGGGACGCGAAAAGGAATGGACGTTGGGAGCTGGTGAATCTTTGATGACTGAGCGTCGATCGGAAATCAGGGGTCAGCCAATCATGTGTTCAGTTTCCACTAGCGCAATAATTTCATGCGAGATGTTCCACGGTTCTCGCTTCCGAGCGAACAGCATGTCAAAAGCTGCAATAAGAACATACTATCGTATGCTGTGTCATCATGTCATGGGTAAAACTACGCATCTTCCAATTTAAGGCATATCACAACGTCCTCTACACTAGAGACATACTATGACACAGGACTATGCTGTAAGAGTGGAAGAGACGTTGCAGTGTAGTGCTGTATATGCCGAGGGTAGCTTTGGCTTTCGGGATTGGGAGGCGTAGAAGGAGCTAGAGGCATGATATATCGTTTTAGCATCGAGGATTTGAAGTTATGCGTTCACTTTCATTTGGTGTGGGTATCCCTGAACATGTACCTATCCCCCTCCCAAAAACCATCTCACTCATCCACTATCCGTCACCTACCTTGTACTCTCTTCGTGAATTCAGCTATCTCCATACCGATCGCAAGCTTCTCAGCTGCTGAATGACCATCCAACATCTTTGCAACCTTGACCGCGACCTCAACTATTACTTTCTCCATCTCATCCACACTCTTGCCCTCCTCCGCCATGCCCATGCGTCTGAGAAGGTACCCAGAAATTCAGTCCACCGTCTCCAACAGAGCCTTCCTCTCAGCCAAGCTGTCTACAGCCTTAAAAACCAGAGGCTAACTCAGCGTCCCAACAGTCTTTCCTGCGTATTCGACCATCTCTTACTCCGCTACATGGACGACGGGGTCCACCATTGCCATCTTAGGGTGAGTGATGAAGTAATCTCCCATTTGGACAATGGGATCGAGGATGATCCTGCGGTCCGCTGCATCCATATGCGAATGACTCGACAACGACGTTGGTGAAGCTGGAAACTTCAGTACCCAACGCGATTCTGTGGATGAGTCAAAAAGTTTTGGGCGACTTTACGCAGCATTGCCGTGTGAATTAGCTGTACTCATACAATTTCTTATATATGTATATGTTTACGTAGTTGTATGCGCCAAAAGTCCCTATACATAGTAGTAAGTATGCCCCAGGTCTCGCACGCGTATTGGAATGCGGTGCTGATAAGACAGGGGAAGGGCATGTTTGCAGGTGCATCTCTGGTGTTAAGTTCACTTCTACTACCTGTTAATTGTATTTAAGGAGGATGTTAAAAGCATTATGATTGCCCTATGTTATACTGCTGTATACGCTTGCGTCAATTACACGTATGCACAAGAGTAGAGCTAAACGTGGTTGTAAACGCCGAAAGGTACTATAACGTCTTACGAATGCATCTGTTGCAGTTGCTTAGTTGAAGTACGGTGCTAAAGGAATACCAGATCGCTTACAGAATCATGCTTAGTACTTGACTGTCTCGAAGATCCTCTGAAACCACCTGATCGCTTGAGCCTCAGCCTGCATTCCCATCTCACTCTCTGCCTTGTCTTCCTGGCTCCCTCGGACGGCAAAGCCATGCCTTGCACCCTCATACCAGACCACCTCATGCTCAGCCTCACCCGCGTCTATCTTTGCTTTGAGAACTGCCTCCGTCTCATCGACTTTCACTTTCGGGTATCGTTTGTCCAGTGAACCTGCAGCAATACTCGTAGGTTTCTTCACCTTTTGGATATCGGAAGGAATTTCCAAAGCCGAAGGATGAGCCGTGAAGGTGGCATCAACCAGAGGCTTACCGTCTTCTTTCTCTTCGTCCCACGCGAGAATTGTAGTCCATTTACCTCCCTGACCAGTTATAAGCGACCACGAAAAATGAACGGCGAAAGAAGGAGAAAGGTCACACTTACCCAGCAGAATCCAGCAGCGCCAAGTGGTAGATGAGCAGCCTCATTCTTGCGGAGCGCGTGGAAGAAGCCGAAGACTCGGGGACGGATGACGGCAGGCCGTGTCGCTATTAGCCATGGAATCATGTAGCAGATGCACTTGAGAAGATGCCAGTACTTCGCTACACCGCCGTGATCGAGAGCATGAATTGAGATGATGAGTTCTGGGGGGGCGTAGGTGCCTGTGCTTTGTCAGTAGAATTTCGATAGTCGATCGAACGTAGGCCATGTAAAACACGAATGAAAAGCGCAAGGAAAGGCACAGAGAAGACGATTGAGGAAACAGAAGTGCCAAAGTACACATACCATTCATGAACTCGGGAAGATACACCAACCACTCTCCGTTCTTAGCATAGTTATCCGCCAAAATCCGACTGTTTGGAAGAGTCCATCCAAACACATCGGGTAGGATAACAATTACACCCTTCGGCGATACTCCTTGAGGAGGTTGCGCAACATAGCAGTCGAGTCCATGTACCTTCGTCACCTTTCCGGAAGGCGTCCCTTGATGAATCTCGCCGGCAGCACAGCACTGGCTCGCCATCGTTCTTCTCTGGGCGGTGAAAGAAGTGTGTGATGTAGAAGGCGAGATAAAAGGAGAGTGGGTGGCTCTACCCACATCCACATTGAACAGGACAGAAGCAACCCTTTAAATAATAGCCCTGCATGCCCCCAGCTTATCAACCTCGGAATGAATTTGACGGTTGTCGTGCGAGTGATCAAGTCAAGTTCGGTCACACACGAGCCAATCAGATTCTCGATGATGCAATCTCCGAACTCAAAGGCCTAACGCCGACTAGGATTCGAACTTTTCTTTGCTGTTACTTCACCACAGCAATAAGAACTTGGAAATTAGAATTTGGAAACATGGTACGTGCAAAGACACTATGCCATAGGATTCGCTGATATAGAAGATAGGTCCATGCCGAGGCGTCGACTTTCGCCGAGGGACTGAGCAAGAAGGAGGTCTATGAACAGGTGCTTGAACAGGCGAAAGCTTTGTTTGATGGCCAGAGGAATTGGGTAAGTTTGAATGAATATGCAGTTCGTAAAGATGGCACGCGTATTGACTGTTCATAGGTCTGGTGAGCCTCAATACCCTATTCATCTATTTACTTCATTCCTTCATCTCATCCATCTTGCAAGTAACCTCGCAAACACTGCGTCTCTGTTATACCACGCATACCATTCTCTCCCATCACCATCAAGCGCTGTCAACTGGGCCGGCTTCTATGTCATAGACCCCCAAAACCCGAAGCAACTGATTCTCGGTCCCTTCCATGGCCAGGTTGCCTGCCAGACAATTGCGATTGGTAGAGGCGTGTGTGGCACTGCTGCTGATAAGAAGGTCACTCAACTAGTAGAAGATGTTGAAACCTTTCCAGGACACATTGCATGCGACGGGGCCAGCAAGAGTGAGGTTGTCGTACCAATTATTCAGGGCGGAACCGTAAGTAGACAGTGCTCGCTTTCCATGATTGGAATTCGGTAAGCTGACATTGGAGCAGGTTGTAGCAATCATAGATATCGACTGTGCTGAACTCTCCGGGTTCACGTTGGAGGATCAAGTTGCATTAGAAGATCTGGCAAAATTGCTTGCTGACTCCTGTGACTTCTGATAGGCCGAATCTGCTGCTTTGAAGATTTTATAGATGTTTGTGTGGCGTAAACGATCAACCTGTGAGTAGTTTGCTAGCATATACTAGAATATTAATAGTATTTATACTTGGAATAGTAACTATTCGTTACTTTGAAGCCTACTAAACAAAGCAAAGTAGCATATGCGATCGTCTTTCAATATTTCCTAAGTTTTGTTACCCTCCCACTTTGTTCCTCCTTATCTCTACTTTCCGTAAGGCCAAGAAACTCCGATATCCAGTCCTGCATACTAGCATGTGCTTTCAACTAGAAGCTGCATGATGTGGAGTCATCTTTCAGCATTCAATCTTCCCGCGTTGAGTGTCCGGCTTGGGTGATGGGAGGATCCATATCTTCTCCCGGAGATGAAGCAGTACCAACGTTCGGCCCGGAATACAGAGATCCCTCCATGATCCTCGCACGATGGATTTCTTCTCGTAAAGAGTTGCTGAGCAGTAGCACTTTGAAATCACGATTGTGCGAGCGATTCTTGCCCTTCTGATTCACTGTCCACCAGGGCTATCGACGCAGCTTGGGTTGTTACCCTGCACGAGTATTTCCAGTAGTATCTTTTCTGATATGGGTTTTGGTGTATTTATAGTATCTAAATTTGGAATGATATAATGATTTGAGGTCTTGGTGTATTGCAACCTGGTACATAGTTCCCGCAAGATTCCTTTTGTTTCAGTCCAAGCCAACTTCGAGTTTGCTATGCTAAATTCCGTGCCTTTAGCGGGCTGCTCAATTACTCTTATCTTCTGCTGAATTTGTAGCATTATATTCTGACATGATTTCAGAAGCCCATCAAGATCTGACATCAGAGACCTGTTTGTAGCCCTCGGGTTTTCGGCCCCGACGATGTGATGTAGATGATGCAAGATACTTGAGAGAGATATTACCTTGTTATGGGCGTTACTCAATTCAGCCAGGGCGTTACCGGTGGTGATGATGACGTTGATAGCTTTGCTCAGCATTTCTGCGAGGGCCACGATGGCGATGATGCCTACAGTTACCGAAGGAGGAGCCATTATGTGTGGAAAATTGTTGGTTAGTTCCAAGGTTGTCGACAGATTCCAACACTCACCAAACGAACTGAAGGGCGGTGATGTGGCGCAACGGTATCTACCTCAAACTACTCACCGTCGACATCAAAGCGAGGACGCAGTTTCGAGTGTATCGATACAAATAGTAGGCCTGTATCACAAAGCCATAAAAATAAAATCATGTCCGAGATAACGCTAAGGGATTCCTGGGTATTATAGTTGCTTCAGTGATTACGTCTAAGGTTGGCCCAGTTTCTGCATCTTTATTTTCTCTTTTCATCCAATGATTAGGCGATCTGATAATCTCAATAAGATGCAAGGGTGAAGGGTGAACGTGTGCGAGAGATAAAGAGACAGAGAGAGGGAGAGAGGAAGAGCAAAAGGGAGAAGGGGATATCATAGATGAGGAGACAGCAGAAGTTCTTTCCTAAGAGGCTACTTTTATTAGGAAAAGACAGGTAGCAGAGACATAAGCTAATAGATAAGAGGGCAGAGAATAATACTAAAGGCAAAGATCTAAGCGAGCACATTTACAGTATGTAATTAAGATATAAGATATCGCTCAACGTACTTCCCTTTCTACACAAGGATATCTTCTCATCAGCCTTTGTATGCCTCTTATGAACTCTGCTTCTACCTATGTTCCTACCTGCTTTATTTGTCATTTCTTCAGATTCCTCTCAAACATCGCTGACACTAACTTCCCCTCCTCATTCCTCTTTATTTCAAGCTGCCATGCCTCATTCCGGCACACCGCCCTATGAGAATCCATCACCAGAACCTTATTCTCCTCGCAAGGATTCTCGCCCCAATCGTACACAATCCTTTTTGGATAGGGCGCGTTCCTCCACACATTGTAACGACCAATTATCCTTGCGATTTGGCGAAGATGGCGCTGGTCTTCGTATGCGTTATGACCTCCCGCTTTGATGGTCAGACAATTCTGGTAGATATACATCGATTGTTTTATATACAGTGGCAGAATGCGCCCTCTAATGGACGGTCTAGCAACTTCGTTCTTTGACCAGGCTATCGTTAAGTTAAGGAGCTCGTGGAGTGTGCGTGGGATTGTTACGAGGGTTATGGAGCTCGAGGCAAAGAAGGTGGGTATAGGTTTCAGCAGCTCGGTTTCTAGCTCGCGATTGATCTGCGTGCAGGAATAGATCAGGCCGGAGTACTGTGGGAATGGGACGAGGAGAGCACAGTGGGGAACGACATAGGCGTAGATTTGGAGGCGGAGTTCGGCTGGGAGTCTGAGGAGGAGGTTCTCGTTTTGGCCCATCTTGTTTTGCGATGCCTTTTGACACGGTTGGGCCTCTGGTGTCGCGAAGTGAATGGGAGACTTGGGATGAAGTCGAACAAATCCACGAGGCTACCGCTTAATAAGCACAGATAAGTGTCATAGCTCCCGAGCATCTCATTTCCCACCACCACCTTGCAACCCCCGAGGCACAACCCACACAATGCCATCCTCCGACTACGCCGTTGCGTCCGGCGGTGCCCTCCGCATGAAAGGCGGTGGCATCGACAAGAAGAAAAAGAAGAAGAAACCCAAGCCCACAACCACAGAGTCCACCACCGCGCTCACATCCAACCCCGCGACCGACCCCTCCGTCTCAGAGGACCCACCCCGCGCAAGCTCAAGAGCGGCATCTGAAACAGAAGCAGAAAAAGAAGTCCGGAAAGCGGGCGGGAGACAGAAAACTGAGGCAGAGAAGCGCCACGAGGAGATGCGTCGGAAGAGACTCGACGAGAAGATCAAGCGTGAGGGCATTAAGACGCACAAGGAGAAGGTGGAGGAGCTGAATAAGTACTTGAGTGGGTTGAGCGAGCACCATGATATGCCGAAGATTGGGCCGGGCTAAGGCGGAAGTGCAGTCAGGATAGGAGGAGTAGGAGGAGGAAGGTTGTGCTGGGGGTGCGGTTCCCTTTTACACGACAATTTCGGCATGGAGTTTGGAGTTTGGCCTCAAGAAATCGAATCATGGTGGAACTCAGGCGCGAAGGAACAGCGTTCTCACACGTCTATGCTTGACGGTAACATCCCGAACACAGGCCGCATTGGATCCCAGTTAACAGCGATCTCGCCATCAGTCAGCTACTGCCGCGAAACCTTGGCAAGAAATATACTCAAAAACATTTAAATCTTCATACGAACGTTTTAAAAAGCCGCCTCAGTTCACTGTCTCAGCAGAAAAGCTCAACGATCTTATGGATAGCGGCTTAGGCGACGAGGTCGTGAAATAGCTCGCACAGGCAAGCCCCTCAAGCAAGTTTGCAACTTCTTTAGTATTGTGCATGTCTGCCCATGAAAATTGTTGGATGAGCCCAATGTCATTTAATCCCTCGGGGACCCTTTAATCTTTTAGAAGTTACCACTCCAGGATACCATAAGAGACTTGTAAAGACCATAGGATTATTACTACTATGTGCCTTGAGACCTCTCTTATCCTCTCAAATGCCGCAGCTTCGATCCAAATCCTAGTCCAAGATAAGATCTTACAACCAGGTCTCTTCCTTTAACTAGCCACGGCTACGGGTCAGTCCTACAGTTGTTACATAAACTATCATTTATGTATTAGAAACATTTCATCTCAATTAGCCACCAAGCCCCAACGAGCACAAAAGGCATAGGAAATTTCCATCACTTTCTTAGCGTCCACGTTCCCCGTCAAAATCTCCTAGACAATCCATCCCCATCCCCGTCTCAATTTTTATTTCTCAGACACGCTTATCTCTTATTGCCTGTACACAGTCAAGTTCCCTACGAACAAGCACTACACCCAATCATGATTCATTCCATCTTCTTCCACATTAGTAGCCCAGCCATGATATGCCCTTCAAAAGACGCCAAAAAGTGCCATATTCCACTCACTAATAAGGGGGATCTGTCGATGAAAACCAAAGGCAATGTCATGCGGACCTTTACTTTCCCTCACCCTCGCTGCTAAGCATCGATTTAATCACAACTCCCCAGGTCCTAGGACTAAAATGAAGAATTCCGCTAACGCAGTTGGATACGCCGCCAAGGCTCGGAGGAAGCAGTTGCAGGCATTAGACAATGGGGTTAGGAATGTGGTTGAGAATAAGCGGACGTGTGAATTTCGTACAAAACTTTAAACATGTAGAGGTCAAAGACGGGGTGGAAGAGGGAGAAGGAGATGCTGAGGATGGGGTGAAGCTATGAGAGAAGGTGTGAATGTGAACAGAGATAAAAGAGACGTGGTGGTTGGGAAAGGAGGATGGGACAAGGAGTTGGACATTGACATAGAACAGGCTCGTATGGACAGGAGGAAACTCTCATGGACAAGAAACTATACAAAGATGAGACAGGGACAGAAATGGAAGTATCTATATTATGATAATGGAGTGAAAACGAGGAAGATACCTTTGACCCTATCGACCTATTCCAAGCTATAGTCTAAATCTACTTTTTCTATACAATCGATACTGTGCCTAAACTTCGAGATCCTGTAACAAAGAGCATGAAGCTCTCGCACAGACTGTGTGCTTCCGAAGCACGACCATATTTTCACCCTGACTCTATTCGTCTCATCGCACACGCCGGGATGCTGTAGATCGATTCTAGTGTCTTTACTGGGCTGTCTGACTGCACTCTGCACCCCCATAGTAACGACCATTCCAGAATGAAGGGCTGTTCGTATTTGCGGATACGTCAAGTGAAATCTCTGCATGCTACACCGTTTCGTCCAAGTATACTAAGTGGCGAAACTTCACTAACGGCAGGCTAGCAATATGCCAAGTTTGAACTATCCTAGGACTAATATGGCTTCTCTAAACGTCCTGACATGGTGTGATGGGAGAAGAGTTGATTTCGTTGCCTCAATCGGTCCACTATGAGGAGGAAATCACGTTGCCAAGACACCGTTCACAACATCGTGTGCTTATTACCCCAGAAAAAATGCAGGTTGCCTCCGATATGCATATTGAAAGCGGCATGTCGTTCCTAGTGCGTCGATATTACGTATTACCCCAGAGATACTGTACAATGTTAGTAGGCTGATCTTTCTGGCGATTACCCCAGAGAAACATCTTCAGCCAAAATCTGCCTCGGCAAGAAAAACTATTAACCCACAAACCCATTTATTTGCCTTGGCAGAACCACAAGATTGGTATTTATGCATGAAAGAAGCTTGTCCCTGAACAGTCTACGGCGTTATGTGGTACCTGGGTTGAAGGATCGGTCCGGTTGTTGGCAGGGCCCCGCATTAGTGCCGAGGTGCATGGAGAGCCGCGTGGTGAGAAACTTTTCTCAAATGCGATTCGAGGATGTTTCATCTCAATTTCAGAGGGGGCAAACGCTCAAAGATAAGACGAATGTTGGAATCGCGAAATAGGTAACCGGGGAGATTGTGAGATGTTGACGTGGGATCTACACGGAGATTTTGGAACGTGCGAAATGGGTTGCGGAGCTTTTCAACGGATCCTTCGGCGGACTTTATGCGACGAGCGTCAACAGGGAAATTTTTGGAGATATTTTGGGAGGGGTTGGGTGTGGCTGTATACCGAACGCTAGAGCTCTTTGATGTGTTGATTGAGCTGGCAATATGCCTGTTTGAGCGTCGCTGAGGTTGGCTCTGAACAAGGCAAGAACACACATTCGGTCCTTCCGGCAACGCCAAATTCTAAATAGCGTTAAAGTTTTTTCCCACTTCCATTCTTAAAACGACTGGTCGCGCGACCTGCAGCCGCATGTGTAGATGCGGCTGATATTTTGGTGGATTCAAGGTTGTCGTCAGCATCGTAGATAACGAAATAGGTTTCAAGGCCCGCAACACACGACCCCCACCACTATCTGTCAGTGGGGTCATCAGATCAGTTCTTTTTATGTGTAAGTTCAGGGCGATGCCACTTAGAAATGTCCCCTGGCTTGTCAAAGCTGTCGCCAAACCGATCGGTTTGTGCAATTGCGGATTCAGTCCTAGATTGTGCGCCGCCGCGACTGCAAATACCTGCCAGAAGAAGGGCGATCTCCGATGTCACGAATAAATGTCGTAGCCGCCAATGGTAACCCAAGAAAGCAAGAACGGGCGAGGCGATGTCCAGATGATGCTTGATGAGCTGGTGAGAGGCTAGATACCAGCGTTAATCCGTTCCTGCACGCTGGAACTCTGGAATTGGGTTGTCTATGCGAGAGCCAGTGGGACCAGTAGAAGAGCTCGGCTTATGGTCGCTTGATAGGGACAATAAACGAGTTAGAGATGATTCGCTCCCTGAACTGAAAGGGTGAGGGAATAATGGATTCCGCAGAGAGCGAATGTAAGAAGATTGGCATTCATGATTAGGGATGACAATCTAGTGCTTAGGGTATCGATAGATTGCGAATGCCTTTCGAGGACTCTAGATGTGGCTGGCAATCTAGGCAGACAGCTGTTTGGTACAGAGTTGCCTTCAGCAACTATCACAGGATAGCCCTCGAGGCCTGAGACGCTGTTTGACGCAGGCAGAGAGTCGCGTGAGACTCTGCTGTGTGCCTCTCCCGTCGCCGCACAGTCCCCTCGTGTATCGCCTGGTGGCGTTGGCGCTTGCGCCATTTCGTCAGAGAGTGCATCTATAACGCCAACGCTCGCTGGCTGTGCGAGGCTGCAGTCTGCCTCTAGTCTCAGCTCCACGCGAGGGCGATCAACCTCGTCTAAAGGCCATGAAGGCCTCGCAAACAGCGGCAGCGTGGGTTGTCAGTACGGGGCCGCAACAGAGGACAGCACAGAGCGATCACAATGATGTGATAGTGAGCTACGCGTTGGACAGTCATGTTTGCGCTCGCGTTCCAGCAATTCCAATATGTCCTCCCCAAAGAGGCAGGTGAGCATTGTGGACACGAGGTTGGTGGAGGAGGCCGGTCAACGTAAGGCTGGCACCGGCATTGCCCAGCATCCAGGCGAAGCCCCCGTCTGTTGAAATCAGAACACAAGAACAGCAGAGTTTTGTTTGCATTTTCTGAAGCTCGAGCGAAACATGTGCGGAGCACTTGTTACTTCTACTGTCGTAGGAGGTGAGGTGCGTGAAGAAATGTCCGTCTGGATCCTTGTGTCAATGTCCGGTGAGGACTCGACCAAAATTCGGTGTTTGGTGGCGCCAACGCTGCAGCTAGAGAGGCCGCGATGCGCAGCCGCGCAGACATGTGCGCTAGAAATTGGATGTTCGAGAAGCCTGCCGCTTTCGAGCCTTCGCCGAGGCACTCCACCAACGACAAGGCAGAGAGGCGGCTGGCCGTCTCCAACTCAGGCAGGCGACAGATCACTTGCCTAGCCTTCCAGGGCGCCCAGGTGTCGCCGTCGCCGCTTCGGTGGAGCTTGGACAGAAGTCAAATCGAACCCGCAACACACTCCTCGACTCTCTAGCAAACGGCGGCCTGCTGTCTTTCCCGTCGATCATATCGCGCGAACGACAAACGACGTTCGACCAGGCTCATCCGCGCCCGATGTGTGGAAATACTCCCACCATCGCCACCGATGGGGCATGCGGAAGGGTGTTTCATGGGAGCAAGCATCTGCGGAGTACCCCACGCCAGAGGGCGCATTGTTGGTGCAGCGGTTTGTCTGTGCTTGTCTGTGAGATGCCTGGCCATTGGTCCGGGTGGCGGACAGCTAGCGGCCCTCACCAATCGTTATACGTTCCAGTCCGCCTCGCCGCACGGCGATGTGAATTGACCTTATCAATCCCTGCTGCATAGAGTTTAGGCTACCTCTCAAGAACGACCAGCCTGCTCTGTTCGATTTGTCGGGAACTAATCTCGGGCCAACCATACAGACCGCAGGCTGCTTCGCAGACGCCGCGGTGTTCCCGAGTCCCAAGTCCGCCTTCGACGCCTGTCCTGGATGCTGCGTGCTGGTTTAGCTCAAGGGACGCCCGAGCTCCTGCTGCGCTGGGGAAGGAAGCGTGCAGGGTTGCAGTGAGAACTGCAGGAAGACGACCAATCCGAGATATAAAGTCCTCCCTTGCACACCCTGCATTTGTCCGCCCAGCAAGCTCGAGGTATTGCCCTCATTAATTTAATTGAGGCGTCCCACTCCCTCTTAATCCCCTGCCTCCCCCTCACCCTTTGGCTCACACTCCTTCCCCACAATACCACAGAGCTTGTCAGCCAGACTGCTCAAGTCCTGAGAAGAGGAACAGTCCAAGATGGATGCTGATAACGAAAAGGGACAATTCACTGTCGGTAGTGATTCACTTCGGCATGACGGTGGATTGAAAGACGTTGTCCACTCCAAGGGCAACGCCACTGGCGAGGCCGCTGATATCTATGGTGATCTCGCGACTGCAGAGGAGTTTGGATATGTTGAGCGAGGGTATGTTTCTATCGCAAGCGCGTTCTGCGTTCCATCTTCTGATCCCTGGCGGAGCTGACCTGCTGTAGTCTCAAGTCTCGGCATATCCAGTTTATCGCCCTTGGTGGTACTATCGGAACTGGTCTATTCCTCGGTATTGGCAGCGCGTTCGCACGTTCTGGACCGCTTTCCGTCCTCCTGGGTTATACGTTTACTGGTTTGGCCGTCTTCGCTATGATGCAGTGTCTTGGCGAGATGAGCACATGGCTTCCGCTTCCTGGTGCTATCCCACAGTACTGCGCCCGTTATGTCGACCCCGCTCTTGGTTTCGCTGTTGGGTGGAATAACTGTACGTGTAGCCTGTGTCTTTTCCCGTTTCGTACTAGCTAACAAGCTCAGGGTATCAATGTGCCATCACACTGTGTGCCGAAATCTCCGCTGCTACCGTTCTCGTCTCGTTTTGGGACACACAAAACAAGGTGAATCCAGCTGTCTGGATTACTATCATCATTGTTATTATCATTGTTTTGAACATCTTCGCCGTAGGCATCTACGGAGAGGCCGAGTTCATCTTCGCCAGTATCAAGATCATTACAATCCTGGGCCTGCTCATTGTCGCGCTTGTCATCATGCTCGGCGGTGCACCGGACCATGATCGTCGTGGTTTCCGGTACTGGAAGGAGGGTGCAATGAAGGAGTACATTGGTACAGGTAACACTGGCCGTTTCACTGGTCTGTGGTCCACCCTCGTCAATGCTGCCTTCTCGTATGGAGGTGTTGAGATGGTCGCTGTTGCCGCTGGTGAGGCCGCCAACCCGCGCAAGAACATCCCCAAGGCTGTTCGCCGTGTCTTCTGGCGTATCCTGTTCTTCTACGTCCTCGGTTCGCTCGCCATCGGTGTGACCGTCAGCTCCAACGACGAGAGGCTAACCAGCGACTCACTTGCTGGTGCTCAGAAGTCACCGTGGGTCCTCGCTGTCAAGAACGCCGGAATCCCTGCTCTTCCCCACATCATCAACGCCGTCATCTTGACTTCTGCCTCGTCCTCCGGTAACGCCTTCTTGTACACTGGCTCCCGTTATCTCTTTGGTGTTGCTCAGAACGGCCAAGCCCCAAGGTTCCTACTCAAGTGCTCCAAGTCTGGTGTCCCGATCTACTGCGTCATAATCACCGCATCGATCTCTCTGATCACATATATGAGCGTGTCCACGGGTGCCAACAAGGTTTTCACCTGGTTCCAGAATTTGACCACCATTGCCCAACTCTTCACTTGGTGCTGCATTTGTATCACCTACATCAAGTTCCGCAGCGCTCTCATCGCCCAGGGCGTCGATCGCAACACTCTCGTTTTCAGGTCGCCGTATCAGCCGTATCTGGCTTGGTTCGCCCTGGTCTACTTTGGATTGTAAGTGTATCCGCTCCCAGTGGGCAAATGAACGTAGCTAACATGCTCATAGGATCATCTTCTTCAACGGTTTCGCTGTCTTTACCCACAAGCATTGGGGACCTGATCAGCTCACTGATTTCTTCACTGCCTACATCGGTGTACCCATCTTCTTCTTGCTCTACGCCTTCTGGAAGATTCTAAAGCGCTCCAAGGTTGTCGACTCGGCTCACGCAGACATATGGACTGGGAAAGCTGCCTTGGATGCCGAGGTCTGGCCCGATCAGATCCCCAGAAACATCATCGAGAAGTTCTGGTTCTGGTTGTGTTAACTCGAAGTGGGTGCATATTGCGGAGTTTGTCGTGTTACATGGGGTGTTCTTTCGCTACAATTGACCTTCGTGTCGTTGAAAGTTAAAAATAGGCTGTAGCAAACATGGTGCTGTATCAGTCCTCGAAATCTTAATCGCTGATGGGGATGCTGTGAAATGGAAACACCTTACCTATGTTGCATGTGCTCGAAGTTTGATTCGTGAGTGTCATCTGCCCATCAAGTCAGGGTTTGAACTTCATATTAAGGGGAGTCTTACTTGCGTTATTCGTGTTACCATGCTGCAAGAGTGAGTTCGTGCTACCTGCGCATGAAGTTGGAGCGCGTTCGCTGTTGTACCACCGGTCCCTGCCGGCCGATGCTTGGTGCCCGTCGGAAAAATCGCCAGTTGCCCGCTCGGCAAACGTAGAAGAAGAACTCGCGCTCACGCGGTTTAATTGCACCAATTTTGAAAGGCCTTGGAATTATAGCAAGGTAGAGTTGCGGAGGCAGGTGGAAAGTCGAGTCGGTTGTGCTTGTTGACGAGTTTCTCGCGAGGAAGGTGCCTGCACTCTTGAGGTCTGGTACTCGACTGAGTCATCCGAATCGCTGGGCACGCCAGCAAGCCACACACGCCCTTCGAAATAGAGCTTGTATCATCTGCGCTGATGGTGATTCGTCGGGTTTGACGCATTGACTAAACATTTGTATGGTAGTACAATAGGGCGTGAGCACGTGCCTGCGTGATTTGCTCGCTCACGTAGCGAGACGAGGTACGAGATGCACCCTCCGAAGGTGAAATTGTCGCTGGGGTTTAAAAACTTTCGCAATTATTGTAGTGATAATGAAGAGAAGCGCTGGCCAGTATCATTCTTGTACAGTCTCACCGTGTTTAAATGTTGGTTGCTGACACGCTGTGCCTCACTCGAGAGTTGGAAGACGGCAATAAAGGCAGAACAACCGTGGAAGCTAGTAGCCGTTTGGAGAGCGCGGAATGCGCGGAATGCGCGATTGATGGGAGCGGAAGCAAACCGACAAAGATGAGGTTCCTTTAAGGTTCAAGCATGGCTTAACGGGTTGTCTGGGCGTCAACCTCAAGATTGAGGCGATCCAAGAACGACGGGCCCTCCCTCCCTATTCCCGATCCAGGAGCTCGGTTCTTGGGCCACCCCCCAATCCAGCATAACCGCCGCTCTTAACAATTCATATAGAGAAACGTGGCATTGTGCAGACGGGCACCGGCAAGTGTTGAATTGCATATATGAAGTACAATCTACTGGTCTAATGGTAACCCGGCCACTCACTTGACCATTCTTTAGACTATATGCCTTCAGTCTCGTTGTGACTGGCAGTCGATCCAATCCAGCCCTATGCTGCCCTATCATATATGCCGAGGAGCATCACACGTTAGTAATCGCCGGTGTCCCAACGTTGATGGTGCCGTATGAGACAAAGTTGGCCGTATGAGGGACATATTTGACGCTTGCCTCTGAGAAGCTAGCGTGACCAGACACCCTTGTTTGACTTTGGAACAGACTCAGTCTCACCCAACATCTCAAGGCTGCAAGATCAAGATCACGACCCCACAGCCTTTTACCCGCCAACGAAATTCTAGCCAAACGTCAAAGAGCGTACTACAGCTCGACATTACCTCATCGTATCTGCCAGGAGGAGCTTTGCTTTTGCAGGTGGTACGCCCCGTCTTCCTTGAACCCCTCTCATTCGATTAAGTCATCATCAACTAACGTGCCACAGACAAGCTCAGAACTGCTCGTAAGACGAAAGGCTTCACAATTTCTTTTGTCTTTTGTATTCCAACGTCCATCTCGTTACACAGCCAAGATATCGCGAGAAGAAGCCAACGCGTCATTTTCCAAAAGGAATACGCGCGCATTTGCCAAGTACCAATCTGAGTAGAATTGGCCCAAGACCCCTTCTGAGCCATGCAAAATGGCTCGACTAGACCATCTGATCAGACGGCCAAAAAGACCCAAGAGCAGCAACTGAATCGGGCTTGTGAGGCATGTCGACTATCAAAAGTACGATGTTTGATTAACACAACAACTTCACTTTCCCAATGCCAAAGATGTGCAAAAGCCGGAAGACAATGTATCTTCGCGCCACCAGCAAAGAGAAAGCAGCGGAAACGGACCGATGTGCGGGTCGCAGAGCTCGAGAAAGAGGTTAGGCAGATGCGATCCCTTCTGAGGTCGAACCGTATATCCCCAGTGGAACACAGTGACAACGAATCCATGGATGAATCCATGGATGAGCAGGATGAGATACCGGAAAGGGAATCCCCGTTGAATGAAAGTCACAGAAGCGAATCCACTTCAGCGACGACGATAGCGACAGAAATTCAGTCGGATAGGTGGCCAACTGTAGCAACTCAGTCAGACAAGTTACCAGGCCCCCCCAACCAATGGAACAGCTGCGGGCCCACTGATTCCCTCGGTGCCTCAGAAATGGACATTATCGATCGCGGGTTGATATCAAAGGAAATGGCCGAAGAACTCTTGAACATATATCGGAACGACCTTGTTCACGAGTGCCCCGGGGTAGTGATACCAAGTCATTGGACTGTTTCACAGTTGCGTTACCAAAAGCCTGCACTCTTTCACGCGGTCATGGCAGCAGCTTCACATTGCAAAGGGGCAGCCTTGTCCAATAGACTGCACGAAGAGGTGGTGTTTCTCTACGCAAAATCGCTATTCATAAAGGGTGAGAAGTCGCTACAGTATATACAAGCGCTGTTGGTAACTGTGGCTTACTACACGCCTCCGAATTCACCCGCACAGCTGCAAATCTATCAGTATGGCAACATGGCCGCCAGCATGGCATTGGAGCTGGGATTAGCGTCCAAGCCGAGAACACATGAAGAGCTACCAAAGAGGGCGATCCGATCACTTCAGCGCATATCGTCCCCTGATGAGCTGTTGGAGAACTGCAGGACCATCTTAGTGTTGTACACTTTGACCGCCGGGTGAGCTTCTACCTTTCGGTACCCCACCAAAAGGATGGAAACTGACTCTGTAATTTAGATTCGCGATGCGACTACGACGTCCGAACATATTGTCATACAATAGTTGGATGGAAGAATGTTTGTCTTTGCTCCAAAAGTCCCCCATACTGGACGACAGGCGAGTCGTGGCATGGTTGCAGCTGCAAAGAATTGCAGATGAAGCCAACACAGCCTTTGGCTTTGACGATGCTAGCACTTCGTTCTCTCTCTCAGAGCTACGTTTGCAGGTCATCCTTAGGATATTCGAAAGACGTATGGAAGACTGGAGGAAATCCATACCGAAGGAAGTCATGAGTTGTAAGTTATATCCCCAATTGAGTATTCCTTCACATCTAACAGACAATGCAGTGTCTTTGATGATCGAATATCACCAAAACATGATCTCCATGTGGGAATTTGCCATGGATGGAGGCCGCTACGACGCTCCCGACTTCAGAAACCGACATTTGACTCTTCCCGCTCTCGACGACGACTGCGTCCAACCCGAATCCCTCCTCTCCCGCTCGGCTCTCCAAATCAATGCTACCATCAAGTGCATTAGCGCCGCACATTCCCTTCTCGACTCCTTCATTCAGCTTTCTTTGGAGAGGCTGCAGAGAGCACCGAACGTGCTCTTCGTCCGATCTATTTACGCACTCGTGGCTTTGTTGAAAGCCGACTACGCCGTTGGCACAGACGCGGAAGGCATTGGCCTAGTCTTAGACTCGCAAAGCTTGAAAGTCGACCACTACTTGGACCTGATTCTCCGGAAGACTTCTGAGGCCATCGGGACACAGAAATGCCGAGTCCCATCTCACTGGTACTTTGTGTTAAACCAGAAAATCAAGGCATGGCATGACGAACACCAAGTATGGCGGAAAGAGGGCGGATACTTGAAGCGCAAAGGCCCGCAAGGCGAGAGCGAGGTCCCCGTAACGACTGCTGATCCCGCAACCTCCTTCATGGCGGGCGAGTCCGCGGACGCACCATTACCCACGCCAACGCCGGTACACACGGAGCAAAGCATGGGCCAGGTTCCGGATTTCGGGGTGGGCAACGCATTTGCTCCCTGGCCTTCGACCGGGCTTGCTCTCGCGAGTGGGGACTCAAGTCAGAGCATGGCACCGCAGGCGGCATTTCCGTCTGACATGGGAGACTTCTCGGCAGCGTTCCAGAATGGAGACTTGTATCTTTGGAATGATGTCAATGATAATTTTGGGGGGTGGATTCCGCAGGGTGGGAGTATTTATAGTGATATGCAATTTAGGGCGTTGGATAATCAGGAGTTGTAGGGAATTATGGAGGCCGGGTGTTCCCACGTTGAGCAGGGTGGTCACACAGCTTTATACCTTTGACATAGAGCGCCACGCGTTTTAGTCATTAGGACGCTCCTTGGGAAGGGAGCCTTGTAGATTATGTAGAGAAAGCAATATAGCAATCCGCTCACGTACGTACCTAAAGATCATACAGCTAGTTTGTTGACATCATGCCAGGAAAATTCAACTCACATCAGTTGCTTAGTATACATGATATAGACTTCAGCACTTCACTAGTGATTCCTCCCACCTTTCACCTCTTTCAAGTTAATACAAAATCCCATTCAACCGCCCTTTCCACCCCTCTCATCCTGCATCCCAATCGCCACATCCGGCGCCTCAGGAAACTCCTCCTTCGCCTTTGCCTTGCCGCCCGCAGAATCCCTTTGCTCGGTTGAATTGCCGCCCGTCCTTCTTCCCCCGCTTGTGGAGTTCTTGTTCGCACTACTAACGTCACAAATCAACATCCAATCTTCTCATTATTACGAGTAATAGAGAGAGAGGAAGGGGAAAAAGGGAAAGCGTACTCCATGCCCGCTTTTGCATTGCTACTTTGTACATCCAATGCATCCCCCTTCTTTGTACGATCCACAGCATTTTCTTTGCTGCACGTCGCCGCTTGTGAGAACAGCCGTGGGGATATCGAGACTGGCGTTATACAGCTTTTTCGGACTGCACATTGTACTGGTAGGTGTGTCGACCTACGGAGAAGGAACGACATCGTGTTCGTTTAATGTTGGCGTGGGAGCTCGAAGGGAGGCGTGTGTTGGTCAATTGATCTCCGGAATGTTCAGGGAGGGTTGAGATGCGGTGGACAGGGTACATGAGAGTAAGGATGAGGCTCCATGGCGGGTTTTGTACTTCACATGAGCAATTATGACGCCGTGATTTCGAACTTCAAATAACTGCCTTTGGGGTTCGATGGAAGCTAGACCGAATTCGTGTGCGGGGGCGGGGAAGTTTCGCGTTTTGGCAGAGCTCAACCTCAATTTTTGCCACACTTACGACGCGACGCTTTTGCTGGACTACATACACTCCTTTTGGACATTGCGAAGGTATAGCGGCATATGCCCATCCTTTGACTTTTTCTTCCCCCATCACAACCCACCTCGACTCCTACACCTCGCGCGCTCGGCAGAACACAACAACCCCGCTATGCCCTCAGAAACACAGCCCATGACCGACGAGTTTCCCTACAAACTGTGCGTCTCCCCTCCCCTCCCTCTCCCGCCCAACTAACCCCCCCATTTTTTAGTACCCTCACCCTCCCCTTCCCAACCGCACACCTCGCCCACACAGCCTACCTCTCCCTCTCCGTCGACGCCGAGCTCTCGCCCCTCGTCCGCCGCACCTTCATCCCGCCAACCTCCCCAACGTCGTCCGCCTCTACCTCCCTCGACCCTGAGAAATCCAATGGATTGAAAGAGAATGAATTGAGAGTGGAATACGCAGCGACTACGAATAGAATGCTGAGAGTAGCCGTCAATGGGTTCTTTGAGAGTGTGGGCGTAGTTGTCGGAGTGATGAGGGAGTTGGATGTCGATGTTGTGGATAGGGATATGGAGGGGGAAGGGGGGTTGGAGGGTGTGCAGGGGCTGGAGGTGGTTAAGACATGAAGGGGACGGATAAGAGAATGCAAACTAAATCACAACTAATGGAACAAGAGTAGAACAGGGGGAGGTGGAGCAATTCTAGACGTGGATGTAGCAATACGCGACTTGGGAGGAGGTGTGGAGCCACTTGCTGGTACGTAGCAAGCGGGGGGAGTGAATGGAGTGGGGCTTTCCTCCACGAGATGAAGAAGACGTATATTGACACGGAATATTGATACGGAATATTGACACGGACAGAGGATATTGGGACATCAGCGTAAGATGGAGCACAGATCAAGTCGACGTTTTGGTCAGAGTCTATTCCAAATCGTTGAGAGATGCAATGCTTTTTATAACCCCGTGCCAAGACACAAGTAAAATAACTGGGTATCATGCATACGCGCCTTACGTATTAAAGGATCGCTTATCCAAGTCATGGATCCATTCGTAGTCATACAAGATCGAAAAAATATCACAAATCCTCTACTCTTGTCTCTTCGCAGGCCTCTCCTCCCCGTCCACCTCCCCTCCCTCCTCAAACTCGCTGAACTTCCGCTTCTCTGTCGGCTTCGCTTCAAGAAACATATTTGCAACAGGTGCGAGCATGCTCGGCGCGGGGGGAGCTTGCATTGGTGGCGCTCCCGGCGGCATCGGGGGAAATACGCCCTCGTCTCTAATCTCCCACCCATCGCTCTTCAAGAGCTTCCACTGCTGCGCGACCTTGAAGCGCACGAGCTCCCCCGTCGCCCGCGCGTCTTCGAAACTGTCGTGCCCGGCGGCGCCGCCTTGCTGGATGTCCAAGTCCAAGTGGGTTTTCGCGAGATTCCGCAGGCCGTTGCGGATGGGGAGGCCCCGGGGGTGTGGAAATAGGATTACCGTGTCGACGATGGTGGGATGTATGAGGCGGATGGTATTCAGGTCGTTCTCAAGGGCGTGGCCGAGGACGGGTGTGGTCGGCGTGATAAGGGAGAGGAACAGATCTCGAGCGACGTACGGCGATTCGACGATACGGATGTTTTTTGGATCGATCGAGGGGTGCTGAGGATCGTACGGTGCGGCATTGAAGTACTGATCTGCAGTCACCCCCGAGAACCGGGTATTCACATCGAGGAGCTGGCCGAGCGGGCGGACGAGGACGTCGAGGAGAGGCTTGTGCGTTGGCCAGGAGACGGCTGTGATGCGGAGGAGTTCGAGGCCTTGGGTCGTGTAGCCCATTTCGCAGTCGAAACATACTGCGGTGTGCGGCTCGACCTTGTCGTTCTCCGGTGTCTCCATGAATGGCATGATGACGGACAGGCGTTTTGCGTCCGAGACTTTGAAGACGTGCGTGTCGTGCGTGTGGCAGCCTGGAGATCCGACAGGTTCGTCGCAGCAGGACAGCTTTGTCGGTCCAGGGAGCTCGCCTTTTGATCGCTTTGGAAAGACGCGTTTGCCCCAGTGGTGCGTACACTTCCCTCCCGTGGTGAGCGCCCCATCTTCCTCTCTCCTATCTGGGAAGACTTGGAAGCGCGTGTTGCACCTGTCACACATCTCCCAGAAATCAGCTGAGCGAAGCCCAGCGCGTGCTTCCTCCAACTCTGCGTCTGTGGGTTGCTTGGTGACATATCCGTGGGCCTCCAATCCGGCTTGCGGAGATATGAGGCGCGAAAGGAATATGACCTCCTCCTTGGGCGTCAGTCCGGTATGGACAGGCTCGGGCGGCGGCTTCACGGGTGTCTCGCCCTTGGCTTTTGCCAGCGCTTCTTTCGCCTTTGCGAGAACCTCTTTCCTCGCTTCGATCCAGTCGTCTACAGACATCTTCTTGAGTGCTACCAGGCGCTGTTTCAAGACATTCTCGTAGACGGACGCATTGCTGACAGCGATCCTTTCCTCCTCTTCGAGCACCAGCTTCTTCAGCTGATTCTCGCTCAGATGCAGCGCCTTGGCCGAGGGAGCGGTAGATTGTGCGACTTTGTTGTTCAATGGAACCATGTAGGTATGCAGCGCCTTCAGGAAGGCCAACCGCCGGGTGAAAGAGGCTGGGTCCTTTGGCAATTTGCGCGGTGTCAGTTTCACCTCGGCTTCGAGTTTTGGTGCGGCTTTTGCTTCCGCAGGCTTGATCGGCGGCGAAATGGGTCGCGTTGCGGAGCGAGGAAGCGCGTTACCGGTCTTTGCAGGTGCCTTTGTCTTTTGCGAGACATTGGGAGCTGTACGTGTGTCTTTTTTCACGGAAGATGGGATTTTCTTGGGCGCGATGGATCCGACAAAGATTGGCTTTGATGATGTTTGATCTGTAGTTTGCAGGGCTGGCTCCTCTGTATCGTCACTCGTCTTCAGGCGCTTCGCTTCGCGAGCTCCATCAACAGAAGATGAATTGGTAGCCTTGGCTGCCTTGATTGTTTGGGGTTTTGCGGCATCGTGAGAGAAGAGACAATAGGGAACTTCGCAGCGAGTTCCTGCAGGACACGCTACCTCCCCGAAAGGCCTGAAAGATGAGAGAGAGGGCCACATAATGATGCACAGCTAGGCTATCTTCGGGTTTGTAAGTGAGAGAAGACTTGGCATTTAACATGTTTGATAGATTACCTCTCAGGGGATGAGCGGGCTTTGTGAGATGATTGGTTCATGGATGGTGCGTTGATTGAGCAGGACCGATGTCAAGTAACGTGACGGCCTAGTGAAGCAGCGGGCGCGTGACTGGGGGTGCAAAGAGCAAAAGTCCATGGAAGGAGAGTGGTTGAAGTAGGACAGAAGCCATGCAGCCTCGGCTGCTGTTCGACTTTGCGTGCTGGACCTTACTTTTCCATCATATAGAAAGATGCTGTGTATGCACTGCCTAGTAGTGCGTGCAAATCAGAGTATGGAGAATGACGGCCGAGCAAAGAGGTGAGGTGTGAGTTCACGAGAGCCGCACCGCAACTAAGGCATTGGTCCGTGCGCGCGCGCCAAGCACGCAGGGGTCGGTGGATGCGGACTAAAGTGGCGCAAGCTGATTGTCTGCTTGGATGACGTCTTCGATAGTTGCTTCACATCTTTGCGCGTTCCCTCATACCATCGACGCGTCCATGGCGAGGCATGCGGAACAAAAAGCACACCGCGTCGCACTTGAAAGCGCCGTATCTCCGTTCCTGTCGCCAAGCCCTGAATGACTGCGTCTCAGCTTCCCCGGCGTTGCGATAAGACCGCAGCAGCCCGGACGAGACATGGACCTACCTGGACAAGGCGGCCAGA
This sequence comes from Beverwykella pulmonaria, assembly GCA_001599595.1. Classification (NCBI taxonomy): domain Eukaryota; kingdom Fungi; phylum Ascomycota; class Dothideomycetes; order Pleosporales; family Melanommataceae; genus Beverwykella; species Beverwykella pulmonaria. Next base: position 2,647,538 of record BCHH01000007.1, on the reverse strand, counting down.
TAAAAATCGTTCGTCCACCCTCTGCCGTTCCTCTTCACCCACCCTCTCTCCGTAATTCTTTCCGCACGTTAGCCCTCAATGGACGCCGCCACTTCTGCTTCCACGTCCGCATCGCCAGACCACCTCTGTGTCCTCGTACATGGGTAAGGCAACCACCGCTGCCTTGCTGTCGCGCTCGCCCTCCATAGCTTTTACGTAGCGTTAGGGATGCAGAGACGTACTTCAACAGCAGCTCCGTTCAAAAGCACGCGCTGACCTCGGTTTGCAGTCTTTGGGGCAACCCAGACCACCTCAAGTTTCTCAGCACCTCCTTGCGCGAGCAGTACCCCGAGGACAGGCTTCACGTTCTCGTCGCGAAGCGCAACGCAGGATCGTTCACGTATGATGGGATCGAACTGGGAGGGGAGCGCGTCGCGTTCGAGATTGAAGAGACCCTGGACGAGCTGGCACGCATCGGACACAAGATCAAGAAACTGAGCATCATCGGATACTCACTGGGTGGGCTCATCTCGAGATACGCCATCGGCCTCCTCTTCCACAAGGGTCTCTTCGAGAAAATCGAGCCCATGGTGCGTATGCTTCAATATGGCATGGGAACCATTTCTCACGGATACAGAACTTCACGACCTTTGCCACGCCCCATCTGGGTGTTCGAACCCCCCTTCTTGGATGGCACAACCGCGTCTGGAATGTGCTCGGCGCCAGGGCCCTTTCGATGAGCGGCCGGCAGTTGTTCACCATCGACTCCTTCCGCGACACCGGCCGGCCCCTCCTTGCCGTGCTCGCAGACCCCGAGAGCATCTTCATGCAAGCCCTCGCCAAGTTCCGGCACCGCAGCCTATACGCCAATGTTGTCAACGATCGCTCCGTCACCTACTACACGGCAGCCATCACCAAGAACGACCCGTTCATCCAGCCAGACGAGGTCAAGATGAACTACGTGGAAGGATACGAGGACGTCATCATCGATGCGAAAAACCCAGTCTCAGCGAAGGAACCAGAGGCCCTCCCAGCCTTTACCCAGCGATTTACGAGCACCACACGCACAGTGTTCGGGCGCATGCCCCTTGTCGCCTTCCTTGTCTTCTTCATTCCCATTGGGAGTGTTGCTTTCCTTGTCAACACCGCCATCCAGTCGATCCGCAGCACCCAGCGAATTCGAATGCACGAGCAGGGCAAAGGCGGGTTTGATATCGGAGGCTATCGCATTCCACTCATGATCAATGGCGTGCGCCAGGAGGTTGAAGACATGTACGAGAACATGAACAACGCACAAGAGCAGGAGTATCTTCTGTCTGGCAGCGAGGAACTGGCATCGCCTTCCACGCAGAGCCTGGCCCGCAACAAATCCATCGACCATGATTCCGACGTCGATTCTATAGAGGAGCCCAAGACAGGACTCGCCGTCGAATTTCCCACGCTAGCCCTCACTCCCGACCAGTTCGCCATGGTCCAAGCCTTGAACGACGTTGGTTTCAAGAAGCATCCAGTGTACATCCACAAGGACCGCCATTCTCATGCAGCCATGATCCGGCGGATGGACAAGGCTAGCTTCGACGAAGGCAAGATTGTGGTCAAGCACTGGCTGAACGAGTTCCAGCTCTGAGTGGATGAGTTACGAAACACCAAACATTCACAGCATTTTAGCGGAGGCATATGGCGCAATGGGCGGAACGTAACGTGCGGTTTTATCCCTTTCGTGGGCCGGAGTATCGGTAGCGAGGGTATCTGAAGCGGTATGTGTCTGACAAGAGTATGGGTGTCATAAGTGTTTCCTGTCTTTGATTGCTGTACTCCTTGCAGATACCCGATTAGACCAGCGACTTCTACTCACTCTTACTCTAAATTTGAATTATTCCCCCAGAATCCTCTTGACATGCGTGAGTGAGTGTTATGGACTACTCGTCGAATACGCAGGCTTTTGCTCTTATGTGCGTCATGTTGAAGGTGGGGCAACTGCAAGCGGGGCACAGCTTTAGACAGAGTAAACACCAAAATTTCTCAACACAACACCACCACCGCATCCCAATCGCGCAATCGTCCCTAAAGCCTCCAATAAAACTCTATCAGCCTCTAACATTCTAGCACATAGACTGAAACATCTCGAAGTCTTGCACGCGCACCTCGTCCTCCACCATGGCAACGGCGACTGCCACATCGCCTTCGCCCTCCCCTTCCTCTCCACAGCCCACCGAAACAGAACACACAATACACATCCTCCCTCCTCCCTTTACCTCTACTCCCCTAACTGTCCTCGCGCAAGGCGCAGAAGCGCTCGTCTACCGCACCACATTCCTCACCCCACGCACACCTTGCGTGCTCAAATACCGGCCTCCAAAACCCTATCGCCATCCTGTTCTTGACAAACGGCTTACCAAAGCGAGGATATTGGCCGAGGCGAGGGTACTCGCTAAGTGTCGGAAAGAGGGGGTTGGTGTACCCGGGGTGCTGGGGTTGGACGCTGAGGGGGGGTGGTTGGTGTTGGAATGGGTGGAAGGAAGCAGTGTGAGGGGGGGTTTGGATAGGTGGGCAAAGGAAAACGGGGGGTTTGAGGGGGTAGAGGGGAAGGAAGTCTGGAGGTTGATGGGTAAGATTGGACGAGCGGTGGGGATGGTACACGGGATTGGGGTTTGTCATGGGGACTTGACGACGAGTAATCTCATGATCAGGGTGGAGGAAGGGGTGCAGCCACAAGCACAACAACAGGGAAGACAGACCGTGTCTGCGATGAGGGAAGCAGCCATGAATTCATCATCACCCCCTCCACCTCCCTCTCAGCCCATCGCGGATTACCTCGCCGGACCCGTAGTCCTCATCGACTTCGGACTCGCCACACAGACCGTGCAGGACGAAGACCGGGCTGTGGATTTGTATGTTTTGGAACGAGCGTTCGCGGCTACGCATCCGGGGGCTGAGGAGTTGTTCCAGGAGGTGCTCAGGGCGTATGGAGAGAGTTATAAGGGGGGGAAGGCAGTGCTGAGGAGGTTAGAGGAGGTTCGGCTAAGGGGGAGGAAAAGGAGTATGCTTGGCTGAGTGTGGTGTCGAGTAGGGGAAGAGCGGGGTTTGCAAGAGTGGGCTTGAAAGGGGAAAGAAAGTATGGATAATAGGAGTGAAGATGATGGGGGAGGAGAGAAGCGGGAACAGGAGGCTACTCTGAAAAACTGACATATCTCGACTTCATGATACCAATATCTCAAACTGTATTAGTGCATCCTTTGGACTTTATATCGACGGTTCAGTGTTCAAGTCAGCTTGGCGTTACAACTAAAGGAGCGGAGAAGGCCATATCGCATTCTATTCCGCCTATCTTGAATACAAGTTCATCAATGGCTACAGAAAAAACAACCACCTTATCACCCTCAAGACGCCCAGCCAAACCCATAACCGCCACCCTTCGGCATGCATCACGCCAATATTCCAATGACTAACTCTCACCACCGCGTTCGCTCTCTTCACTGCCAGCCTGTCATACTTGTCCACAGCCTCCCGCAAACTCCTACTTCCCACCAGCGCCTCCGCGAAATCCCAACCATCCATCAGCGCCAAATTCGCGCCGTTCCCCGCAAATGGAGAAACAGCGTGGTTTGCGTCGCCGAGGAAGACGACTTGCTTAGTGCGGTTGAGCACAGAGAGTGAGTTGCCTGACGAGGCGGTAACATAGGCATCGCCATGAACAAAGGCCTGTTTATCCAATGCATTGAACCTAACCAACTTCTCCTCCTGCGTTCCATCCAACATGTGCTCGAACCTCCCGCCTAGCGCTTTCCCCTTCTCCCTCGCCTCGCTCCTCAGCTCTTCACTCTCTTCGCTTGAGAGCGTCCCTTTCTTCGGCTCTGGAGGCGCAGCATCACGATGTATCCAAGATAAACTCCACACCAACGTCTCACGGTCGATAGGCGCAACAAACAGCGCGATCCCGGCGCCAGATATGATGGTACCAAATTCTGAAGCGTGGCCCGAGGGATGGTGGGATAAGGGCGCGGTGCCGAATATACACGTCGGGCCTGCGAATGCCAGTGTATCATTGGGGCGGAGGAGAGTGCGGAGAGGAGAACTAGAGCCGTCTGCTGCTATTACGAGATCATATTTCTCTCTTCTCCCGTCTCTTAAGCTAACCTCTATCTTATCATCCACGCCATCGTCTTCCGACCTGGGGGTAGAGAGGGAGCTAACCGCAGTCCCCCATCTTATCGCAACATTAGGCAGACCTTCAACGGCCTCAATGAGCGCACACCTCAACTCTCTTCTCGCGATCCGAAGCCCATTCACCGGACATCCCTCGGGAGTCTTCGAGCGCAGCTTGATAACTTGTTTCCACTCCCTATCCCAAACGACGAAACCGCCTTTCTCTCCCTCCTCTTCTCTACCCATACACCCAATAGCCCTCCCCATCAGCTCCTCCAGCAACCCCATCTTTTGTAGCGTCTGTATTCCTGCACTGGGACGGTCCGAGCGCAAAGAAAGACTATATCCATCTCTCCCAGGGGGCGCAGGGTCCGGATCGCGCTCGTATAGCGTTATATACGGAGGACGCGCTTCGGAAATAGAAGGCCAGATTTTATGCAGAGAGATGGCGAACGCGAGGCCCGATATCCCTGCGCCAGCGACAGCAATGGTCTTGCTCTCGAGAAAATGCGGCGGCGGCGGGGACGTCATAGGGAAGATGGGATGTGTGTGATCAAGGAATGGGAAACAGAGAACGAAAGGATATATAAATTTGACCACCAAGCGCCAACTCTTTCGATCCCGGTCAAGGGCTTTCTTTATCTTCTTTCAACGTCGTTGAGCGCCACGCACCCCCCCCTTCTCGGCACCGCCACAGCATAACTTCCCCTCGCTATTCGTTATAGGTTCTTTCGTATATCGTATTCATGCCTGTGTTATTAAGGTTGGGTTGGCTTTGCGTCATGGCTAACATTACTACCAATGATACCTGCGAGTGGTATGCATGAAGCCGGAGGTCGGAGTGCATCATCGGCGGTTCTTGGTTGCGATTGCCGGTGCTCTGGAACATATACTCATAGTCACATGTGCCATTTGTGAGAAGGCGTTATTCAAATGAGTGTGATAACATTTAGGTTCTCATCCTACATGACCCACCCACATCAATCAATCATCCACCGCTACCCTTTTGTATCCCATCACTACCAACAATGTTCAGGATAAAGCTACTCCTCCATTCTAACATGGAAGTAAATGCAAAGGAGTGCAAGGAACCCCCAGCCGCAGGCTCGGAGGCTCGTCTCAGTGTAACTTCTTGTCCACAATCGCCGTCCTCTTCCTCCTATGAGGTCGTGCGTTCTTGTTGTCGAAACAATTTAAAAGGAAAAACAAAACCCAGATACCGCAGCCGCATGCTCATTAAAACAGTCGCATAATCTGAATCAGAAGAGTTGAACAAGAATAAGTTCAAAAAGAGGAACCTCTGAAGCCCACGCAACATCCAACGAGGCATGCATGTTATAGGACTACAGAGGCGACGAAGGGTAAGAGTAAGAAAAATAACCCACAGCACCACCCAAGATGCAACGGCAACAAAACGATAAAAGAATGAGGAAAACAAACAAGTCGTGAGGCCGTAAGAACATTGCGGCGCCCTCGGAACGCCACAGCAATATACACAAGTGAGAGCCCAGACTCAAAGATCTACCCGAGAATTGGCCTCAGAGCCGTGTCATCCCATCTTTCATCGACAACTTAGAACATGGAGCTCTTCCGCTTTTCGGCATTGGTGAGTACGAGCTTGGGCATGGTGCGGCGTGGGCTTGACTGCCTAGGCTCGTCGACGCGAATCTCGACCAGGCCGCCGCCAATGGCACCACCCTCGTCGCTGCTCACGCTGTTGGCGGTATAAGATCCGTCGACTGAGGTGCGGTCACGCGATCGCTCCTTCGACGCTTTCCTCTCTGAGCCAATGGCACCGTTGGCAGCCGCGCGGAGGCTCCCAATGCTTTGCTTGCTACTAAGACTTCCGCTTCCAGAACTGTGGACGCTATCGGAGTCGTTGTCCGAGTTTGCAAAAGACATCTCAGTCTCGCTCACGGGTGACACGCTTCCAGAACTACCAGTGCGCACGACGCGACGGCCGATTCCTGCACGAACGAGGTTGCTCACGGCCTGTCGGCGCTGGCGAGTAGCAAAGTTCTTGCTACCCTCGTGCTTGGTCGTGGGGCTGACTTGGAGCTCTTCAAGCGGAGGAGGGCCGCGGGGCTGGCGCATGGGGTGCTCACCAGCACGAGCCTGTCCGGGACCGAATGAGCCCGTGTTAGGAGTCGCGGGGAAACCGACTGGCCGGGCAAAGGCAGACTTGGGGCCTTCAGGAGTCTCGTTCTTGGTATCAACAGCGAGAGTGGAGAGCGTCTTTTTGTGTCCACGGCGGAAAGCATTAGCAGATGGTGGGGGAAGAGGAACAACATCCTGAGGAGGCGTCGAGGACTTCTTGGGCGGGGATGAGCTGCGGGTGCTCCACGGGCTCGGGCTGACCTCGTTGGGAGGAGACACTTGCAGAGTAGGCGTATCAAGCTTGGGCGGCGAGTTGGTGAAACTCCTCGGGGTTGGCGGTGGAGGAGAATGCGACAGATTCGCCGTAAGCTGCTGCATCTGCATCTCGATGCTGTCCTGCTGGTTCTGCTGGAAGCTCGGGTCCATGACGTAGCCGTATTGGCCCGTCATTTGGTTGAATGCAAGGTACAGGCCAGGCTGGGCAGTCTCATGGATGGGAGTGTTCTGGAACTGCTGGGCATATGCGTTCATCTGGGCCGAGTAGGGCGTGGATGGGAATGGTTGCGACGATCGCATTCCGTTGTTGTTCATGTTCATGCCGCCGAACTGTTGGGCAGTCAAGTTGAGGAGCTGCTGCTGGAGCTGTTGCTGCCTTTGGGCAAGGTAGAGCTCAGTTGCCATGAGCTGGGCCGCAATGTTGGGGTCGATTTCACCATCATCGAACTGAACTGGAGGAGGGGCCAAAACCTGGTCGTACATCATCTGGGACTGCTGGCCATATTGGTTCTGGGGCTGGCCGGAGAAGCTGGCTCCGATGGCAGTCTGGGGCATGCCCTGGTTGCCTCCGTTGTAGCCTTGCCTAGCATATCGGCTCTGGTTCACGCCGGTGTTATGCTGGTGCTGTCCATAGGGGGCCGACGCGGGGGGTTGAGCAGACGTGGGCGTCTTGGGGGCAGTGCGGAGGCCCGCAAGCAGATGAGAGCGGCTGGTGCGAGGGGTCGCGGCCGAGTCTTCAGCGATGGTACCGACCTTGGGTGGAGAGGCCACGCTCAGGCGCTTCAAAGAAGCGCCCTTTCCGCGAGACGCAAACCCAGCGCCCGGCATTCCGAGGCCGCCATTGGGCTGGAAGTTGTTGTAAGTCATTTGAGCAAGACCGCCAGCGTCCATGCTCATGATGTCTAAAAGGCGGGTGTTGGGCAAAGAGTACGGAGAGGAAGGATACAGAATCGAAGAGGATACCGACGGACCGACGGATGAGGGAGTGTTGAGGCGCTGTCAGGGGGGACTGCGACTAAAGCGGAGATGGGGTGTTATACAGGACGTGAACCGGAGCAGACGTAAAGGTTGGCAGGCGAGATTAGAGGATTAAGGATCGTAAAGATCTTGGGGGGTTGTAACGTAGTTGTTAAGATCGTGACCGGCCGACGGGCAGTAGTGTGTGCTATTAACAAAGGGTCCAGGAGCCGAGCCGGAGATGTGGGTCGTCGAGGCAGATGCAGACGCGTCGTTCGGGGGGAGCGATGGGGTCAGGCTGCTACGGGCAGGCGCACAGGCAGGCTGGCGAGGGAAGTAGTGCAAGTGGTGAAGCTGCGAAGAAGAGAAAAGACGAGTGCAAGATGCTGGATGCAGGGCAACAGCTGGATATAGGAACGGTCAAGGACGGGATCAGGGCAGGCAAGGCTGGGCTTGAAACTTGGGCGATCGACTTGCGGGCTCTGGGAGTGCAAGGAGCGGACTGGGGCGCTCGGAAGGGATCGAGTATATTAATAAGAGATGCTGAAGCTGCCAGGGCAGAGAAAGTGGAGATAGAGAGAGAAGGAGCGAGGGAGATGGGAAAAGAGGAAGGGTGGGATGGCGGAACCAGGAGGGTGACGGTTGTGGTGAGAGGTAACGAGCGAGCGAAAGCCCGGCTTTGGGTGGGCAGGCGTATTTGGCCAGTTGGGTGGGCTTGGCGGGCACAGGATGACTGGCTGGAGCGGGCTGAAAGAAACCCTGAGCTTTGGGGCGCTTGGGCCGTCCTCTCAGGGGCTGTCAATTGCTGGAGCAAGTGACACCACCGTCTAGCCCTGCGAGCTACTGCGCGGAGCTGCTGGAGGGGAGAGAGGTTGAAACCCGGCCGGCCATGCGCTGAGATGGAAGGGGAAAGATGGGGAGCGAGGTGTGGCCGTCTCCGCAATGTGCTTTGAAGTCGGACAGATGAGAGGGTCGTTCACAGTTCGATTTGATTCCATTCGCACCTCAAGCCACCAATATCGCCGCCCTCACCGTGATGCGGATATCAGATATCCAAAAAGCCACAGCGGCGGGCCCACTATCAGACACCCCTCCACGCCCGTCAGCAGCGATTCACCATGGCGAACCACCGTGTCCCGCCCAACATCACGCCCGGCAGAGGTAAGCAGCAACCAGCGCACACAGCTGCCGCCGACAACGGCGCACGCTCATTTGCTCGGGCGCGCCCATCGTCGCACACCGCAAGAAGCGTCTTCAACTTCGTTCCCCTCCGTAGCGTCTATCCAGGCCAGCTATCGCCGGTAAGGGCAGCCAGCAGCGGCTACGCACGCGGCCCTCACCCACTCAGCGACGGCCAGTACCCCCAGCCGATGCCCGACCGAGTCTCCCACCGCGAGCAGCTGCACCTGCTTTTGCAGCTCAAAATCTAAATTTAACGGCGCATATTCCGCGAGCACGCGCGTGCAGTGCACTGTCTCGAGTCCTGTTCCTGTTGCTGCAAAAGCCGCGGGCCTTTTTTATGCGCGACTGCTCCCCTCGCCGCTTGCCACGCCGTGAACAATGTCGCAAGTCTCGAGATGTCTCTCCACAGCGCCGCCACGCCAGCTCCCAGCAGGGTCATCACTCTATTCTTCCCAATTCCCTCGTCCCTCCTCCCATTTATCATCGGCCTTTCGTGTCGCAATCTCCTGCGCAACAACTTTGGCCCCGTCGCCCTCGCGAGCTGGCCGGGGCTCGTTTCAAGGCCGGGGATGCCCGTCGCGCCGTCTGAAACTCGTCTCACCACCGCCCCGACGACGTGCAGATTTCATCTCGTCAAGGGCCGCTCTGTACTATGCCAAGCCCTTTCCGCCGCACGAGCCGTTGAAACAACCTCATGCTCTCGTTGGGCCACAGTTTGCCCATCCGCGCCACTGGATCTGGGAAATGCACGCGTTGGGCGAGATGGGAGATGAGAGATGCCCGTGATCCTTCAACTGCACGCCGTACGTGACACCGCCATCGTGACTCTCTTATTCCGTCTCATGGTCGCTCAGCACCACAACTCCCTTGTGGAATTTGTGGATCACGTGTCAGCCCACAAAGACGCCACGATAGGACAAAGACGCTAGCTAGCCGTTGACATCAAACGTCGCCACTAGCCACAAGACCCTCACAGCAATCCAGGAACGGGAAAGGGCTCAGAACAAAGAAGCCCGTTGATGATACAACCTTATCCACTGGACTGACAACTAAGGTACCAGATGTCCCATATAGGTTCGTACGGCAGTTTCACCCACGTGTCTGCCAGTCGCGGCACGAGTACGTCTCCCCCCGCTTCCGCGCGTACCCCGGCAGTAGAGTACGTACCCAGGTTCTTCGAGCACGCCTTTTTGGGTTGCTTGAAGAAAGCTGTCGTGATCGTCACACCATCAGATCGTGCAACTACAACAACGGTACTTCGAGCCGATGGCAGACCTTGGCGGGCAGCCAGGAATTTTGCTGCATGACATGAACAGATCCACCCGGGCACAGGAATCTTGCTCAGAACTTTAATCGTATTTCTGGTATGCCCGCAGGAGTTTGACGCCATGAAGCTGAGTGCACACTGCCACAGCAACCTTGTCGCCCACAAAGGTAGGCCGTTCCCAGCATAAACTGCCAGCTCTCTCTTATACCATCTCTTTCCTACTCGCCTCACTTACATTCATGCTCTATCTGTCGACCCTGGATTCCCTCCTCTTATCGCAAGGATACACCCCCTCTCAGCCCTACATCTATCATGAAACAATCCGTAATCTCTCCACACCCCGTTTCAACATCCTCTGCCTGCCCGGTCATCCATGACGTCAGCCAACTCAGCGACCGCATTACAGACACTCAAGACGCTTGGTTGTTTCGCCCTCGCGCCTTATCAGACGCGGAAGTGACTTGGGATCACCAGGCCGCGATGGCGGATCTTGAAACGAGAGCATTTCACCGAGCTAGCGGCACGGTTCGCGTGTTCATTTGTCTGCGTCTATTTGAGGCGAACTACAGGTTCGAATATAGTATCGCATATCCAGACATCGTTTTGTCCGTGTAGAAACAGAGCCTCAAAGTGTTCCGAGGAATGACTTCTGTCGCAGGCAAATGAGATTGCGTTTTTGAAGGGATCAGTACGAGAAGATCGATTCCCCGGCCGTCTACCTCTCAACGGCCGATAAATCTTGGATCAACCAGAAGTGGCTCAGAACCGAACTATGAGCAAACAAACAAACACCTTTCTTTATCCCTCTCTCACATGTCTCTGCAAGACTTTCTGAGACAGCCAAAGCACCGTTGCAAAGAAACTCGATTCCTAGTGCGACCCCTCAAGCACCCATGTCATTTTCCAGTCTATTGCAGTCCTTTTCCCGACATATATTTATTCGTCAGTCAATAAGTACTAATCACAAGTATTGGTCTCGAAGTCTCTTCACTCCCACTACATAACTCCAGTATACGAATAAGCGCCTCTAAGTTCATGTCTGCTGTGTATCGCATCTCGGCACGTCCTTCACTTACCACATACCTGCCTAGCATGGGAAGGAAAGCTTTTGGTAGCCGCTGGCATTACTCGCACAGAGTTGAAGGATTAACATGTTGGTCGACAGAGCTCAAGATAGCTAGCACATTTACAGTAATGAATACAAGACTTCGAGTCAAGCCGTTTAGGACACCACACCACGTTAACAGTGGATGGGAAAAAGTATCGAGAGAGCTGGTATCACATTTTATCATAATCAACATGAGACTATGTGACACACGTCTATATCGCGACAGATCGCACAGAAGTAAAGGTGTGTTGGAATTCCAGTCTGTTTATTTGCCGTAAATTTCCAACATGTCTACCCCCCAAAACAGGAAGCAAGAAAACAGGAGACAACGCTTATTGACGAAACGCACAACATCATCAGCCCTTTTTTGCATGATCAGATAGATCATCTGAAGGCAAACTGTGTGATTTAGAAAAGTAAGGTTTTTTTTAATATGCTAGATGCCAAAAGCAAGCCGTACGACCCATACATCAGGCCTTCGTACCGTACACCACGCTTGATACACCATGTATATGTGTTTGCGCATCCTCCCAATGCCGTCTAAATGCCATCCGTCCCCAATCCCTTTCCCTCTTCCCCTGTCTCTCAGTGCCTAACCTATCTCACTCTTCAGAGGCTGAAGAAGACACCCCTACTCATTTTTCCGTCTGCGCCCCAGCATCTCGACACCCCGTCCATCCCTCCCCTCACTCTCCGTAATACGCTCCACCTCCTGTACAAGATCGAACTGCACCTCCTCGCTCACCACACTATCCTTCTTATACCCCTCGTGGCTCTGCACAAAATGCCTGATCCACTTGGCCGCCGTCCAGAGCCTGCCGTCCGCCCTCTTCCGGATCAGATCTAAGTACCGCGCCAACTCACACCGTGTCTCGACATCCACGTTCATGCTGTTGAGGTAGGACTCGACGAGCGGGATGAGCCCGGGGAAGCCGGAGTCGGAGGAGGCGGAAGAGGTTTGTCCGTTGAGGATGTCGTTGATGCTCATGCGCTCGTACTCGTCCTCGACGGGTCCAAAGGGCGTGGACGGCCTGCTGTTTTCTGCGGTGGTCGCTGTGCCGTTCGCTGTCCCCTTTGATCGTGGGCTGAACGGATCTTTCCTGAACCAGAATGTCTGCGTTGATACGGCGTCCCGGATATGCGCCGTCTCCATGTTTTCACTAACCTTCGCAATCGGGATGTAGAAGTTCAGATCGTAGCTCAGTATCGCCCGCGTAATCAGCACAATGAAGATCGAAAACGCCGCATTCTCAAAGTCCGTAATTTGAATCTCCATCGGCCGGAACTCAACGCGCCACCCCATATCTGTGCCTGGTGGGGGTGGTTTGAAGCGCATGTGTTGCCAGTTTGTCGATTGGAGATTCTCGAAGTGATCGGCTTTTGTGAGGTCGAGAGACTGCAGGTCTTCGGCGAAGATGACGATTGGGTCCCGGATGAATAGGTGCGCAAAGTGCGTGGCGAGGAGTTCGTCCATACCACCGTCGAGGAGGCGCTGTTTGAGGGCGGGGTCAAAGACAAGGTCTGGGTCGAGGTATTCTGGGCGCAGACGCGGGTCTTGGGATATGTAGGTGGAGTTGGAGGCGTATCGGGACTTGGAGAGGCGCCAGCGGTCGTTTTTGAGGGGCTGTTGTCGGGTTAGAAATTGTGTGGAGATAAATGAAGATGCGTACCTTCTCGCCCAGTTCCTCGGGCGTGCGGTCATCGACAGCTCGGCTGATCTGATTCCAGCGGACGTCAGTGTCGGCGAGGAAGCCTTTGTAGATTGGAGTTGCTGCAGTCAGTGCGAGAAGAATTGGCCCCAGCGGGCTCAGCTGGTCATACATCTTGCGCCCTTCCTCGATGTTTTTTGCCTGGAACGTAATTTGGAGGCAGCAACTCCCCATGCCGAATGCCATGGCGTCCATGTAAATGTGGTTCTCTTTCGCGGCCCCATTGCGGACATCGTCGTCCTCAGGCCACTGATGGAGATCATAGTCGACAGTGGGGTCCTTGAACGGCCATGGCGTGTTCACGTCTCTGAAAACCGGGACATTGATTTCAACCTTCCTCCCTCTTCGCGAGCGGATGTTCGCTGCTAGAGTCGGGAAGCGGATATGAGGATTTGCAATCTCGTCAGGGACAAACTGCGAACGAAGCTTCGGTCCCGACACGGGGTACGAAGGTACTGTGCAGTCTGGTGTTCCGAGACGAGGAAACGTTGTTAGCGTGATTGGATACTCCGCCTTTGCCATATGGTCTTTGGCGATCGTACGTCTGCAGAGTGAATGCATCAGCGCCGGATCGGGCAATGATTAGCGGATGTGTGTTACCTCCGCTTCATGTTTGGCTCGACATCGAGAAGGTCTTTGAATCCTATGCCCCATGGCTTCCCTGGCGTCGCTTCGAGCATGAAGCGCCCAAATTCCGGGTGGAAGACGGGCGCAGTGGTCTCGGATTCCCTGCATACGTCAATGTAAGTACATCAAAGAGGTCTTGCTGCCCTCACTGAGCGTTCCCCCTTTGCAAGTCTGGGACACCTCCTCCCTCTTGAAGCAGCTTCTCATCATTGGCCAATGCGGCCAGAATGTCGGCCTGCCGTAGCGAAAGCCGGACCCTGTGGTTGTCCTGATCGTAGCACACCACCAGATACTCCACCTAGCATGACATCAGTCGCCGTTCAAAACACAGGCTAGAGCAGTCTGACCTCATCGCCCCAAAGAAGCGCGTCCCTCTCTTTTCCTTTAGCGTTGCGCCAGATGGCAAGGAGTTGCTGCAGGCTACGTTACTGCTAGACTCCCACCTCAGACACAGCACCAGAACATACTTCTATCCCCCAAGACCGTACATGGCTAGCCACCTTTTTTGCCTCTGGCCATTCAAGCGGAGTTCCAACTGCACTTGTAATCGGTTAGCAGGCACGTGAAAATGCAGTGGTGCACATCTCACAGCAGCCCCATTCCCAGTCAGTCCCGTGCAGCGCGGGTTCTCGTCCAGTCCGGATTGGGCGCTACAAGCGATCCACACAAGCGTTTGAGTGGCGTGTATGCCCAAGCACGGCGAGGGAGTGGAGAGATGCTCGGGGAACACAGCCAATATTCTAACTTTCGCGGGGCTCGCGGCACGCAGGGCAGGACCAGGTTGCAGGGCTGTGGGCGTCTACGTCGAAGCTTTCTGCGGGTGATCGGTGTGATTGAGGAGCAGAAGAGGAGCAGAACAGACGCCGACATGGACTGTATGTAAGTGAGAATTGGGTGGATTTGATTATTAATGGCTCGGAACATTAAGCCTTTCCAAGTAAGGTAACCCTTGCTTGCCGGTGATGCTGGCTCGGCGGCGCTTTTTTTCCTCTACCCGACGACACACCAACCTTGGAACCTCCACACTCTCCCTCTCGATGCTGCGCACAACATTGCTTGAAAAACACTGATACAGCACGTATGGGGACACAGACAAGCCTGTGTATACCTACAGTACATCCACCGCCCTGCTGTCCGTTTCGTGTCACTTCGCCTGGGCCACATATAGAGGCTATACTGAGACGGCGCGAAAAAGCAATTCTATCGTGCAGTGGGGACGACTACCGGTACACACGCCATTGGGATTCCGCTAGATTCGCCATCGCAATTGCAGATGGTTGGCCGGGAGGCTCGTCTCGCCGCCGTTGCGCCGCCCGTTGTCGTCTGACACTTGCTTAACCGCTGCCAGTTGGTGGAGAAAAGTTGAACTATTTATTTTTACAACGGGCATCGGCGATAGGGGCTTGATCAGGCTCAAACTATGACTGCCGGAGGAGTGAAGTGGCAGACTGAAAAAGCCCTCACTTGCTCCCGCCGGGACATCCGCTGCAGCGGTACTGCTCGCTCAACCCAGCAGCATCGGCTGCAAGCAACTGTACCGCGGCGCTGCATACATTCGATTAACATTCGATCAGAGTGATCTCTCCCGAATTACTGTCTGACAGATGATACAGCCAGATACGGCTGCGAGCGATCCTCGTCGGTGGCACAGCATCATCTTCGTGCCGCGCTTCTCTATCAATATCCACCTGCGTAGATCTGAGATGCCATGGAGAGGAGGCTTGTGTGCCGTGTTAATTCAGAAATCTAGAGCGAGACACCATAACCCTACCGTCTCGAGAAGAGTTTGTAGATGGGGCGCAGCCATGTCCAAACGGCAAATGACCATGGGGGAATTCGATTAAGCATCACCTAGATCAGATTGATTTAATTGCTTTTAGTAGTATTCTCTAGGCCTGCTAGCCTTCCCGATATCCCCTCAATCCATCCGTCGAACCCACACTCTCGTACACTTCTAAGAAAGCGTGTAGATCGTACAAAGGGATGCGTGGGGTCCGTGGTCCTTCCTCTATCCGCTGACGGTGCCCCACCCACCAAACGCCAACCAGGTGGTGATCGTGATCGCGATTCACCAAAGAAAGGAAGCGAGTACAAAAGAACGCCGTCAGCAAGCTTGGGGCCTGATAGCTCCCTGACCATGTGCCAAAATGCAACTGTTGCTGGTACAATGAAAATGAAAGAAGGGGACCCAATCCGGATATTGAAGGGTAGAATGATGCAGATACTCCTTGTTGAACAGCCCGTTGATGGAACAAAATGAGACATGTGTATCGCACACAGCCACGAAAATACCGCGCCGAACATTAAAATTTATGGAGCTTCGTCTCTAATAAGACAGGCTCGTTCCCATAAGTAGTAACCCGTCCCGATAATGCAAGATTGATGAATTTTGCGCCAAGAGCTCCGGTGGAAAACAGATTCGATCCGATCCGATTTCTGCTGCACAAGTACTCACGATAATGTATAGTTACGTCGGTGAGTGCGTGTATTCCAAGAAAAATTGGTATCGTATGTAACCGCTGGTATATAATTTCAACCACGAGTCGAAAATGGGTAGGGAATGCCTTTTGGTGATCCTAAGGAACAGGTTCCAGGAGTGGATGCCGTGAGAAGTGTATTCATTTCATGGTTTGTTTTCCGGGGGTGGCCATGTTATCCCCCTGGCGATCCTTGGTCAAGCGATTTAGGACGCAGATTTGAACTAGTCATGGCCTGCTTGCCGCCCATTTTGCGAGTCAACTTCGCATAATCTAGCATACATGAGTATTACGAAAAACCGAGATTGTAGTAAACTTACGTAGACCGCATGCATTGCACAGCGTTCTCGCTCCATCAGGACCTCTGCGCCATTCTGGAGTTTCAGCCCGATTGCAGCTGTGACACCTTCCGGGTGGAGCGGCGCGCTGTGATTTGCGGTTAGAGGGGTTCACCTCAGAGATGGGGAAGCTTACTCCTCGCCGCTTTTTAGGGTCGGCGCCCGCAAAACCGCCGCCACTTTTGGAATCTTCGGCGAACGCGTTCGGGCCGTCGTGGTCGTATCCGTTTACCGGCCGATAACGTGGGTCTTGAGGAGGCTCCACGATGTTGGCTTGCTGGTGATTGAAAACGACTTCCCGCATGCGCTGCAATGAAAGTTGGATCCTTTCACTATGCTTGATCATCTCGTCCACCTCTTCCAATCGAGGCATCGACTGCGGAGTCATGCCGATTCGCTGGTTCTCATGCGCTCGCTGCCGGTAAATCTTGGAGAAGTCTGTGATGCGCCCAGAACCCTCTGCCATCTGTGATTATTAGTTGGGGATCTTGGCAATAAATTTGATGCTATATACCTCGTTGAGTGATGCTTCCAGGTCGAAGCTCTCGAGATGTCGTTTCACCGATTCTCCATAAGGTGCCAGGCTGGTACGGGAGATCTTCTTCTCTTCCAAGCGAGCGAGTTCCGAGTTGTCTGATCGCCACGATGGAGGGGGATACCGAGGGGGTGCTGAATAAGTCGATGCGGAAGGAGGATACCCCGAGTTCGGACCACTAGGGGCCGGGGCAGAGAGTGGATAGTTGGAGGGGTATTGCGTATAGCCATAGCTAGAGTTAATGGGCCCGGCTGAGTGAGGAGCTGACGATTCGTAGGCGGACGACGGCGGCGGATACGACGGGTAGTTTGGACGGGAGGCTCCCGCAGGAGGTGACTGTGTGGTTCGGAGCGGGTGGAGCGTCGGAAGCTTGGGATTGTGCTGGCTTGCGGGATACGAGGGTCTTGATTCTGAGAAGGGGGGTCGCTGGTCTGAGAACGAGGCCCGTGGGTCTGAAAAAGAAGATCGCGGGTCTGAGAATGATGGCCGGGACTCTGAGAAGGAGGGGCGGCCGTCCGAAAACGAGGGGCGGCCGTCTGAGAACGACGGTCGAGGTAGCGAGTCTGTCGGAGCTGGCGGAGGCGGGAGAGGTGGTGGTGCGGTGGAAGTCGGTGTGCCCATAAAAGGGCTGCGTGGGTGAGGGTGTGAGAAGGGATTGGGCGGGCCTTGGTTCGCGTGCAGGTCAGTGGAGAAATTTCTTGAGCGGGTGTCGGAGGGAGAAACGGTCGTCGACCGAGGATGATATGACTGCGAGGTGGACGCCGGCGCAGACGGAGGGGGTCCTGGATAGGACAGCGGCTGCTCCGATCCCAGAGCCTCATGTATCGATGGCAGAGATTGCCGCGTCGGCCGCTGCTGTTCCTTCTCATCGCCAGAGGTTCGGCGGGACTCTGGTGGAGAGAGCAAACCTCCGAGCGGGCCGGGAAGTGTGCCGGCGCTCGACGATTGGTGATTGCTGTAGGAACCGAAAGGGTGCAACGGGCTGACCATGGCGGCTACCGAATGATTTCGCTGATACTCCACCTCTTCGCGTTTGATTTTGTCCGAGTCTAGGTGATTTATCGACGGAAGGCCAACGCTGCAAGTCGGTTAGCACGGCGCGCACACAGAAACAGCGCAACACTGCGAAGGGAGAGTACAAACACGGACCTGTGCCTGCCGGCGGCATCCAGTGTCTCCATGGCGGTGGGAGCCCGCGAGCGGGGCGCTCACGTTATGCGTGGTAAAATAGGGCAGAAGGGCGGACTGCTGCGGTGATGCGGTGATGCGATCGCGGGTCCCCCAGACTTATGTGCCAGCCCGCTCACGGCACCCCAGACTACTGAGGTGGTGCAGGGTCGACCCCAGCGCGGTGTGGGTAGTCGCGCGATCTCTCGATTTGCGGGTGCGAATGTTGTTGGTCGTGGTTCTGGGCTGGCGCTGGTGCGGTGTTTGCTCGTCGTCCTCTCTCGTGCGCTCGATGCGGCCGCGGGGCGTTTTCGCGGGAGTCGTGGGAATCGTCGTGGGAATCGTCGTGGGAGTCGTCGTCAAAGTCGGGAGCTGCGCAATGGGGCGTGCAGGTGCCTGGGCGTGCGGGCTCGTCGACGATGGGCAGATAGAGGGCAATGGATGGTTCGACAGGTGCAACATGGGCGAGCGGTGACAGCAGCAAGTCCCGTGATGTCTGAGGGGACCCTAAGCACCCTAAGCAGTCTCAGCAATCCGCCGTAAGAGAGATCGGAGATGGCAGCCGGCAGGGCTCTCGGCGGCGAGTCGTTGTCGCTGCGAGTGTGACGAGCGATGCTTGCTGCGTTCGGTGACGAGGAGACTGGGATGCGCGCGCGCTGGCCCGGCATGGGTATCGCATGCTACTGCTTCCAACAGCCTCCGCCCGTCGCCTCTTTGGGACGACTGGGATGTCTGGGGTCGCTTCCGTGCCGGGCTGGAGAGAATCGATCTCTCATCTGTCACCAACCTTGCGTCCTGGGCCGCTGTGTTGGGCTGCGCGCGCGCCCTCGCACATTCTGCCGCTCGCGGTTCAGTCAATACAGTAGCGCACTGTGGTGGCCGAAGCGAGGCCCAAATGCCACGGAAAACCACCGTCCCAAGCCCGCGCGCATCGCCATCGCCAGCTCTCCTGCCGCCGCGGGCCCGACGGCGTGGGTCGAATAATCGCAGGCCCGTCAGCGATTCGATCGATGGACGGGGGACGTGGGCCTGGCTGGCTGCATGGTGCGACCAGGTTCCCACCGTCCCCAGCTCGTCACATCCTGTCAACCGCCAGGCCCGCGCTTGGCGAGTGAATATCAATTCATGGGAATGTCGAGGCTGCCACTCCATGCGAGGGCGCCGACGAGCTGTGCATCATCAGAGCGAACAGCAGCCAAATGCATCACGATGCAAAAGTAAAAACCCGCTCTCCACTCCACCCACGCCCCCTCGCCACAATGCCGTGCCGCCGCCGCCGCTAATTTCGCCGCATCGGCTCACGCTCCAATCCAAGATTCAGGGTTCTTGAATCGGCGCCAGCGCGATCAGCTGTGAGAGCCAGCGGGGGCGGCGGGCGTTGGGCCGTCCAATTCTATCGCTGCTGAGGCCTCCAACGCTCAGCGGCGAACAGCAGCGAAGCCACCCAGAATCTTCTCAAGGGCCCCATCACAGACCAGACCGCGCGCAGAGCCGGCCCACCCTCGACTCATGTCCCCAATGCAACCATCAGGCCACTCGATTTCCGCATGGGGGAGCCCACCGCTCTTCGCAGTTCCAGCACAGTGGCGCATATCTCCTCCTCGCAGTGCTGCACATTGGCCTGTCCGAGGGGAAAAAACAACGGTGCGTCTTTTTGACGATCGTTAGGGTTTGGTAGGGCAAAGTCAATCCCCTCGCCTGTATAGCCTACACCTGCTTGATCACCCTATAACTTCTCCTCGGGCATAGTAACATGCAGAACGGGCTCGCGTACTTCAAGCCCAAAAGCCCTCTGCATCACGCCGACTGCTTTGGCAGCATCTTCCTACGTTACCAGTCTGTTCGCGCTCCACGTGTTCGGTGCAACACCGTGGTTCCGTTATCCGCGAGAAACACTTTGGTTGCATCTCAACCCACCGCTCCAGTCCGTGCTGGCTGCGATGGTTATGCGCGCTGCCGCTGTCAAAGGTGGCATGAGCAGCGGGACCTGGTCCAAGGATCTATTCTCCACGCCTCCACGCCATCGGCAGGCTTCATACAGCATCGCGATTCGGCTGCATCTTACACATGTTCCAAGCCGCTTCGATCCATCGCTATGCATGTCGAGACCTACCAATGACTTGTCGCCGAGGGGCCGTATTTCACGGCATGACTGGTCACCCACGGGCGATGTCCCTCCACAATTCTTCAGCTGTCAAATCACAAAACTCCAAAATTCGTCCTTCCGGCGCTGGTCCGCATCGCATGAGAACTCGCTAGGGTGTGTGTGCTGTCGGTTGCTGTGGTCGTAGCGAATCCCAGCAGGCATAACCCATGACTTTGCTGCCACACAGCACTGGAAATCACTGTCCGTTCGCTTGAATTTGCTCTTCTCCTCCGCACTGTGCTGCACCAAACCGCCCACTTGCCGTGGACAACCTTCCGGTCACAGCACGATCGGTGGCTTGCAACGTCGAACAAGCTTCGAAAGACCATCAAGCTTCCAGCATAGCGAGAGGCTACGTAGCGCCACGAAAAAATAGATTTACCAGCCTATCCTTGTGACCTGATTCTATATCCGTGTTCCAGCGTGCCGATATCTCGCTGCACGCTCCCGATTTCGATGAGATCCAAGGCGAGGAGCTCCGTGCCACGCGTTCTACATGCCAGGTCGCACGCCACAACAATATTTCAAATCCTCCCCAAAGTCAATTCACCAGAGAGGCATTTGCCGACTGCGGTGTCAAGGTCGACGTTTCGCCCACGTTGCAAAATCCTGTTTTTGCAGCAGGATCTTCCCTTTGCAACCCACAATTCGAGAGATCCCTCGCGGGTAGATTTCCGGTACCGATGATGTTGTCAGATCACTATAACGCTATAGGGCATTGTGCCGATAGGAGACGAGCGAGACATCTCCGTTGGATTGCCGGGATCCTCTGGTCTGTCATTACCACGCAATGGCCGCACATGTTGTGTTTCAAGCCAGGCAGAACGATTCAAGCACAGCCTGAGATCACGATGAGGCGGTCTGCCGCTTGGCCAGAGTGACAGTTCTTGACAGATGACAGTCCTTAACAGGTGACAAGTCGCATGGCCTTGTGGAGCCGGTGGAGCTTCCCTCTATCATCCAGGTGGGGTACATATAGCACGGTCAGTATGCTCTGCATCCCTACGCTGCACGTCAAGAGCACGAGGGTCAAGCTTCAAGATCAATCAAGATCCAGGGTTTTCTGGGTCCGCCGTCGGAGTCAATGCAGGCTAAATGGTCTTGCTGCGGTACAAACTATAAGCTGACCATGGCGATAGGCTAGACACTTCGGGCAGCATTTTGTGTCATTGGGAGGGACTTGCGTGTTTCATCGCAGTTCCTAGACATGTTTCTCAGGCATGTGCCCAACCTGCGTTGTGATCATCAAAGCCATAATCCATGGCCCGACTCGGCTCGCAACTCAACAATTGGATATAATTAGGCACATTACGGGGCCCATAGGTACCAGCACCAACGACAAGCTACCTGTTTAGTTGAAATAAGTCCGACCAGGGTCCGACATATATGCCTACATAGCATGCGAGGAGCTATGACAAGGAACAGGCCTGCCACCTGGCAAGCATCTCATCATCTGCACGTACTTCCTGGAGAAAAGACTTTATTAAGCTCACCTGCCGGGAGATATCTGGACCAGGGCTTTATTATATTGCAAGACTCGTATATGCGCAGAACTGGCAGCTTCAACAACTTCAACACCAAACATGCCCCACACTTCTGCGGAGGAGCTGAGCAATGCCCCACATAATACACTTCCAAGGTTGAACATGTGTTAGAAGTCATGAGGCTCGAAGCTTATTGATTAAAGCGTGTGTAGCACCACACGGGTTCTCCTGCTTGCTGCTGGCAAAAATCGCCCTCCTAACCCCGCTTTGTCACGGAGGGCAGCGCATCCGTACGCGTCTCCGTCCCCGTCCGCGATCACACTTGACCTTCGTGTCGTTCGATCCACCACGAATCACGACACGATGCGCATCCTAGACAGCTGATGGGCGTACCGGCAATTTTCAGCACGCTGTATGTGCGGTAACGGATACGGTTGAACGTGGTCTGAGAGCCAACAATGGCTGCCCGAAAACGTATCTCGGTTCCCCAGCTCAGGACCCGCGCTACGAGCCCATCTCTGCTTTGGGACAATGCCCAATTTCAACATCGCTCTTCTGCGATGGAGCAGATCGATCGATGGCCTTGGCGTCTGCTGCTGCAAGGGCATGCTGTCACCCGTATTGGTAAATGTATTGCCAGGCCAGGTTCGTTCCTATTCGACAACACGAGACCAGCTCCCAGCCAATCTCTACGTCACCCTTGCGCTGTCTGCGATAAAGAAGAGCAAAACCAGTCCTGACCCGCTACATCGTACGACGTTTGCTGACGCCAAGCGCTGCCGTTTGGTGCCGCTGTGAGGCGTTTCAGAATCGGCAGTGCAAGTCAAAGACAGGCGGCAGCGCTAGCAATTTAAGACCATGATTGTCCGACTTTTGTCCTGATTCTGTGCTATTTCCGATGCAGAGGCGCAGGGTCGAGGGTCGAGGGCTTGCTGTCATGATCTGTTTTCGGAGGGCTGCATCTCTGAGGCGTGGATCGGCATGCAACTCCTTTTTATCTCGGCGAGCCGTCCAACCTACGAAGCTCCAGCTTGGAGCTTTGGGTTTGGGATTAAGACAGAGGGGTAGAGCAGCAACTGACTCACAAATCTTGACGCAATCATGGCAACTCGAGATGTACCCCTATCACTCACTAAAGTCTCTTAAAATAATAGGCATAGTTCGCTAGGCGACGAGGTTACAAAAGGGGTGTTTCCAGCCTGCATGATCATCGAGATGATACCGGCTCCCATTGTCGCTCGCTTCTACTCTGTATGCGAGGACCCGGCTATGCGTTCAGTTCGCCCATCAATTCATGCATCTTGAAAGATTTGGCGAGAGCAATGCGTTCAGGGATTTGATCGTCGGGGATTTGGATTGTCAAGTTCATGGGTCGGAGATGACGACTATCAAGATTTGAGATCTTGGGCGAGCGGGTCCTCGGCGAGGTGGCGATCGTTGCCCAGTCTTCCAGAAGGTGGCGGGATGGAAGGACAAACCCTGAGCAAGCGATGTCAATGCATGATTATACTCGCCCAAGAAGATGTAAGATTAGGCTTTGCGTGTCAAGGTCCCGGGCGAAAAGCGTATTGTGGAGTGAATGACCAGCTCGAGAAAGGAGAATGACAGAGTAAGTGCGAGAGTAGGTTTGGTGCTCTTTCCTCTACGGTGTCTGGTCTACTCTACATTCACCTTCTCTAGGTACATTTCTTGACTGTTCGATTTCCATTTTGTATGGGCAAAAGCAGAAAATGCTGCAGTCTCTAGATCAGATTGACAAGGCGAATTGCCCATCACGTTCACATTGGCTACCGTACGCCTACATGTTCACGTATCCAGCAGATATTCAGAAGAACGGCAGGGCTATATTACCGTCAAGAGATCTTCTCGTGGGTGTCTATTCTGTAAGCACGAACAGTTGCACAGGTCGCGGTATATCAGCGTTAGGATTAATTTCGGATTTGAGGACGAGAGACGTCTCACAAGCATCGACCATTCTGATGTGATTTGAATGTATGAGGAAGGCTGTTGGTATTCTCTGGAGGTAAGTATGTGCTTGAGAATTGGTAATTTCCCTTCTTGATTTTCTATTTCCCCTCATTATCTCGTCAAGCCCAGCCACCAAAGAGCAAACTTAGGAAGGCATTTTGTCAATAACGCCGTGTTACCCCCTTAGGGAATGACTGCATAAAAAGAGCGCATTCATAAATACTAAAATGAGGTAAAAATAGAGAAATCTCGTGGAACAGCCTCAAAGAGTTTAGACTTTGGCAGCTGTACAACACTTTTAAACTTCTCGGACGAGCCTCCATGCATTCTCGGGTCGGGAATTACTAGAATTCGTACCACTTTTACCGATTCAGAGAGTGCTCAAAAGGTTAGAAGATTAGTGTGTATCGAAGAAGCCCCGAAATGTATCATTTTAGTAATCATACGATGGAGATGCTCGAAACTGTCGAGATACGCCGTGTTTCATTCCTATACACCAAGCTTTTCGAATTGATACAACTATTTTGGACGGAGAATAGACCTTTGAAACACCAGGAATCAGAGCAATATTTTCGACGAACGCCCCGATATTGAACATTACCATCCATACAACGGGAAGTTTCGACATCTGTATCTCCCGCTCAGAAGCTCTTTGAGTTGTACAACCTTTCTTAACGCAGAACATGCCCTTCAGAAAGACAGACGGTGCGCCCGAAAATCCTATAGTATGCTTGATGTGGGGAAGCTGGTGCTATATTAATGACGTCCTCGGCATCGCAGAGATGGCAACAAAATAGGAGTGAAGAAGTTTTGACTAGATCGATTTTGACGAGAGTATCCTCCGGCGAGAAGACCACCGACCGAAAGCCTCTTGGATGATTTCGACTAGCGGGATCGAGAGTACAAATTTGAAGTAGATTTTCCTAGCTACGAAGATTCCCGAGACTGGCTCTACGGCGATATGCAGAGTAAGCCCAAAGCTTAGTTGAAGTCGGCGTGTAGGTTGGCTACGGTTAGTTCTCTTATTTGCAGATCGATTTACTTTCTATGTAGCGGTACTTCCTCAGCTCCTGCTTACAGGGAATTTTTTTGGTCGCTCTTCACGAATGATATCAGTAATACCTCCATCCCCATTTACAGGGCTTCCAATAATTACACTTTGACGACTCTCGTTGACAAAAATTCCAATGACGGTAATTTGCCAGTCCTATTCAGCAGCGCTGTGAAGCTTCTAGGTAGTATAACTGCTATCAGCGGCACTTACACGACTCTAATTAGCAATACGTTCCATCCTCTTCTGTCGGCAGGACTTGGATTAACAGCAATTCGATAACTTGCATCGGCGGCACTTACACAATTCTAGTGAACGGGACTTCTGGTAGCTAGACTTCAGGCATTCCCATCAACAATACCTCCATCACTATTGATAAGACTTGCAATAGTCACACTTGGATAACTCCCGTTGATGGCATTCAACTGACAGCTCTTCAACAAGCCTATTGAGCAGCGCTTCCGCGACTTCCAATGGTATTATCCTCACTGCGAACTCTACAACAGCGGTGTTTGGTGAAGCATCGAACGGGACTAATACTTGAGGCAAGCGTCCATATTCTTCTGCATGCACAAGTAGTAGTCTAAATAAGTGTTACTGGTTAGAGGATACAGATTGTGTTAATCGCTCAGTCATTGAGGTTGTTGGAGATTTATTAGCGGCATGACTCTTGTAATTAAAGTTGAGATTCCCACCTCAAGGACCTTCTCTGCACTTGGTTTCTGTCGGCCTGTAGGTCACATGATGAGCCACCTATATGTTTGCTCATGTGACTCACCTCTATGTTTGCGATTCACTATCTTGGCAGGCTCCTAGCGTGCTTGGTATGATTATAGATATTTCTTCGATAGCTCCTCCGTAAAGTCAATACATCAATTATCACTCTATCTACTTCGTCACATCACGACAGTTTCTAGCGGTTAGGCACTAAGTGCTCTCTGCTCCAATTAAGCTTGAGTTTAATGTAAGTTTTCAGGGCGCACTTGTCAGTCTCATATCATTGGTAAGTAAAAGCGCGTAGTGAACACAATGTGCTACTATATTAGGAACACCATCTATGTTGACCTCGACTCAAACTAATATATCTCCCCTTAATCTGATAACGTCCTCCAGCCTTCAAGCATCGTTTTCGGTACCGTACTCTCCCCAAGTACGTCATACGCCCCATCTACGAACAATACTGCTTGCCCTCCATCGCATTCACAATCCCTAGGTCCACAAACCCCAGCCAATTCCAATAGTCGCCCTGGACTCTCCTGCGACGACAACATTCCCCGAGAACTTTGCCATCCAGAACGCCTGTCCCTGTATATACTTTCCAAACCCCCACAACCCTGTATTCAAGTTCTTTCTGCGATCCGCAGACTTGTTGTTGACCACGGTCTCAATTGACCACTCACCAACGAAGACAGGGAACACGTTATTGCCAACCGAGATCTTTGCGTACTCGTAGATGGCGCCGGAAAAGGCGTCTGAATCCGTCGTGCCGCCCGTGAAGTAGTAATTTTGCACGTCGAAGACGAGGTTTGCCGAGGTGGGGAACTTGGGCGCCCAGTACACTTCGCCCTTGAAGTTACCCTAGAACATGACGGGGATCTTTGCATTGACGGCGACGTCTTGGAAAGGACGGCTTGCATTATTTGAGCACCCAGGCTGCGCCATTCTCGGAAAGTGTTGCGGACGTGCCGAAGGTGCTGAAGTCGCGGCTGTTGACAGGCTCATTGAGCGGCGCGAGTGTGTCAGATTGGATGTATACTAGAGCCGCATCG
Organism: Beverwykella pulmonaria; assembly: GCA_001599595.1. Classification (NCBI taxonomy): domain Eukaryota; kingdom Fungi; phylum Ascomycota; class Dothideomycetes; order Pleosporales; family Melanommataceae; genus Beverwykella; species Beverwykella pulmonaria. The sequence goes on along the minus strand of BCHH01000007.1, from coordinate 2,621,255 downwards.
ACGGCTTGCGGTGAATAGGCGAGGTTCGTCGTGTTGTTGAACCAGCCATATCGTCGCCCTTCCCGACCATTGAGGTCTTCGGGAAATGAGTGAATGTCTAGAATGATGTGCATGCCATACTCGGAAATACCGTGTGAGAAGATGGTACTGAAGAACGATACCTAATTTCAAGAGTAGAAATTTGATCCGGGGACTTTGACCCAGGCAGCGTACGTCGTAGGGATTCAGGGCGTGTTAACACCCGCGCTAGCCAGCATATCGATGTCAGATAGCTGGATGAAGGCCGTGTATCGGCGCTCGAGAACGGGTCCGCACTGTGAGCCCAGTTACGGACAACACGTCTATTCGTCAGTTGTGCCCGCACAGTTCTGGTTCTAGGATATATGGTCAATAATGGCTTCTTGCGCGAGCCAGCCCCCGAGATTGACACCGTTGGCTTTGAAGGTCTTTCACTTGATGTAGCCTGTCTGGCGCTCTGTGGGGAGTTTTGCGAAGATGGTGGAGAAGGAGACCGAAAGAGCGAGAAGAGAGGTACCGCTGCGAGAGAGAATTGGTGCCTTGATTGGTACTGTGGATTGCTGTAGTTTTGGGATGCTTTCTTATATCAGTGCTCACGGAGAAGCATTGTATATACCATTTTGTGAACACAACCATTACACTCCACTTCCCTACCCTCTTGGGAATGCGGAGAAGAAATACCCCAAGGCTAGATTGGAACTAGCGTTCATCTCTCTGAACACCAAAGTCGTAAACACGTATACCGGGGTTAACGCTGTGCTGTGTTCTTCTTCACAGGTGTATTTCATCGAGATAGTCTACCACAGATTCTGTTAACGCATACCCCGGATTCTTACCCCAGCTTGAGTTGATCTTGGAATGCTGGATCTGGGTACGGGTACTTGCGTTTGTCAGCGGGTCGGGGTAGCAATGGTGCGAATACTTTCGGGTCGGAAAGATCCTCTACTTTGGAAGCAAATTGCGTCAACAACTTTTCGGGGTTCAGGTTACGCGATAGCAAGACAGAAAGCTGGTGTCAAATTGCGTACATATGATGAGTTGTAGCTAGGGGTACATTGCATTTGAGTAGGGATAGGGACAAATATGTGTGAATTCACAATAACAACCTGACTTTGCGGTGTATCGCTCGTTCGGAAAATTAAAGGCGACGCTGGAAAGCCAAAAGTCAAAGGAGTGATCGAAATGTAAGAATAAGTAAGGGAAATAGCATTCAAAAGTGTTCTGTAACGAATCTTCAAACGAACTTCTGTAGTATCGACTCCAAGTTTTTGACAGCAAGAGCGTATAGCTAAAATCACCTTTCTAAAATACCATGCAAAGAAGACAACGGAAAAGAAAGCCCAAGAGTTGGACTTGGTAGCTAGGGCGCAACAACGATAACTCACTTTATGTTGATATACAGATATTTGCGAAGGAGAATTTCACTCCGTTTGTTGAAGACGATAATTACAGGTACCTCTCTATGATATGTTAGAGTTTAGCGACGGTAGGCCTTATAGAATGCCCAAGGTAGAATTTTTTTGGCTAAAAGAATTATTTCTGACACTAAAACTAAAGTTTATTCAGGGGTGACGACCTAGGGATTCCTTCGATGGTGGGAGCATCAAACTGGCGTTGGAGTAAGTACGTATGTTCTACACATCATCGTAATAGCGTTTGTGTCTGCGAGACGGATGACGTCGTCTATGACAGGAAAAGTGTGGTACCAGAACTGTGTAACATGTCATGTAGTCGAGCTAAAGTACTCCTCATTTACCAATCGTTTCCGTCCAATGGTCAGTCGAGATTTCGTAGCATCTGAGTTCTTTTGTCATTTTTTGAGCGGGTAAACGTCAAACATACGAAGTCCCTAGAGGCTAGATATGGGGTGTGTTATAAGTCCCGGCACGAGGATAGAAAAAGCCACAGCAGTCCTCGCATTGGGTTTGCCCTTAGCCAAAGCGAACTAGCGCCCTTTGTCCCACTCAAAGCCTCAACTCGGACAAGCGAATTGACGTCTCCAACATGGCGATGATGGCCTCGATGCTCGCTTAAGATGGAAATCTTCGTCAGGAGAATCTCGCTCGCTCAATGCTTTCGATAGATCTTGGCAGATGTTCCGTACGACGACTCAAGGCTGAGGCCAGGCAGGGTGGAGTGATGGACAGCAGTAAGCCCTCTTATATTTTCTTTTGCGTCATCGTCGTCGAGGCTCTGCCAGCTTTGAACTTTCAATGGACGAGGGCTCTCCAAGGCGCCCTAGGCCAGCCGCAAGCGGTTAGCGACCACGTGGCTGCTTCTCTTCATTGTTCTCCCGCTAGATTTTCTTCTGTCCAGTTCCGTTGAGGAGGCGGTGGAGGAGAGTGGTTGGTTGGCGCCACGATCGCCATAGTGTGGATTTGCGAGACAGCATGGGGTTAGGAGGAGGCGCATTGCTCTCTGCCTGCGATTGCGACGCTTGTGGTATGTAGAATGAATGGGTGCGTGTTTTCTATGGGAGGGGGCAGGAAGGGAGGAGCTTTTGAAGCCGCCGTCCTGTCCATCCGCGGTTCTGCGCTGTCAAGAGTTCCCACGCAGCCCTACACAGCAGAGACGCCTTCGACGCCCGCTAATTCACAAGGCGCGATGGCCATCGAATCGCTCGGACCTTGATACACCAAGCGGGCTGCAGCTGCCTGAATGCGGGCAGCGCTCGGCCCAACTCCAGGACATCCCAGGGGCTGTTCCGTACAGGAGCGGTCTCGAACTGGCCGCGGGTCCAACCCAATCTCAACCTCACTCTGCAAGACGTGCTAATTCTCCATCCAAAAGACTCTTCTGTTACGCGCAATCCAGGCAGGCCGTCGTCTTCACTCCTCTCCGAACACAGTACTCGGTCCTGCGCCCCCCGCGTCCTCCCGTGTCTGCGGCTAAACCTGGTCGCGGTTTCTGCGATCGGCTTCCTTCCACGGCGCTCAGCCCACATATCACACCACCTCTCCCCTCTCGAGGACCCGCTGCTCGTCTCCTCTCTTTCTCATACGCGCGGAGGAGTGCACCCCCCTGGTAACGAGCGAGGTCCTCTGCATCTCGGTCCGCCGTCCGTTTGACCTGCCACGCTGCACCGCTGACTGTAACCGTGTGGAGAGAAGCTCGTTTTGGATGCATGGCATGATCTGATCTGAGCTGTGGCCCCACGACATCCTCCTGCTGCTGGTAAGAACCGCAACCTCTCTGCACCTTATTCCTCGCCCTCTCACCCATACCGTACGCATTGTTGTTGTCGTTGTTAGTGCGCAAAGCACACAGTCGACGCGATGAATCCTGACCGCCCCCCACCAGACCAAGCCCTCGAGCTCGACAATATCGCCGTGCGTCCGCGGAACCCGTTTCTTTGTCCACCAAGGCTAATCGCGTGCTTCACAGGTCGGACCATACTGCGTGTTCGATGCATTCAGGCCACCTTTGAGCCCCAGAACAAACCACCGAAATTCGACCGACCCCCCCGCGGCAAGCAAGAAAAAGATGGAGGGACCCATGATGTCCAACGACTTCGCCTTTGGCGGTGGCATGCGCCCGCCGTGGCTCACCACCGCGGGCGACGATATTACGCTGGCCGCGCCCGCCGACGAGCTAGCACGAAGCGACTGGAACGAGTGGATGCAATGGGACCCGGCCGCGGCTCAGAATCAGAATCCTGAGCTCAAGCCACTACACATCCAGGGCCCGGCCTGCTTCCTCAAGCAAGACCAGAGGCCACCGCCGCTCTTCAATCGACGCAGTAGCTCACAACTGCGCGAACCCTCACTTGCCCTTTCATCCGATGTACCCACATCCGCACCTATGGCAGGACGGACCGCCTTTACGTTTGGAGAGCAGGATGAAATCCCTCCAGCTTTTGCCTTTGGTGGAAACCCGATGAGCTCCCCTTCCACCACAGAGTCCCAACAGCAGACCGGCTTCTACTCCCCCCCGTTGTGGCAGCAGCAGCAGCAGCAGCAACAACAACAACAACAACAACAGCAGGCGGCCGAGAACAATATGTTCTCGGCTCCGAGATTCTCGCCATCTGGTATCTCCTCGGCTCCGGCCCCTCCTATCTCCACTCCTAGCCTCCACCATAGCCCCAGCTCTCTCCACGATGCTCGGAACAGCTCCTCGTCTGCCCAGTCTTCTCCGGAGCCGGCACAGGAAAACCCCAAGAAGAGGAAGTCGTCCGAGGATATTGAAGAGGGATCAACAGGCCGGAAGGAGAAGCAACAGCCGATTAAGAAAACCGCACATAATATGATTGAAAAACGATATCGCAACAATCTGAATGACAAAATTGCCGCTTTACGTGATAGCGTGCCCAGTCTCCGGGTAATGTCACGTGGGAATGGCCAAGGGGAGGAAGAAGACGACCCCGAGGATCTCGAGGGCCTCACACCCGCACACAAGCTGAACAAAGCCACTGTGCTCTCCAAAGCGACTGAATACATTCGACATCTCGAGAAGCGCAACAAGAGACTGACAGACGAAGTGACTGCGCTGAAGAGCCGTCTCGAGAGCTACGAAAAGCTGGCAATATCTGGCCCCATGGCTCTCCACAGTGGTGTCGGCACCCCAGACGGAGGCAGATACCAGGAAGATCCATTCGGAACCCCATCTGGAATGGCAATGTCCGGGCCCCCTCAGGGAATGATTCCTGTACCAGACAGCATTGCCAACCTTCATCGAGGAATACCACCCCAGCAACACTATGCGCCCGCATATCCGACATATACCAGTGCCGGTAGCCGCTCAGGTGTCTCTGGCCCTCCGATAATCAATGGTCGACGAACCAGTGGAATGATGGGAAAGCTAATGGTTGGCTCTCTCGCTGGCCTGATGATTCTGGAAGGGCTCAGCGAAGAGGACCAGTCCAACAACGCACCCGCACGTCGTGGACTCTTTGCTCTTCCCATCAACCTCGCCGGCTTCCTCTCACCCCAAGTTTCTTTCGGTCATGGAAGCGCACAACTCCCTCTCGCCAAGTTGTTGCTCATCTTTGGTGCCATCTTCTACATTGTTGCGCCCTGGCTCGACTTTCGATCAAAGCCCAAGAAGAAGTCTGTCTCTGCAATCAGCCTGGCTCCCGTACCCTCGCTCGCATCACCCGTGGAAGTCCGCCGCAAGGCATGGCTCACTGCAATTCAGACAGTATGGGTTCCCCAGCACACTTTTTTGTTGGAAGTTGCAGCTCTGGGCTTGAAGACATTGAAACTTAGTACCCGCAAGTTGATCGGCTGGGACGGCTATGCCTTACTGACCGGTATTACAAGAGAACAGGAGGCCGCGCGTGTTAAAGCGTGGAACATTGCTCTCGATGCCCAGCTCACCGGCGGCGACGCGGAAATTAGCAAGAGCCGGCTAGTCCTCACCTTGATGGCATCTGGAACGCTACCCGACACTCCAGCCCTCCTCATGCTCAAAGCTTTGCACATTCGGGTTCTCCTGTGGGAGCTCGCCAACGCAGGATACGGTTCCTGGTGGAAATTTGATGCTTTGAGTGCCAAACTTGCCCGCAGATACTGGAATGCCGCTCGCAGCGAACAGAAGGTTGCCGCTAGCATGGCTTCAAAACCGAACAGTGGTGTCGAGGTTCTCCCAGAACACCTTGTAGCATTATTGGAGAAAGAATGCGACGATGTTCTTATCCCCAGCATCATCCAGCGCGCCTACAATCTCGCCTGGAACAGGCCGAGTGCTGAAAATACGACCCTAGATGAGTCTATGGACGGCGTCGTCGAAGACTTTGCCATCAGTTCTCCCCTTGACGCACTTGCAGCCTGGTATTCTAGCTACGTGCTTAGAAGAGGCCTCGCCAACTGTTTGAGTTCCAAGAGCAAAAAGCCGAAAGAGAGCGTCAAATGCGACTTCGATCTCGCCGCCCGCACCGCTCCTCCAACATCACAAGCTCGAATGAGGGCTTTGGTTGCGCAAGCTGTTGTTCTAGACCAAGACCGTGCCACGCACATTGCGACAGCCTTTGAGACGCTACCATCACACCGCTCTGCGTCGCCCAAAGCCAATGGAACGAGGTCGTCTCGTGCAACTCTGATAAACCTTGTCGGCGATTCTCCCGTTGCAGCGGATGTGTGGAAGGCCCTCACGCTTGCTAAATGCCACGCTCTGTCCGAGTCGTCAAATACTGAAGCTCGCCGGAGAGCAGCCAGCATGGTCAACCACACGTTCCTTCCCGAGGGCACAATGACTCTTCTGAGCTTCGTTGCTGGCTACAAAGTCCTGCGCCACTTTGTGCAGGACCCCTTGCTCCAGGCCCAGAGCAGCCAAGGGCTTGAGCGGTTGGCGAGCTCCTTGAGGATGTGGGTCGGACATGAGACAGGCAGAAGAAGTGGCTTGTCGAACAACACGCGCGGCCGCATCATCGGGCACTGTCTCGATGCCAGCAAGACGCTGGTCGGTCTCGGCGAGACCGAGGAGATTGATGATGGGTACTGCAGTTCGAGTGTGAAGGGAGATTGAAGGGACTGACTTGTGTTATTATATCTGTCTATATTCGAGCGTTGCATTGTTATGGATAACGGAGTTCATGGGATACACCAATAATGGTGCGGGTGGCTCATTGACTCTGCTGTTCTTGGAATTCTTCCTCTATCTTTAGTCAATTTCCTTTGAGTCCAAGCATTAACTGGCTGATACTTTGGGGGTTGGTACAACGTGTTTCAGAAAAATAGGCCGGCAGTAATTTTCATTTGCATTTGCAGAGCATGCGACTAGACGTTCTGTAGAATTCACCACTTGATCTTTTACCTCAACAATTCTTGAAAAATGGACTGTATTTGTTATGAATCTTTGAATTCAATACAACCGGCTTGGACTTGAAGATCAGATAATACTTTATCGATTAAGCTTCCGAGCCTCGGCTTCGGGAAAGCTTTCCCCACTTAGATCTAACCGCAACCTCGATCAAAACCCAACAACCCCACAGCACTATGATAACGCAATAACAATCATACCGCTCCTCCCCCGTCCGCCCATTACAACAATGGGACCACCAAAGGCCATCCTCTTCGACATTGGCGGCGTCTGCGTAGGTCCAAACCCTCCAGCCCTCCTCCCTCGTTCTCACACTAAAACCTTCTTCAGGTCATATCACCCTTCCAAGCCATCCTCGACTACGAACTTGCACACAATATCCCCGTGGGATGGATAAATCACGCGATACAAAAGGGTCCACATGATACGGGGGCGTGGCAGCTTATTGAGCGGGGGGAGTGCGTGCTCGACGATTCCTGGTTCCAGGCTTTTCGGAAACAATTAATGGTCAAGGAACACTGGGCGGCGTACTGGAAGAAGAATGGAGGCAAGGATGGGGGCAGGGGAGAAGGACAGGTGCCACCGGTGCCACAGATCGATGCAAAGAAGCTCTTCTGGGAGATGATGCGTATTTCCCGGACGCCGGACCCATGGATGTATCCCGCGCTTAAAAAACTTCGAAATCACTTTGTGCTCGGCGCGCTGTCGAATACCGTTGCGTTTCCAGAAGGGATTCTGGATGATCGAGGTGTTTTGTACCACAAAGGATTGACACATGCGCCCGCCCCGAATCCACACGCGGACGATTCTGCTAACATTGCGGAGTGCTTCGACGTTTTTATTAGCAGTGCGCATGTCGGACTGAGGAAACCGGATCCGAGGGCGTATGAGCTGGCGGTGCGGGAAATTAGTAGGATATCGGAGGCAAGGGGGAAGGGCGAGGTGAGGGCCGAGGAGGTTCTTTTCCTAGACGATATAGGGGTGAATTTGAAGTGGGCGAAGAAGAGTGGGCTGAGGACGATTAAAGTCAATCTAGGGGAGACGAAGGATGCGGTGCGCGAATTGGAGAGAGAGACGGGTATGGAGCTTTTGCAGGAGAAGGCAAGGCTATAGACTTTGTGGGGAGATGGAAATAGAGTATAGAGTGTGAACGGGGTATGTACAAGAGAAGGCAGCACTCAATTCAATTAATGAGGCCTGGGGAATGGATTGGATAATTTGACAGTACCTGATCGATTTGATTGACTTGTTTGTGTGAGAAAGGTTCAGTTGACTTGGAAACTGATTCACACTTGAAGATTGATTATCAAATCTGTCACGGTAACCACTGTAACACCTACCATCAACAACTGAATACACGACTTGCCCTAAGTCAATAGCACCCGACGCAAGTCTCTCATAAGTTCATCGGTCCCGCCCCACCTGCGCGTGTGGTCGTGACATTTATACAGAGAACTTTATTTTCTATAAGCTTAGTATTGATTACTGAGTTTTTTAATTTTGTAATAGCGTAAAGGAACAAACAAGGGGCCGTTAACAAGTTTGCATTGTATTCTTAAACTAATAGAAGAAGAACATGAGGAGGAATAGAAGATTAAATGCCAGTAGACATACTATACCCAAGGCTTGTTCGCGTTATCCGTGTTGCCATGGCTCGTTCGCCAGATCTGTAAGCAAAGCTGGAAGATCTATCAATTAGGGCGCAGCCCATCACCAAAAGTGTAAAAGAGTGCCGGAGTGAGGACAGGAGAAATTGCGCCAGCAGAATCACCAGAGGAGCTTGGACGCGGGGTTGCAAACTTGCGCTGGTGGAGCATCGAAGCATATTGGTTGCGCGCATCAACCTTCTGACGCATAGCGGCAAAGGAATCGCTCAACAAACCTTCAGCGTTTCAATTATTAATAGGCATTTGCTGAGCAAAGCCAGGGCTACGCTGAGAAAATATCCGAGGCTACTCGTCTAAAAGCGGCTGAAGACGAAGTGGAATAGGTTGCTGGCTGCCCGGGTTCGCGTTGTTCTAGGCCACGATCCAAAACGGCTCCATGAAATTGCTGAACTAGGAACTGATCCGGAGGAGGCTAAGAATCATCTGCTATAGGTCGATCAAGCATTCCAATGTCGATATCGTCGGAACGACGATCAGTTGAAGTGCGACCGTGACCGCGACCTCTAGAGCCAGAGTTGGTACCGTTAGCAGTACTGTCCTCACCGCACGTGTTTCCACGGTCGGCTTTGGCTGAGCAACTGCGATCAACGTTGAGAGCCTGTTCTCATGCATACGGGCAGACATTGCATCCAGAAAATGCGGGCAGACTATTGTCAGACACATGGCGCTGGTATCGGCACTGTGGCTGAAGGTATGCGGGGGGCTGCCACGAGGTCTACGACCACAAGCGTCATGCCGGGGGGTGTCGACAGGAGGACGCGAACGGTTTGATCGAGGGCGGCTTGCGCAAGTGCGGTCTGCGTCAGGGTGACCGTGGCCATGTGCGCCTCCCACCACGAGGGGTTAGTTGCCAATGCCACGAGACGGGGTAGATCTAATGAATTGTCGGAATTGAGCGATATAAGAGTATTGGGGACAAGCAAATCCCTGTTCCCAATGCTGCCGATCGGGAGGACAAGCAGGGCACCTGTTGTCGCAGAACAAATAGCCGAACCGATGCGCCGTGCTGTGAACCTCCCAGCAACGCGGGCAGCAATTGTACGCGTCAGTGGTACCGACCCGCTTGTGGGCCTTTTGACAGGCCTCGTCCAACAGTTCCACCCACGTAGTGGCCGTGGGCCGCGGGGTGCTTCTTGCGATCGGGAGGTCTTTACCAGGTCCACGGTGGTTGTGGATTTGGGGTTGATTGCGCTGAGTGTCACGAGCCGTGTTGTCGCAGGCGGTTATCGAGTACGTTTGTAGGAGAAGAGAAAGGAGGGTGGGCGGCGAGAGATTTTCAATTTGTGCTTCCTGGGACCACTTTTCCGGCCGAGCACCGAGAGGGTCCCTGATCGTGACAGCGCTCTTATTCACTCACGGAGTGGCCTCGGGTTGGGGTACTTGACTGTAAAAAGGGAAAGGCTCAGCTGGAAAAGAAACGGTGAAGAGGTAACCATGTTGATTTTAAGGGATTTATATATATATATGTGGTAATCTATATGTACTGAGAGAAAAAGACACGTAGAAATAGGGCCAATTTAGCTTTTAAGCCGTATCGTCTTGTTTTGGAACGGGTGAAGATAAAACATATTGAAGAGGAGAATCGAGAATGGCAAATAAAGAGAAGAAAAGGAGTATACTTCTTAGACCACAGCGAATGCGAGTATAGATCCACCTATTCAAACCTCATGGCGACTGATAAATGATGAGAGTTGATTACTATGACGTGCTGCCTTTGGGCACGGTCTCTTCATGCAGCTACGTACGATTGATTTCACCCTTTGGGCTAGGCTAGAATCATTTGCGTGTCCTATAAAACATAAGGGAAAAAAGGACGATGCATGGTTGATAAGTTCCTGATGGAGCCCGAGCTAATGGCGATGAGCGGTGGTGATGATAGTGGTGAGGGGCAAAGGGTGAGATGGAGTAACTTTTGGGTTGACGCTAGAGCTTATATTCGGTCTAGTGTGAACAGTAGCTCTCAACATCGCCTCGGCCCTGACTCTCTGCGTCACTATCATGAACCTTTTAGCTTCGACTATTATTCAAAGTTTTTATTGCAATGAATCTTTATTTTAGCCTCCCCCTTTTGATGAGCCGTGATGGTCTGTGTGCGGTCTACTTCCTCAACTTGATCTTCAATTTTCTCCTACATTTGACGACATGCTCATCTATGCATGATCATAGACTTCCCTACGCTCATGGGCTCATGATAGGAAGCTGTCTTGAGCTTGTATAATTACCATCTTCCTGGGATGCTTGTTCTGTATTCCTCTTTCGTTCAAGTCATTTTCACCCCCGCTTCATTGATTGTCTCCTTTACCTCATGGCGTGAGGAGTGGAGCAAGCTCGTGGCAACTTTTGGACGTACCACCTACACTGGTTCAACTTACAAGCTCTATTCCTCGTCCGCGTGCGTGTGTACGATGCGCAATGGAACGAGGGAGCTCTACCACAGCGTGTGGGTACTCATTGCTCGCGCTGCTTGTCATAGTCATTGTTGGAGGTGTGGCCTCGATTGGAATTGTCATGTTTGGTTGTAGGAATTATAGCGTTGGATTGGTGTTGGTGGAATGTAACAGCGTGGCTATAAGTATGGCTTGCCATCCCCAGGCCTGCTGAAGTTGCAGTTGCAGCGGGGTGCTGTACCGTCGGGTGCATATGTCGGACATTGCTTTTTGTAGCAGCGAGCATGAAAGCTTACACATAGATAATAGGATATTCTTGCTTGACGGTATTCCAGAATTGGAATGAATACTATAACCGGAAACCTAGAGTAATAACCAATGATGCAATCCCAAATGCCTTCTTGAACGCCATATGCATCATGTAAGTAACCGAATACACAGAGAGCCTCTAGATGTCTACCAAGTTTGGTGACAATAATTCCAATGCGATGAACTAGTACCCAAAGGTCTAAGATGAAGCCCTAGATGATATCCAAAAAGCTTGTCCGGTCTTATACACGCGTCCACAACGCCGTTTCGAAGCGAACTAGAGCTGATGTCACCCCTCTATTAACGCGGCCAAGGATATGCATTTCCCTCGTCCTAGTCATCGATGTCGCTTTCGCTCTCCTCGAGCTTCTTCCTTCGCTCCTCATCCATCTCTTTATAGGTAGCCCAGGACAGCAAGATGAACGCCCCAATAATAAGCACCCCACCGACGATCGTCGCCGACGTAAGCGGATGGTTAAGCGGCGGGGGCAGAAGTTGATCCACAATAGCGACAATGAAGATAGTGAGCAGCGCCGCGACGGAAGACAAGACCGGCGAGGTCAGGGAGATGAGGATTAGAAACGACCCTGAGAACGCTATTCACCCAATTAGCTTCGACTCCCCATCTCCAAAGGGGCATACTCACTAGCATTAGCCAACACACTAATCGCCATCATACTTGCCTGTTTCCCTCTCGGCAGTCCAAACTCCTCCCACCCAGTATAATGCAAGAACGGCAGGGGAATCCACAGCACCAGCAACGTAAACGCGCCTACCATACTCCCAAACGTATTCGCAAACACCATTCCCCTACCAGGACTACACCCTTCGGGAGGACACGCCAGCCTCTTATACAGCACCTCGTAAAACCCATACAGCACGCTGCCAATCCCAATAATGGTGTTGCCTAGCACGCGGTTCTGCGCTTCGTGAGAGGGGGGCGTTTTGGGTCCGCCGGCCCCGCCGCCGGATTTCGATCCGTGTTTAGCGGGGGACGGGCCGCCGTACGCCACGACGAAGACGCCGATTATGGCAATGGCCACGGCGAGGACCTTGTGGAGGTGGATTTTCTCGTGGAGGAGGGGTATGCTGAAGGCGTAGGCGAAGAAGGCGGAGCAATTGTAGATGGCAGTCAGATCGCTTGCTGTTGTCAGGTCCACTGCGAGGTACCAGCTGCCGCCTGCTACCGTCAGGGCGCAGGTGACGAAGGCCGTCATCTTGATCATGTACGGGACGGGCGAGGTCTGCGACTGGCGGGTGGACGGATGGAGCGTCTGGTGCTGCACCATGAGCGATGTCTGGCGCAGTAATTGGACATGTCTCCGCCAGAAGGTCGACCACGGCGTGCTCCACTTCTGCAAACGTAGAAGCAGCAACTGTGTGGGCCAGAGTATCACCCAAGAGCCATGCGTCATGTATAGCATGCAGTACGGCTTCTCCCACTTCAGCTCATGCTGGATATAAACCGCCGTCTCCGTCTGCACCGTGAAGCTAATCAGACTCAGCGCCAAAAAGATTCCCGCATACGTGTACTTCCTCCTCGTCTCGAAGCGCGCCTGGCTCTCGGGGTCTCTCTCATGCATCGTGTGCGTCGACCGTCTACTCAACTGCGGTCGCTCCGTTCCCTCATCGCTTTGTTTGTGTCCCAGGAGCGGTGCGTGGACGCGCCCATCCTCGTGGTCCAGCTCAGGTCTTAAGTCCGACGGCATGGCCGCGTCGTGTTCATCCCAGTCGTCGAACTCGAGGTCGGAAACGGGACTATCGGGCTCTCGTGGATTGGCTGCCGAGGGCGACGAATTGCGTGATACTTGGCGGGAGGAGACGTGGGAGACGAGGACGGGGGAGCTGAAGGTTCGCGATGCGGCGTCGTCGGTGTCGGGGACCTGGTGGTGGGCCTCGGGGTTGAGAGATTGGTGTTGAGTTGGTCGATGCGTGTTCCTGAGAGGGATGCTTTCGCCAGGCATATAAGCGGATTGAAGGAGATCAGGCAGTTGCTTGTGCAGTAGTGTGGCTGCTGATATCGCAGTGTGGCCTTCGTGGTGGACTCGGACGTCAGGGCTAAGCATGCGCCCTGCGCGCCGGGGTGGAGCGGCAGGGACCAGCTAACGAATCGGGGCGCAGATGATGCGCGGCCCTGCCGAGCTATGCGGCGGAAAATGTGGTAAAGAGAAGTCCCTATGAGATTCTTATCTTAGAGGTCTTTCAGCCTATCTATCTATTTTGCTTTCCTATGATTTTTCTTTCATGACTTCTTCGTAGGGTTTGTTTCTATCCAATGTTTCACTTGTCTCCTCTACGTCTCCTCATGACCCCTTAGGTGACATAAGCGTGTACCCATGTCACAGGTGACCAGCAAGACATGATGATACCCTTCACCTCTTTGAGTTGCACTACCTTCACTAATGATAGCACCAGTATACATTAAGAAATGCAACCGCCCTACCTCTGCATAGCCATGTCTCTTCATATCCTAAGGCGCAATACATTATACATCGAAGACGGAACTAGCGTCAACAGTCGCTCGCACAAGCCCGCGCCGATGTTCCTTACATCGGACTTCCCTCTAATCCCTCCGCCCGCTCCTGCGTCTCCGCCTCCTCCAGCTCCTTCAGTATCTCGGGTAGCATGCTCTCGACATCCTCCTCTCGCTCACCCAGCGCCTTCGCAATCAAGCTCTTATACACCCCTTGCTTCTCACCCATGCCCGCTACCGACAAGTTGCTAACAACAGACTGCACCAGTTCTCTCCGTTCCAACTGCGCACGATGCAGTAACAGTGCCAAACGCATCTTCTCGTTGAGATCCACGGGCGAATTCGTCGAGTTCTGGGGTATTGAAGCGCAAAAACGTCGAAGTTCGCTCTTTTGCTCGATTTCAAGCAGGCTCTCTGCTTCTTCCACCAACATCCTCAGTTCGTCTTCTTGCGCCCGGTCCACGTTGTCGTCGTCTAGATTTATGCGCACCCCGTTACTCATGTTCGCGAGCTCTGAGACCTGCTTCTTGATTGCTTCCAGTTCTGCGCGCCGCCTCTGAACCACCCGCTCTGCATCGATTGCTTCTGCTTCCTTCTCTTGCAATTCGGCTTCGTACGCCGCTGCTAGCTCTCCGCATTTTTCCAGTAATGTTGGTGCCACCTTTGTCATGAGGTGTGAAGCCGTCTGCGAGCGATATTGCGCCGGTTCGCGTGGTACGAGATTCGAGAAGGGCAACGCCATGAACGGCATTGGCTCAACGGCCTCGCTGTGCCCATTCAGTCTCTGATCTGGCGGCGGCGCAAATGGCGATGACGAAGCCTGCCGAGGCCGTCCATGCATCCGCCGCCGCTGGTTCAACACCCGAATCAGGTCGTCTGCCGTCTCTCCCTTCTTGTTCGGCATATCGACAGAAACGTTCCGCCCCAGCAAACTCCGTACGCACTTCCTTGCTCCGTTCCGCGCTGCAATCATGATGGCCGTGTCTCCATTCTGGTCCTGCGCATTCAGGAGCCGCGTGACCTCGTCCGGAATCCACGTTTCTGACAGCTTGTTGATGATGCAGTCGAGATAATACCGCGCGCACACAAACTTGTTCGTGCTGCTCGTCGTCGCCGCAATGTGGTGAAACACTGTACTGCCAAACCAGTCTGTCCGATGCACCGTCTGCTGCAGTATCTTGACCATGCTCGGCATTGTGTTCTTGTCGAAGTTATTCGTGAACATGACCACCCGCATCAGCGGCGTCTCGAGATTGTTCGACAGACAGTCGATGCGCGCGCTCCTCCGTATCAGCTCCTTGACCACCTCGACGTCGCCCATGGCTGCCGCCCAGTGCATGGCCGAGTGTCCCTTCTCGTCGATCGGCCGGTCCAGGTTGACATTTGCAGGCGGCTCGGGCGGCGCAACAAAGTGGTCGTCCGAGTCCAAAAGCATAAAGTAGTCGAGCAGCGCATCGGCCCAGATCTGATGCTGCTGGTCCTGTATCGACATCTGGTCTGCCCCCCTCTTGCGCTTGCGGCTGCTGGCCGAGTACTGCGAAGCGTTCATCATGTCCTGGTCGCCCAGCATGGATTCTGAAATCACCGTCTCGTTGTCGGGGGTCTCCTCGCGAAACCGCTGCGACTGCGTGTGCGACTGGACCTGAGAGTCCTCGTAGGGCGGTTCTTCGCTGACCTGGGACTGCGAGTTGTTCGTCATCAAAGCTGCGCGAGCTTGATTAGCTTCCGTATTAGCGCTGTGCTGGTATGAGAGGGGGAAGGAGAGTGCCTCCTACACTGAATAGACTCTAGCGAATAGATGTTTTTACCGTTTCTCCGGGCAGCAGCAGTCTGCCGTGGTGCTTTTGCGCGGTTCGACGCCGCTGTTGCATGCTTTGGGGCGGGAGGCGGGCTCCTGTCGCCCGGGATGAAGTCGAAGATGGGCAGCATCTTCTCGAGCACGCCGTTGCGCTCGGCCAACATGCGCCCGTCGTGCAGCGGCACCCATGTGCCCTGGTACTTTCCGTAGCCGCCCTGCACCTTCTCGTGGACGCCCTTCTGGACCTCACGCTCGAGGATGCGGGTGCGGGCGGGCTTGTCGAAGTCGGCGACCTTGAGGATGTGAGTGGCATTGATCCAGTCGTCGGCGCGGCGGCGCATGACGTGGTTGCCGGCGACATTGAACTCGTACACGGGAACCTGCAGAGGTTAACGCTGCTCGCTATATCATGCGATAGCAACCAGCCTGAGGCTGGCGCATTGCAGGCAGGAGTCGCAGAGGCTCACATTACTGTACGTCGCAGCGTAAATCTTGCCATCAGGCAGCGGCGGCATCTTGGACGGCGGTCAGCACAAGAGCGGTGGTGGCGGTGGGGGATATAAGAATGCGTAGAGGTGCGGTGTGATTTCGCGATGAGGGAGACGCGCTCGCGTCCTTCACCGGCGGAGTGTGACCCTCCCGAGGGAAGGAACGCCAAGCCAAGGCGCGGAGCCAGAGCTCCACCACGCCCGACCTCATCCTCAATCTCGTCTGCACCACCTCTGGCAGCACGCCCGCAATCGAAGAGTCACCACGCTGCCGCCAACATGACCGTCACCGAGAAGATAAAGGAGGCTGTTGGCCTGACCGGGGGCGAACCCAGAAGTCAGTGTGCCACGCAATGGCTCGTAATTGGCCGCTTGTTCTGCGAACCTAGAAGACTGACAGTGACGAACAGAGGCTACCCGCGAGGAAATGAGCGCCGCCCGCCTGCCGCTGGCCTACAGAGACTCGTGCGCAAATCTACTGATTCCGCTCAACCGGTGTCGGCAAGAGGAGTTCTACCTGCCGTGGAAGTGCGAGGTATGGAACATGGGATCAAGATGGAAAAAAATGGGGAAAGAATGGGAGCTGACATGAGACGCAGGACGAGCGACATTCGTATGAAAAATGCCAGTACCTCGAATTCAAGCAACGGGTGAAGAAGATGGACGAGCTGCGGGCCGCCAAGGGAGGAGAGAGGAGCAATTGAGGAACATGGGGAGCCGCAACAGACGTTACGGGTTAACGAAGGGCTGCATGTATATATCCGCAGCAACCACAATCACAACCAGTTCAGTCACGCCGCGCCATTTCGACGCTCGGATTTACACAGATCGGCTTCTTCTCTACTGGCCATGCAAGGGAGTTAAGACAGAAATGCTCCCTGCATGTTTCTCCGATCGCTTTTCCGCAGCCTCTCCATATTATGTTACATGTCTTGTCTATCGTTCTTCGCCATTACATTCCCGTCTATAGTTTCGCCTTCGTCTTCTCAAGCGCCGCCTTCTCCCTCAATGCCTTGCGCAAAATCTTGCCCGACTGTAATGTATTAGCAACTCCATTTCGTTCGCGATAGAGTTGAACATACCGGGTTCTTAGGAATATCATCAATGAAGTGCACGCCGCCTTCAAGTCGTTTCGCTCTCGAGACCCGTTCCGCGAGCCAATTCTTGATGCCCTCTGCGGCCTCGGGAGTGGCCCTCTCTGGCGACTGTGGCACAATGTATGCACGTGGACGCTCTTCTCCGTTACTAATTGAGGTCAGTGCGTGTTCTCTCTACGGCTGGTTTGGGAGACTGACCTGGTGGTCACGCCGATGACCGCCGCATCTTGCACATCCGGATGCTCCAGCAGCAGAGCCTCGAGCTCAGCCGGGGCAACCTGCAAACCCTTTACCTTGATCAATTCCTGCGGATGGTTAGCCAACGGAACCTCATTCCCCTGTCCGTCGTACGTACCTTCTTCCGATCCACAATGAAGAAGTTGTTTTTCTCGTCCACGTAGGCAATATCACCCGTCTTGAGCCATCCATCCGGCGTCAACGTCTCATTCGTGGCCTCCGGCTTCTTCCAATACCCCTTCATGACATTCGGCCCTCTAACCCAGACCTCACCCCTCTCACCCTTGGGCGCCTCGACCTTCCCCTCGTCGTCCAGCACCAACTTCGCCTCGCAATTGGCAAGCAGCTCCCCAACGGAAAAGCTCTCTGACCTCTCCCCCGGGTGAAACGTCGTGACGGCGCACGTCGCCTCGGTCATGCCCCATCCCTGCTTAACATTGACGCGCCTATCAGGCCACAGCTTCTCGAACTCCTCGCAGACCTCGTGGCCTAAAGGCGCGGCACCCGAGCCTACCGACTCCACAGAGCTCAGGTCGAATTTCTTGGTTGCGGGGTGCTTGGCCATGGCCACGACAACCGGCGGGACTAGGGTTAGGTCTGTAACACGGTATTTCTGAATGTACTGTAGCATCTCTAGAAAGTCAAACTTGGGCATCATATACACAGGTACGCGGAGGACCATGGCGTTGACGCAGAAGATGGCCTGCGCCATGGCGTGGTACATGGGTAGAAAACAGAGGTAGCGCTGGCGTGCACGTTTTGCCTCGTAGTCAGGGTGCTGCCTCGCCATGTGCATCTGCTGCGTGCTGTTTGCGACGTAGTTTCGGTGGGTGATCATGACGCCCTTGGCTACTCCTGTCGTGCCACTTGAGTAGTTCAGCGTGATCACCCGGCTTAGCTCTTCGTCCGTCTTCAGTTCCTCCCAATGGAACGCCTCTCCCTTCTCTTCAGAATCCAGCAGCGTAGTCCAGTGCCTGATCTTCCCATCTGGTGTCTCTCTTTCGACCGTCCGCCCCTCAAACGTGGCAATTCCGTCGTCGAAAATGAAGATCTGGTCTGCGCCCATCCCGGCCTCTTTTGCGGCTGCAATTCCCGTCTCCAGACTTCCCTCAGCACAGATCAGGTACCGCGCTCCCGAATCCCGCAACTGGTATGCCAGCTCTCTCGCGACATACGTAGGGTTTGCTCCAGTGAAGACTCCGCCTGCCATGATCACGCCAAACACCACCGTCGGGAAGAACAGCGTGTTGCCAGAGAACACGAGGACACGGTCGCCAGTCTGCAAGCCTGAGCGCAAAAGACCGGACGCCAGGCGCTTCCCGTAGAGGCGACACTGATGAATAGAGAGATTGTGCTTTTCCGGTTCCTTCGCGGACATGAAAGCAGGTGTCTTGGGCAGCTCTGCAGTAGGCGATCCGAAGACGAAAGATGGGAGTGAGACCCGGGGGATCTCGAACGAGTAGCGGGATTTGAGAACCATTTTGGCTATTGGATTGGCGTGGGTGAGTGGCTAAGATGCTGTGATCGCGGGCTATTTAAATGCAGCGCGTATGCGGCAATGGCAGCACGAAGTATGGGGTACAGCCACTTAGCAACAGGTGAAGGTCGAGGTCGAGGTCGAGGTCGAGATTGAGTAAGCTTACTTGATGACCTAGATAGCAGCGTTAGCTCTTGCCGTTCCTATAATAAATACTACCTTACTCACGTACCCGCTCAATGTCCGCAAAGCCAGCAATCCGACAATTGGTGTTGAGAAAAAGAAGCAGAAGCAACGCGCTTTTGAAAGAAAGTCCAAGGATCTAGCCGCGGTTCCCGAAGAGCTCAAATTTGGGGATGACTAGCTTGGAATCCTTCCTGGAGCTCCTAATCTTGTCTAGCCGTAGCTATCGCTTAGGCTAGCGATGCTCTCAAGAAGCGGGGTCTGGGGCTGTCCGGGGATGAATTAAAAGATAATGGGTCGCCATGAGCCGAGGCACATTTGGGGCCAGGGATGAGCGATGTGGCGTTCCTATATTTCGGCCCGGATTCAAACAGAACACTATTGTGAGCTCGAAAGTCGCAGTTGATAGTGAGCTCCCGATGTTGCACATATGCGTGTTGAGTAAGGTTCCTACGGGAAGCGTAAACGGAGCATTAAAGTAGGCCTAAAAGTGAGACAGCCATCTTTCTCGCGCGATCAAGCAAGATAAGGATCATCTCTTCATTACGCACATCGCTAGATTGAAATGATCAAGGCCATCAACTCAATTCCGCAATTATTATACCACAGCCGGAATGTTTAGATATGTGAATGAACTGATTTCCGATGAAACTATCAGCTAGTGCACATCTTAGAAATAACAGTTTCAACAAAATACACGTCTTATCCGACCTAGTTTTTCATAATCACTGGGATGACTACCACAAATAAAAAAGCTCATCGTTGCGAATTCACAAGGCCAGGGTCGTTGCTCGTGGCAAGTATCACCGACAGCGAATTATCGCTAGACAGATGGCCTTCACCCGTTACGGCCGAGTATTTAGTGCTCCCTGCTTGTTTCTATCCACTGTACCCAGCGGCGCTTACGCGGCGCTGTCTAGAAGATGGTATGTAGGACAAACTTGGTAGAAATAGGCGCCAGTCGCCAGCCATGTGGGGTGTTGGACAAGCTCTCCTCCACGCATCAATTGGTCGGACTGTCACACATGGGTCGACGTTCGGTTGTTGCTACATCATACAAGGCCTCAGGTGGTGACTCATGAGATGCTTCTCCAATTCCTTTTCAGTGAAGAACCCATAGATACCAATGCGAGAACAACCAGCAGACGGACAAGGCCGAGCACCATGATACACGCCGTCATGCGGCCGCTGAGGATGCGTCCAAATATAATGGTTTCGAAGTTCAAGGAAGCTTCCCACCCGAAAGCGGCATGTTGGGAAAAGGCACGAGTAGAGCCTTTCGCTTTTGGGAAAGGTGGAATGAAGTCCTTGGGGAAGCGGTAATTCCCACGCGGCTCTCCAGAAAGGCTTGTGCTCTTTGTCGCCGTCGGCAATTGGGTATCGACGGCCGCCATGTCTATCCTGAGCCCACCTGTTCCTTCTCTCCAGGGCCCATTCGGCTACAGATGGGTATGAAAAATCTGGATCATTTTCATGCCCAACCTGAAAATATCGTCGGGGACTTTTAATAAGAAGCTGGTGTTCGTCGCACGGAACCGAGTAGATGGCGAGCCCCGAACGATGGTTTTGGTCCGAATGTCCCATAATTGTACGTTCATTGGAACCTCGAGAGACCACGTAATTACTCACAGCTTTCCAGTGGAATGCAGTGAAGACATTCGATTTTGGCTGGGTAATACTGCGCCTATTGTGCTGGCGTCTGTCCATCTGGTGAACGATGGTAATATCGAGACCATGCCGTAGGGGAAGTTCTGTTAGAAGTCTTAAAGTGCGAGCAAATGAGCTGCTCTCTTCTGTTTGTCCCCAAGGAATCCAGATGACGAGGCCTTGCATATTCCAAGAGCGCACAAGTGAGCATACTGCGTTGCCTTCATTGCGGCAGTAACTCGAATCCTTTACACAAGGTCGAAGACTCGGGCCGGGGGTCAGAAGAACTTCGCAAACATGTCCTACTCGCAGTCGAAGGCGATGTAGCCGAGGGAGTATTCTGCCGATTTGGTGACAAATGTGTTTGGATTCATCGCACTTCAACAGGTCTTCGCTGGGAGGGACATCAACCGCAGCAGTGTCGATTTCGAGATTGACCACTGAATCTGGAAGCGCACCAACCAGTCTCGCAAGTTGGCTGCTTGGAAATGCAGGAACGTCGAGGTGAGGAAAATCCCAGCCCTCCGTGAATTTAAGTGAGAATGTGGTCAACTTTCGGATAACACCAAAAGTTTCTACAAGCGAGCCGATGGAATCCTTGCCTTCTACGGCAATGAAAGGGGCTGCGATGCGGGCGTGAAGAACGTGTACGGTCAAGGAGCGTAGTTCAGATAGAAACAGCTGGGACGGGGGTTTCAGAGACAAATCCGTATTCAATTTGATGTCGGTAGTCTGCTCTTCCTGTTCCACATCTTGACGTCGTGTGCCTGACTCGATAATTGTGGATATTGAATAGTCCAGGCCTCCGTAGAATAAGCCGATCCTATGCCATTGGCGGCAGGTCCTCAGGCATGCCCAGAAATCGGTCGTTGATGTATCATCCTTGACGTATTGTAGTATCTTATCCAATAACTCTTCGGGGAGACTAGATACATTTGTACGCGAAGCATTAGGTGTTTCAGAACGGATGACAGATGTGGTTGCCGCCATAATTTAAGTCGATACGATATGTCAAGCGAAGTTTCAATGCAAGAAGATGGCGTCAAGATGGTGAGTGACGTTGCCTGATATGTATTTTCTTAGTCGTAACCCCGCCTTCCGCTTGCGAAACAGCCGATCGAGCCTGAAGTTGTGTTGTTCTACATATGAGGGTGGACAGAACCAATAATGACCAACACTAGACTGTGGCGGGGATTTGAGACGAAATGAAAAAGTGACAAAATGGATAGAGAGTATCAATGACTTATGTGTGCGAAGCGGGCGCTTTTATGGTGCTCGGCGAGGTTTCCGCCATGCATGGCTCGACATTTAATCGACACATCAGGACACAATAAGCAAGGCCACCCCCGAAGGATTGCTGTGCTTGATGCCTAGAGGTAGAAGATTGTACCATGGGAAGTGCAAATAGCGGGCGAAAAAAGTCGAAACCAGAGAGAGGGAAAAGAGTGTGTGTTTTGATTTGCTAAATGATAATAAATACAAACCATGCTTACTTTTATATTTCCAGTAAATACAGACAAGTCTACTTGTTGGGAGTATATAGAATGTGGGAATCACGTGTGGATCACGTGGGATGTATGGATCACGTGTGGAGGTACCAATCACGTGTGGACACGTGGGGCACTAGCCATACTCGGCTAGTGCACGCGACGGTGAGGTGGATGGTATTCCCTCTGCTGCACCGCTTCAAGATAGACAGACACAACGATTTATTACCCCCTTTGAGAACCCCCATTGCTATTGCAATAGCCCTGTGAAACCAACACTACTTATTTGTTGTTTCGTAGATAGCTTTACTACTATTAATTTGGGTATCTTATGATAGTAGTAGTATATATGGAGTATTAGAAGTAAAAATTAATTATTAATCATTTTTTCTCGAAGTTTCACCAGATCTTTTAAGCTTTACACACACTCTCGTGATTGGTAACTTCCGGCACTGAGCAATATTGGATCAGTCAGAATCAGCGCTGAGAAAATGTGCTCTGCACTACGAGTGAGGCAAGCGTTGGTTTGACAATAAGGATACGACATGAAAAGCTGCGGATTCGTTGCTGCTACTCACAAAATATTTCTCATGCATCATGACCTCTCTACGGGCACGCCATCCTATTTCAGCCGCAGGTCACTAGCCACCAGTCTCGCTACCTTTGTTTGAATCTGGCAGTTCTTAGCGTTCGTGTGTTCAGCTGCTCTTGGCGGACCATATGTAGGCTTCCTTTCCTCTCTGTCTTTTTGATGGACCGTGTCTTGTGGTGGCTGTGATTCGTAGGGTCATATGTGCTTCTTCGATCATGGCGCAGTAATAACTCTAGCGGGGTATGAATTGCGGCCTTCCGCGTCGTCCATTTCACCCGTTTGCTTTTGGTGCTGTAGCCTTCATATTTACTTCATTGTTATCAAAAGTGAATTAATTTATCATTCGCTAGCACTAATCTGGTTTCTGCACACTTGTTTTGTATCAATTCCAATGCTTTTCAATATCCTCACTGTAAGCGCCGTTGTTCTACTCAATGGCAGAACGATCAGAGCTCAAAGAGCCAGCACTCCATGCGAGTCAGTCAGCTCCATGTCTGCTGCGTTCATGTCCCTCTATCCAACCGCAACCTCTGCTTTGGTGCCCGCCCAAACGGCCGCAGCCTGTCTCAAGTCAATTCCAATTATCAAGAACGAGGACCTGGCGCTGATCGACGAGATGAAATTGTATCTGAATTGGCAGAGTACGACTCTTACGTGTACCTCTCCTATATGGACTTGGCTAACGTTTATACTCTTAAGGTAATTTAGATTACCTTCGTGAACCCCCGAAGGATCACACGGGAGAGCCGTTAAACGTGATGGGTGAGATAAACAGGATCAGAAAGGATTTGGCAGACGGCAAGTACGACGACGAATATACGCTTATGTTCGATATTTCCACCACCTTAAGCAAAGCCCACGACTTCCACCTCGGTTTCCGACCAGATATTCGCGGGGTGTTCCAATTCACGCGAGGCAACATTGGAAGAGGTCTTCAGGATGAATTCGCGATTGTGTCCGTCTCAAAGGATGGCAAGGAAGTTCCAAAACTTTATAACTGGTGTTAGTGATTGTAACGTCTTTGCCGATAAGATGAAGCTAATACGAGGCAGATGACATTATATTCTCTCAGGGCGAGGGCTGGACGCCTTCGCCCATCTCAGAAATCAACAACCGGTCAGCTGAAGATTATGTGCAGCAATGGTCACTTAACTATGAATTTCTCGAAGACCACGCTCGTTACAACCAACTGTTCCCTAATCAGGCATCCATCTCCCAGGGCCAAATTCTTCGTAGCGGTCTTAGCCAATTCGGTCGAAGTAATATTCCAGATGGAGACTATACAACTGTCAAGCACGAGAATGGCACTACCGTGCAATATATCAACACTGCAATGATTCAGAAGTGCGTTTTTGATAGCGTGGTAGACGCAAAAAGCTTCTACTCCAGGTTTCTCAACGGAAATTCACGGAAAGTCCAGCTTGCACCGAGTTGTATAGTATCCGAAAAAAAAGCAGAGCCCAGAGCCACTGGTTTCCCAACTCCAAGGATACTGCACCCTGAAGCGATAATTGGGGGTTACTACCTGACCGGACAGGGTTACGAGGATGTAGCGGTCCTAAGTGTCCCATCTTTTCAACCCAATACAGACAGTGGTCCCGAATTGTTCCAAAATCTAATCGGTACTTTTTTGAAGGAGGCTAGTGCCAGTAAGAAAAAGCTAGTCATTGACCTCCGGGGAAACACTGGAGGTCGCGTTTTTCTAGGGTATGATCTTTTCAAGCAGCTCTTCCCTTCCCTGGACCCTTACGGCGCATCTACCTTCAGGGCTAACGACGCCTTCAACCTCCTCGGTCAAGGCACGAGTCTGCTCCTTGGAAAATACACATACGAGCAGGCTGTTGCAGATTTCAACAAAACCGGATCACGGAGTGAGCTTGCTGCATTCTGGAGTAGTCCTTTCAATTACAGGCTTCCAATTACTGTCAATGGCAAGAACTTTACGTCTTGGGGTGACTATTTTGGTCCTCAAACTGGTCGCAACGTCACTATCCCTTCACGAAAGGATCTCAATAACTTCTTTTCCGATGATCTGGGTTTAGATGTCACTGGTTACCGCGAACGTGCCTCCAAACTGAACAAGAATCAACCCTTCGAATCTAAGAATATCGTTCTGCTGCAGGACGGCGCCTGCGGCTCTACCTGTGCTGTGTTTTCTGAGTTCATGAAGACGCAAGGAGGTGTTCAGCAAATCGTCGTAGGCGGCATGCCCAAAACAGGACCCATGCAGGGCGTTGCGGGTTCCAAGGGTTCACAGGTCTGGGATTGGCAGACAATCCGGGATCAGGCAGCCAAAGTGTATAATCTTATGCCTGAGAAGCAGGAATTTTTCAACACGACAGAGCTTGGAGCCTTGATTTTCGCGCACCGCCCGATAATGCGGTCGGTAGGGAATGGCCAGCAGACATCGTCCAGTGTCAATCTGAGGGACAACATCAGGATGTAAGTTGTGTCTCATACACCTTTGACTGATAACCTTATAACAAGGCTCGCAGGAGCGACGGCTCTGTCACGCCCTTGGAGTTCGTTTACGAAGCTGCCGACTGCCGTCTTTTCTACACCGCTGATATGGTCCGCAACGTCACAAACGTTTGGAAGAAAACAGTCGATGCGCACTGGGGCGACGCGAAGAAAGTCTGCGTCGATGGCAGCACGGGCCATAAGTCTTCGCTGTCAGGCGGTGCGACTACTTAGAGTGATAGTTGTAATAAGAAGGGTGCTCCACGCATTATGGCGCCAGGGTCAATGAGTATTGAGTCGCAATGCTCTGGGGCCCTTCTCGCTTGGGATATAAATGATTGAAGTTGATTTTCTCATCCTCTCAGCGTTGCGCAGGCTTGCCGCAAATTTTATTAATTGAGTCGTCCTTGCGACGCACTATGTGGGCTGTTCTAACAAGAAAAGACTAGGAAGTTAGAATCAGCTGAGTGTATTAACGCAAATCAACCAGTTTGTTGACCTTCACAGATTGTAGCATGCAAACAAATTGAAACATGTAATCTAGATTTCGCTTTCAGCGAGCACCGACACATGATATTAGTTCGGAGAGGGCCGCACGTTGCAGCTGTTCACGATGGCATGGAGTGGAACATTAGAACAGGACCTTGTCTTTCTTTATGGACTGTTGTAAAGGGAGGGAATTGGTAGATAGTTTCATATTCTTCGAGCTGTAGGGGTTGCTCTTTTAATTCTATCAACAGGTATGAGATGCTAGCAGACGTAGTGAAACGATTCACTTGTCTACAGATCATCGACATTGTATCAAATTGCCGTAACCCTGGAATATTTCTACAGCAAGAATGCTATCCATAAGGATATAAAGTCTATGTGGTAGGCAAACACTCTTTCCTGTTTGTACCATTCCAATATTCACCACATCGCTTTTGGGGGAGCCTTGAGATCGCATCATCCAAGAAGCCGTACCCAATCTCAACCTCGCAAACTTTGGCTTAACTACCCAAGTACAAACTATTGAGACTCGAATCACTGCTAATCAGGGAACATTAGGCTACGAAGAACCTGTAATCCTCCCTTTTCATCCCTTCTCCTCAACTGAACATGAGCTTACTTACGTTGAGGAGATCCACAGCCGAGACCGCAACGCTGCTGCGTTCTCACAGAAGTCTGACATGTACGCCTTGGGCTATATCCTGTACCGTCCAATTACCCTCTCCGACCCCTTCCTGGTCCAAGGCATCAAGCCACTCGACATCTTAGACGCGTATTCTATCGACTACGGCCAGACTTCAAGTCTAAGAAGACTTTCTTTTAACACGTGCCTTGTGTGCATTATTACCTGAGACCGAATTTTGTTTAGAGATGGCATTTTGATAGTGATTTGCTCGTTGAGGAATCGGAACAGCTGGTGCTCTTGCTATAGGATAACCCCAGCCACAATATCAGAGAAACGAAGTTTCGGAAATGAAGTGAAGAGGACAACAGTCACACGAATGGCTCTAGGTGGATAAGGACACAGAAGTAGTGTTTTGAATATCCCAGGTGATTATTCTATGTCTATTACGCTTCTCACTTCAGACATACGCAGGATTGTTCTACTCAGGTCCAATTCCTCCCCGTCAAGTTCATTCTTGACGAGGCCAAGCAGGCTGTCCACTATCACAATATCCATAGTCTACCCGAAGCTTCCGATCTACACGCAATGGAGAATGCTACCGAATGCGCGTCTAATGCTGTTACTCCAATGTAATATACCAGACTAAGACCAAGAGATTGCAAGCATGATTGCGGCTCCAGTAAACATAGCTGCAAACTGGGTAAGTGTCTTCCTCAGCTCTTCGCCCTTATTAGGCCCAGTCTCCAACAACTCCGGGATGACGGCCACTGTCCCAACATATAAGAATGTTCCGGCTGTGAAGGGAAGGAGCATGTCCCCCCACTGTAGGCTCGTTCCGAACAACCCAGGGCTTTGCACGCTAGAGGTCGCAGAACTCCCTCCAAATTCCTGGACGGCAATGCCGATGAACGTGCCCAGGAATGCGCCTGCTGCGGTGACAAACTGAGCGCCCATGGCGGCTTTTTTGGAGAAGCCAGACTGGATAAGGAGAGCGAAGTCGCCGACTTCGTGGGGGATCTCGTGGAAGAAGACGGCCACGGTGGTGGTTGCGCCGATGGTTGGGGAGGCGTAGAAGGAGGAGCTAAGGGCAAGGCCGTCTGTAATGTTGTGCGTGAAGTCGGCAATGAGGTTGAGATACCCGGCGAGTTTAACGCTCGAATTGATCTCTTTCTCGACTGGAGGAAGTGGAGTAGGCGGGGGCGTGATGCCGTTGGCGGCCGGCTTACGGGCGCGCAGAGATCCAGTGGATCCTGTGCTATTAGATCTCTAGGTCGAAATGACAGAGAGCATACGTACCATTGACTTCCGCCCCAGAGGTTTTGGCAGCTACCTCGGCCTTCTCGTGGGAGTGTCCGTGCGAATGGTCGTGTGCCCCACCTCCCGTCGCAATCCTCAGACCCTTATCCATGGCTACGAATGTGATGAAGCCAATCATGATGGCAACACCAAGCAGCAGATTCTTATTTGGCTCAATCATAACAAACTTGACCTTGTCATGCTCGTCTTCTCCCAGAAAGATCTCAGGAAGCAGGTGGAAGAGCGTGTCTCCCAGCAGCCCGCCCACGGCGAAAGCTACCATGACGGAGAGCGACGAGGGGTCGATGTTCGGTGGGCATAGTGCAAGGAGAAAGTTAGGCGGGCCCGAGATGTATAGCGTCGCGAGGAGGGCATTGACGGCAGGCGTGCCTGGAAACAGGAAAGCAAAGATCTGAGCCGTCCAGCTCGCTGTGGTGGGGCTGCTGGCGACTTTGTGCGCGTTGAGGGCTTCCACAAGGGGGCATTCCTGTTGGGTGAAGGGTAAGCTCAGGAGCGTCTCGACATGGCGGTACTCGTGTGTCCCCGCATGGTAAATGAAACGTACGTACCTGCAATTGCTCCTCAATATCGGCTACGCTCAAATGCCCAACACCAGGACCCTGTTCGCTCTTCACAACTGAAGCCGACACATTGAATGCCCATGCGGCGAGGAACACCGACAAGCAAATAAGCGTCCTGTTCCGCCGTGATACCATGATGAATAGGTGTGTTTCCACGGGTAAACAGCGACGAATGCTGTCGTGTATCGGGGGCTAGGGGGCGCGTCGTGGGTATCGGTAGGGCTGAGGGCTAGCGCGCGGCATGTTCCGCACGGCGCGGAAAAACGTGAAATTTTGGTGAACTTTTCGGCCAACCTTCTTCCCCGCTCCATTTTTCAACTTCAATACCAACGCCGATACCTTCATACAGCGACGGCACTTTTGCAACATGGGTCGCGAACTGCAGAAAAAGAAGAACAAATCGTCGCTCCCTAAAAAGCGGCAGAATCCCAAGTCCAAGAAGAAGATTCTTGCAAATCCCATCATCGCCGCGAATTGGTAATATCTCGCCAGTCTTTCTGAGTTTACGTGGCTGACTTTGTTGAAGGAACCAAAAAGAGACACTCTCCCAGAACTACCGCCGCCTCGGCCTCACTGCGCGCCTCAACCATGCCACCGGTGGCACCGAAAAGACGATCAAACTGCTCGGCCTGAACAACCCACACCACGACGACTCAATAGACCCCACAACCGACAAACTCAACATCACCGGCCACGCCCCTGTCGAGTCCGTCGGCCTAGACGAAGCCGAAGTCGAGCGGGACCCCGAAACCGGTGCCATCCTACGAGTAGTCCACGATCCGTTCGCCTCCAACAACAACCCCCTCAACGACCCGATCAACGAGCTTGTCGATGATGAAGCGGACGAGTGGAGTGCGTTTGCCATGGTACCGGCGGGACAGACAGATAACCCGGTGATACAGCAGTTGGAAGAGGCGGCGCGGAACGGGGCGAAGAAGCCTCCGAGGAAACAGAGCGAGAGGGAGGAGGAATGGATTGAGAAGTTGGTGATTAAGTATGGGGATGATTATGGAAAGATGATGCGGGATCGGAAACTAAATCCGTTTCAGCAGAGTGAGGGCGATATTAGGAGGAGGGCGAAGAAGTGGATGCAGACGAGGGCGCAGACGCAGACTCAGGTGTGAAATGCGTGGCTGAGCATGGGAAAATGTATACACGAGCTGGCGTTCATGGAGGGCAAAGCCTGGGTCCATTTGGATGATACTAAAATATACCCGGAATAGGTTCGTACATTAGAAGATTTTTGCTTACCTGCACCTACATCCTCCTGAACGAGAAGGGTTCATAGACCTGGACACTTGCATTCCCGGCCTTAGCACGTTATAGAAGAGTCAAAGAGGCGACTTTTCCCCTGTCATACTGCCCAATTAGCCTGCAGGTCAATTTATTTCGCCAACCGTGGCTCGTCAATGTTTACCCAAAAGGCTGCTGGTGCCATGGGTCGAAGGGCGAAGCCTCAATCCCCTTCCCTCGACCTCTCGAGTTTCAACACTTCACTCCCCTTTTTCCGCCCCACCTGGATATGATTAGCGAATCTCAGCTCTGCAATAACTGCGATATTATTTATGTAGATGCCAAGTTTTTGACTGGAAAACTCTCCGTACACAGTACAGAAATTAACTCGCCTAGGGCATCAGCAGATGTTGGTTGCTATATCTGTGTCCTCGTCTGAGGAAATCTTGAAAGGGAGCTCGTCGCCAAGGGAATACCAAAGGAGCTGGATGGACTAAGGCCCATTAATATCATTCACAAACTTGAAAGATATGTCTGGCCGGATTTTGCGCTCAGCCTTAGGCTTGTTGCTCATCCTCTGAACTCTGATATGCGGACGTACTTCACCGGGATTTGTGAGAGTGGTAAATATTTGTTCAGCCCCTTTCTGTATGCTGAAAAATAGTTAGACGCTGAATGGCTGATACTCACAGTGGCGAGCGATCAGCAAATGCGAATACTTGTTCCAAGAACACGATCAGCTCAGAGTATACAGCAAGTCAAGGACTGGCTTGAAACACGTTTACAACATCACGAGGAATGCCGAAAATTGAGGCAACATACAAGACTTTCAACTCGTCTGGTCTACGTCAAACGAGAAGAGACGGGATCCGAGCTCTCAGCACACCTTTGCGAAAGTAAATCATCACCTGCCATTACATCATACTTGGCGTTGAGCCATGCTAGGTCTCTGCCAATTTCGACACTGTAAAGCTAAATAATCTAAACCAATTCCGAACGTCGATACCTATCAAAACTTTGATCAGTGCTTTCTAAGATGCTTTCTATGTTGTTGCTGAACTCAGCTTTTAGTGCACGTAGGTCGATTCACTTTATATTGTCCAAGATGATCATGAGGATTGGAAACGTGAGTCACAGAGGATGAGCGAGGTGTACACCCATGCCGTATGCAATATCACTGCTTCAGCCTGTAATGACGGCCCGAATGGGATATTTTCCAGAACAAAGATTGAGTAATCCGATCCTTTCAAGCGTGTTTATCGATTTGTTTTACCTAAAGTGTCCTGGTAATTTCGTTATTCGTAAGAATGCCCATGGCGTGGGATATGTGATAGGCCACTATTCTGCTGTGGCTGGTTGCTGCAAGAACAGATACTGGTAAGTTAATCATCATGTGTATATACATCAAACAATAATTTGTCAAAGCACCCAGGCCTTACGAGCCATTCATTTGGGCAAGATCAAAGTCTTTGGGAATGCAAACGCACGTTGGCTAATAAAGTTTGGCCAATGGGGTGGATGGGCATCAATGGTCCATTTAAAATAGCTTTAGAGGCCGATAGGAAGTATCAACCTTTCCGGCAATTCTCGATTGATTGAATTCGTGTAGAAAATGTAGGGCTGTTTAAAGATGAATATCGAGTCATTAGGATCACTGACTCTATTACAATCTGCTTCTGCTAGCTATTCCCGGTTTCGCGGATGTTGCTCGCAAGGCGACGAGAGGCCAGCGGGTTAGAGTGAGGTTAGTGTGTTGTGTGTTCGCGTTGGAGAGATGTTTTCTGGGGGTTTGAAAGGGCAGGGAAGTATGGGAGGCGATGTGGCGGTGCATGGAGGATATTTGGAGTTCAATTGTTTGATAGGAGATGAGATTTCGAGCGTGGTTGTGGAAAGGCATGGCTGGACTGCTTTACATGGTGTTATAGTATTAGATATAGCGGATTATCTTGCCCTACACGTGTATCCATCAGCAATTTACTTTCCGACGACTATGGGGGTAGATATATGTTTCTAGGTCTGTCATTATAATCTAAACATTGTGCTTGCTACTAACTTCCTACATAATATTTTTTATATATCTAAGATAAATTCTGAGGTTCGTTCTCACTTCTTTTCACCAAGCCACCACCTTCAATCTTCCACTCAAACCCCTCTTACAAATTCCACTATGTCGCTCAACCACCTCCACCACTCAGCTTCAGAGACAGCCATACCACCACCTGCATATTTCGCCTCATCCTACTCCCCATCCGCATCTCAAGCCCAACTGACGTACGAATCTATCGCCATCGTGGCTTCGAGAATCACCACCTCGCCCTCTGCCCCCAAAACGGCAGCCACCCAAATCAGCAGAAACTGGGGTGTGAATCTGGAAAGACAAATGGAAATGATTAAGAAACGCAGATTTAAATGAGCGGAGGTAGTTTTGGTAGGCATTATGGTTTTGCTGCTTTTTGTTTGCCTTGGTTGAAGGCTTTGAATGTGGTAAGTGTTGAATAATTTCCTACGAGAAGCGCAGATTACTTCGGACAAGAGTAGAAAGACAGTTAGAAGAGGTATATTGCTCTCTCTTTGCTTTGGTCAGGAAAATGGTATAGAGAATGCTAAGGTCTCGGTTCTTTGCAGTTTTGGGTTCGAAACTGATGGAAACCTCCAATGCCTGTCATCTTTGGAGATGATGGTCTTTGCGAGGGGGGATTAATGGACTCGTTCTAACAAAATTTGGAAGGATCAGTCGTCGACGCAGAAAGTCATGAGGCTTGTGATGACACTAGCAGTCATATCTCACCCTGCCGGATACATCTCTGTGCAAGACCCGCTCCCGCTGTTCCCCTCGATAACTTCTCAGTCATTGCCTACAATATCCCGCTTTCCATCCGTCTCCCCCTTTTCATTCTCTTCGTCCTCCTTCTCCGCCCTCTCTCGTTCCCACGCCCTCTTCCTCAAATAACTCCCAAAATTATCCTTTGTCATCATCGCCACCCACATTGTCCCACCTTCAATCGCCATCCAAAGAAACATATCACTCCAATTCCAATACGTAACGGAAAACCTCCCCATAATCATCCACTTCCCTAGTACCGCAAAGCAAAATGACGCCAATACCCCTGATATAAGCATCAGCGCCGTAGTTCTATGCGGATAGTAACCACGGCTCGGAAGTATGTGTTCGAGAAACTGAAGGAGAAAGACAAAGATGAGAGTAGAGAGAAAGGCGGCGATGAAGAGGAGAATGGGTATTTTGATGTTGTAGCGGAAATACCATCTAATGGTGTAATATGCGAAATTCCACTCGAAGCTCCGGATAAAAATCTTCGTTGGGAAATAGAGGTGGAAATAAAATAAAGAGGCGATGTGCAACCATATCGCCACGTTCGCCATCCAATGGTACATCGCATCGACCCATTTCGTCGAAACGCGGTGGCTTTCCAGAAGCACGTTGAAACTTTTTAATCCATTCCAGTGCTCTTCCCTTACGGGTCTTGGTTTCCGCCGAAACCACGGCGCAAGTAGGGCGATAACAGAAACGACATTAAACCAGAACATCCGAAAATCCATACCAGACCCAAATGGATATTGCAGTGCATTCCTCTCATCCCACCGCACATTTCCATAGATTAGCACACTCGACCAGAGCACCGAAAACCCTAATCGAATCCGGGCCATCTGGTCGTGAGTATGCAGAGTATCTGCATAATTTTCTTGCCGGCGGGCGAGGAGATGCGGGATTGTGGAGAGCGCGGCGCTAAAGGGGAGGCCTTGGAGAATGAGAAGGGCTGTGGCGAGGGGCGTGATGAGGATGGAGAGGATGAGGGTGAGTGGCGTGCTTTGCAGATAGGTTTGTGGGTATGTAGAGAGGGTGTGGATAGTGCGAGAGGGATTGAGGAGGAATTTGAGGGCGAGGAGGAGGGCAGATGTCATGGTTGGCGGACCTGGGGGGGGGGGGGGGGGGAGGGATATGTGGAGCTTGGTGCTTTGCTGAGGTTGCTTCTGCGTGAGATCTATGCTTTTCTTGACGGATCCGGATCACGCAACCATAGAAGAATAGAAAGAAAGATAAATGAAGCTCGTATCTATGGTTGTGATGCTCCAAACTCGACAGAAAAAGAAATGTTAGAGTTGCCTAATTTACTTACGTGGCCCCGCAACGGCTCGTACCTACACCTGCCTCACACCTGCATGTCTCGAAACAGGAACGTCCCTTGGGCGACTATCATCAGATATCGCACGCGTATGAAAGACATATTGTGTAAAGAATAATTTGTCTTGCCCGCCGAATCCCACAAACGAGATCGTCACCTTCGATCCCCAGACCTCCAACTCCGATCTCCGCAACTCACCCATCCATCCTCCTCGGAGACGTGCTCCTTGCTCAGCCGGGGCACCAAAATAGCCTGCAGTAGCCTAGCTTCCTAATCGCCATCTCCACAATCCTGGAATCTGTCAAATCGGTCCCTCAGCGGCCTCTGATCGGCTGATCCTCCGACGGGCTCTCTATCGTCCCAGCACTGTGGTCGTACCGACTGAGACAGCTTGTCGATTGGATGTGTGAATATTGGAAGTTGAGTGCAGATAGCCTATGCAAGCCTGCGTGTTGCTTCACGTAGGTTCCGTTTGTTGAAGTGTACCATGCAGAAATTGCGGATGAAGCCATTCTGCATATTGCTTTCACTCGAGCGAGATATATGTGCATATTCCCCTCTAAACATCTCAGAACACGATTGTGTCGAAAGTCTTAGTCAAAGCATTTCAACTCTGGTATATCTATTCCATTGTAGCCAAAGGCCGAAAATCTACATCAAGAGATACTTGTTGATCGACGCCCAAACCCTCTGGACCCTGCACAGCTGGAACCCGTCGATCAAAAAGGAGCGGTGTGTCGCACCTGCGTCGGCCGCCAAAAGGAAAAAAAAGAGCACACCCTCGACCTCGTAACGTTAGCGGAGTGTGGGGTAAGGCGACGCCAGACGCCATACCTGAACTTTAGTGGAGTGGCTTGATTGATTAGGGCCGAGTGTGGAAGCATGGCAATTAGCCTAGGTGACTAAGTTGTAGACATTGTAGAGAGGCATCGTGATTGTGGCGCAGTGCTGATTTCACAGACAACACACATGATAATCATAAACAAGAACTTGCTCTCATGAACACAAAATAGTTGTTCTGTTGAAAAACCACTGACTTTTACCCCCTACGATCCATCCATCATCCATCGTAACAACCTGCCGACCCACACAGACAGCAAGAGAAGATTCATGACATCATCCCAACAAATCCTCGCCCAAAACAGCCGAAGCTGGCTCTTCTTTTGAGGGCTATTAAATCCACTACTTTTGCGTCAACAGTGAGCATCGACACCCAAAAAATCCTTAGGTTCACCCGGAAAGAAAGAAACACTGATAACACCGAACTCCAGTCCGCAAACTCCTGCTTGTGATCTCTCCCAAATTACTCGCGGAAATGCTCCAGAACTTGCCAATATTAGGAGAATCGAAATCCGGCATCCGCATGGCCTAAAACAGACCATATTTTCGCCAACTTGCGATTCAGATTGATGGAAACGTTTTGAAGGTTGGTAATTGCAGAATGTGGAAGCTTTCAAGTGAAGAGAGATGTCGTCCCGGAAAAGTGCCGATGGCTCGAAAATCAAGAATATACAAGAACATCCCCAGTATGCAGCCGTATGTCAAGTCGAAAGTGCTGCTACAACGGTAATAGATACATTGTATGTCTGCCGTGGTTGAGGCAAGAATAAAGGTTGTCGTATGCTTCGTCATGGTATCCACGCATACGGAACCTTGGAGGTCGTCGTGAACGTCAATATCGTCAAAAGTGTATCAACCGTCGTGATACACGTCGAGGGTATAATATAGATTTGTACACGGCGCAATTAAAAACAGTATTTACGAGAGGTTTACAGAGGCTTCGGCACGCTGATTGATATGGTTTGCATGAGCTTCCAATGCACGCGCCATGACGTGCGTGACTACTACAATATTAGCACAACAATAATGCGCTTTGGGTAATTTTAACTTACCTGGCCACACAGCTGATTTCCCAAGCATGTAAGCCGTGATCATCAGCAGCTTTGTGCCATATCCGCAGTGCCCGAGGTTTGATAGTCCGCCCAGCATCGGTATTGCATTCGAAGTGATATCATATGCAAGCTTTATGTCGGCTGTGTGAATAATGTCCGCAATCTTCTGGAGGAGTTTCACATCCTCTTCTTCAAGAAGCATAATCGCATGCATATCCGTGAAGTCGATATTATCTTTTCCAAGCACACCCAGAAAGCGCCCAACACGATCTTGAACAGTGGCAACCCATTCAGCAAGTATCTGTGCGCAGTCAAATGTACACATTGCGGACGAATTCGGCAACTCGCGTGCGGTGAACTCTGCGTACGTCGCGCCAAGTCTGTCTGCCATTGCTAATGAATCCGCAGCATAGAACGCAGCTTTGCGAAGGTGTCTTTCACGTTTCGAAGACTGAGGTCCGTGATGGCCAGGGCTGTCTCCAATGGCATCCATGTCCTGAGGAGAAGTGACGGCTCCTGGTGAATTGCTCGAGGTACGTTGCTTTGAATCGTTATGGTCGGATTGCCGGTCTGGAGACTCATCGGCTTGAGCAACAATCTCAACACCTTTAGCCAGCTCTGTTGCCATTCCATCGAAATCCCTCTGCCACAGCAGCTCCTTGGATCGACCAAGATTCACAAACAGCCTGACGTAGGCGAGATCCAGCAAAGGTATACAGTCAGCGGAGAGCGGACCAAATGGGCTGGGTCGTTCGATGCTGTGATTAGGATTTGCCCTCCAAGCCGATTGCCAGGCTTTTAATGCGGGCTCAACCTGCGCATGCATAGCTTCAGTCTCTTGCGTCTTCCAGAGTCTTCCGGTATGTCTTTGCCTAGTCTCCCAGATATAGACGTGCAGAGCGTTAATCAGCACGTAGCAACCAAAGGTACTGGGTCGAATCTCACTTTCGGGTGCCTCGGCCATGTTCTGCTGGGTCCCAAATGCCTGTGGGTAAGTACCGTGATTTCGAGGATCATTTGCTTGTCGCATGCTAGCTTCAAGCAAATACGTCATAGCGGCATTGAATGAAAGCCCTTTTGATTGTGCAAACATTGGGCCACCCATGGCTACCCATGCCTGGGAATTGTCTGCAGACCACAAGTCTTCTTCGCAAGGAAGCTCGAGCCGGATCTCGGAGTTGAGAATTCGGGGCGCGTGTGCGTAGGCAGAGACGAGTAAGCTCGACATGGAGAAGACGGCAAAATAAGTTCGTTTTCGTTCTTCGGCTTTCTTCCACTGTATCCATTGCGTATGTTCGTCCGCACCCTCAGATTGAGAGTTCCTATGGTAAAACTCCTGAGGTTTGGCATCGTCAGTCATTTCTACGTCGCCACTGTTAGTGTTTTGGCTAAACGCCTCCTTCCCTGTGCTATCCGGTGTTGGCCTATCTAGGCCAGAAGCTTTTGCGAGGCTGACAAGAGCCGCGCAATGGGTACTCGCGACTTCGGCAGCTTGTCTATCACCGCAGTTGTGGCCAAAGATTAGGTTCAACAACATGGCTTGGACCAACCAGAGCGGGGGCTTGTTGATGGAGTCATTCGCGGTATTCGGTCCGTTGACTGCGGCTGATAGCCCAGCTCTCCGGCGTTCGTCGAGGTAGTATAGAATCATCTTCTTGGCTGCCTCGAAAAGCTCTTTGGCAATGTTGTGCTCGAATTCGTACAGAGCTCCTATCGCTGCCATTGCTAGAATCAGACAGCCTCCGCCGCCAACCATTCCATCATGATTAAAATTTCCGGCGGTACGCAGATGGTAGGTGTATGCTGGTGTGTCAAATGATAGGGTGGGGATATGGAGGAATGGCATGTGGGGATGGAAGTATTGGATATACGCGTTGACGTAGCGTTGAAGATCCACAGTGCTCGGGAGCGAAGCGACCTGGTTATGGACCTTGCTAGTGCTCGTGGCAGACAAAGGTGAACTGATCTGCGGTTGTGAAAACTTCCTTTGAGAGTGTCCGTATCCAAGCGCTTGGGACAAGTTGATGATAAGGGCCTGTCTTGTTGCATCCGTGATTGTGTCTGTTGAAACTGACGTCACAGAGCTGTGTCGCGCGCTTCCATTTATAGATGATGACGAAATGCTGCCGGTATCAGAATTGAATGCCATCGGAGGTTGAAAATATTGAGTCGGCATACCCGGAA
This sequence comes from Beverwykella pulmonaria, assembly GCA_001599595.1. Classification (NCBI taxonomy): domain Eukaryota; kingdom Fungi; phylum Ascomycota; class Dothideomycetes; order Pleosporales; family Melanommataceae; genus Beverwykella; species Beverwykella pulmonaria. The sequence goes on along the minus strand of BCHH01000007.1, from coordinate 2,583,734 downwards.
TGCCCGCTGCGGGGCTCATGGTTGAAATCGGTGGGGGCGATGAGAGGTAGAAATCAGCTGGCGCACCTTGTTCTGCAAGCTCTTTAGGCGAGACAGTATTCATCATCAACTCGGGGAACACTGGTGCCATGGCATCGAGGGAATATGCGGTTTGACTCATGTTGGCATGCGAGACCAACTGGTTGTGCCACATGGCTGCGGAGGTTGCCTGCCCTGATCCATCCAGCATGACTTCGCTGAAACCACTCTGACTAGCAGTGCTGATTGCGGATGGGGAAGAGCCATCGACAGCAACCTCATTGGGCGCAGGAAACATCATTGAGTTGTCCAGCCCTGTGCTCCAGCCAAAATCGTCTTCATCGATGGGAGCGGTATTGGCAAACGGATTTGCGAACGGATTAAAGGGTGACTGTGGATGTCCTATGTTTCCATTGAAATGGTGCAATTGATTGGGATTGATCGTGGATCCCGTGTTGCTGCCAAAGAACTTCTCGAGCTCAAAGTCATCGGGCCCAAAACCGTGAATTGGGGCAGTTCGCAGTCCGCCGCCCAAACCAAGTCCGAGATGAGTGTCTAGCTTTGGCAGTCCGTGGTGTTGCCCATGATTACCCATGGAGGTAGACATGCCCCGATAATCAAATGCACTGGGGCCGCTTAGTCCTGACAGGCTGGCATGGTGGGAATGACCGGGATGACCACCGCCGCCTCTAGCTGATGACGCATTGTGCGATGCCAGAAGGGTATTAAGGGCGTTTGGGTCGATGTGGCTTATTGTGTAGGCTCGTGGTCTCATACTTGATGTGCCAATGGCTCCGGGCCCGCCAACGCTACTTGCTACGGAATTCTTTCGAACCCGGCCGGTAACGGTAGGTGGCAGCCCCGTCGTGCTTTCCCGACGTCCATTGCGAGGCCTGGAGGAGGTCGCCCCCTGCTGGTGCAGCTTCTGCTGGTGTCGCAAGAGCAAATCACGTCGTGCGAAGCATCTCGTGCATTGCGGGCACTCGAAGGGCTTCTCTTTTGTATGGGACCTCTCGTGTCGCTTCAGATGTTCTAGTCTGGCAAATGACCTACTGCACGTTCCACAGACGTGTGGCCTAGGCTTGTCGGTCTTTGGTGGGGGGAAGGAGGGGGCAGTGGTCTGCGGGGGATCGGGTTTGGCAGTCTGGACGGATGCTACAATAGAAGTGTACAGTCAGTCGTAGCCTTGCGAGTTTGGTATATGGCTCACCATTGCTGCTGCTCGCACCACTCGAGCTGCTGCTGGAGTTGCTCGACGTACCCATTGTGCTCGTGTCGGCTGCTACGGACATGCTCAATTATGGAGCCTGTGTCACCTCAACCTAGGACAGCACACGGCGGGAGCCCGATGCCACTTCGGGGAGGATATGATCAACGGGTTGGCGAAGGTGTCCCAGGACAGCTTCCAGAGTGGAGGAAGGTGGTGGTGTTCCCTCAGTTGCAGGTGCTTTCGAGCTGGTTGAAGCTTGCGATGCCAGGCGAACTCGGGCAGTAAACAAAGGACGACCCAGAACAAGGGCGCTGGCAGCGACGCACATTGGTCAGCGAGGCCTTTGGGGCTCAGGCTAGGGGAAGGGAGAGGAAGCGTACCTTGCGCACACCGCTAGAGAGTGTGCCTGCTCGTGAGAATTGCACGCTGGCAGGCCTGCAGTGCAGCGAGCCTCCGAACTCCGGCGGGGAAACCACGGTCTCCAGGACGGGATCTCGCAGTCAATGAAGGTCCGAGAGTCGCAGTCCAAAGGGACGGGAGGGGGTGTCAGAATTGACAGCCGTTACGTGGCGGGACGTCTATCAGAGGGAGAGCGAGGAGCTCGAGAGGATGCTGAGGGTACAAGCACCTGGGCGAGCCGCACGCCTCTTTCGCCGCAGACAACGGGCCTGTCTGGGGGATGAGCGGAGCTAGGAAGGGTACTTGAAACTTTGCTAAGCTGGCGGTCCGCTTTCACGTCGGCAGGCGAATGGGCGGGCGGGTCCGCGTGTCTGCGTGTCTGAGGCCAATGTGTGCCCGCGGTGGACGGCTGAACGACGCAGAGGTGCTGGCACTGGGGGAGCTCCAGCCCTGCTGCAACGCTGCAGAGTCGCCGCGCGCTCGGAGGCCAGCAGCGCTGCTGTTGGGCGGCGTTCTGGCTAGGGCAGTGTGACCGTCCGCTGGGAGGCAGACACAGCGTCGGGGGGAGCAATTGACGAGCTCGCAGCACCCGCCGCGGCGATTGGCTGCACCGACGAAACCGGAGGGACAGAAAAGTTGGGGAGAACGGCGCGCGCGCTCAGACCAGCGATCTCCGCAGTCGCAGGCCTTACCTCCAGCGTGGGAAGGACAGGACAGAGAGGATGGAGGCAAAAATGCTGGAATTGTCGCAGGCAAAGCACGAGCTGGTGACGATGGGGAAGAGCAGCAGCGTGGGCGACGCCTGGAGCAGAGGCGTTCGTTGATTCGGGCGAGGAACCCCGTTGTAAGCCAATCCCCAAGGCCGGTACTCGTAATCCGTCGAACCAGGTCGCGCGCTGTGGTGCATGACACAGCACACCAACGCTCGCGCCCTCGCTGCTGCTGCTGGGCAGGTCCTTCGCGGCGAGCATGGGCCGGGCCACAGACGCCTCGCTGCATGCTGGGACAGGCCGGTTTGGCAGCGCGCGGTGGGTTTTCAGAACAGCACCCGCCTTCTTTACGCCGCCGTTTAACAGCGTTGCAGGGGTGAGCTCCCACCCTGGCCGAGCGTTGCAGCAGCAGACAGCCCAACCCGATGTGCACCCCAGCGGGCTCCCGACTTTGTCTGAGGCCGTGTGCGCTGAACGGCGGCGGTGGGCATGATGATGGCTGCTTGCTGCGCGAAGGCGATTCCTCAACGACCCACTTTCGCGGCCGTGGACCCCGCGGAAGTCGGCATGCCATGGCTGAGAGACAGGAAAGCTCAACGGAGAGCTTGCACCGAAGCGTCCTGGTCTCGAGCAATCGCAGCAGGGTCCGCAGGCTGCATGCCTCGGTCTCTGTTCCGTACCACACCGGCCCCGTTGTTCTGTACAGTAATAAATTTCGCCCGCTACATATATTTCATTTTCGGCTCCGCCGCCTACCGTCTCTACTCGCCCTCACTATCGAGCCGTCTTCCTCCATGCGCTGTAGACAAAATGGCCAAAATGGACTTCATCTCGCCTGGATAGGAGTAGATTGACCCGTCCCAATTGGCGCACACCAAATTAATAACGGCGCTGGCCTCGTCCCTGAATGCTCTCTGGGAGGCAGGGCCAGCAAGCTCGTAGGGGTCATGGAGTGAATGCCCCATGAGGACTCGGGTAATGGGACGGTTCGGACGCTGCTTTGGCTTCCGAGATCGAGTTTCATGCCCCCCCCCCCCGGCCACAGTCGCAGAAGAAAATGGTGGTGCAGCATTTCTACCTCGCATACTTTTCAATCAAGCGCCAAACAACGGGGACAGCCACATTGGCAGCTCGCTAGGGCTCGCCGCTGCCAAAGGGACATGAGAGAGGCAGAGGCACAGCAAGCAGAGCCGGCGTGCGTGGAATTGAGCGGCCCATATCAGCGCCCTCGCTGACGTCCGTGAGCTCTAAAACCTGGGGAAGAGCTAGAGATGGGCAAACATGACATGGGAGGATGTGAGCTTGGTATCGGAACAGCTGGCGCTGTGGCAGGTCATGGGGAGGCCCGTGCGCTCCACGAGTGCGCATGACCGACCCCAGATTTTGGCCCAGAACAGCCTAGCGGTGCGTAGGCCATCGATGGTGCCGCAGGGATTGCGAGGCCAGGTCCGAGCGCCCGAGCGGCTGTGTTCCAAATCGAGGCGGCGAGCCGTTCGAAAGGTGGGCTGCAAGCGATGCGAATCAGCGCTCGACGGCAGCGCCACCGACCGTTCGCCATCATCGCCGTGTCAGTTGCCGATCGACCCCCCCTCGGCCATGGTTCGGTCGGCTGTGCATCGAGCAGTTGAGTACTGCAGACTGCAGTCTTATATTTTGAGCGAGAAGACGTCCCAGGCATTCGTCACAGTCACAAACAGGCCGCGGCCATGCATCGGGCAGTCTGGACCACGCAGACGAGGTAATTGCAGCCGTCGACGACGGGCCTGTAAGACTGAGGACGGACGACTTGCGCGCGTCCTTCTCACGCCTGGTACCCACACGGAGGGCCGCCGTCGCTGCAGTGGTATTAGCACTGCACATGACCTTCGCGGTGCGAGGACAGGCCCTGACAGCTTCCATGCTGTCGGCGGCCACGTTTCTGCCTCAGCCATACAGCGTCCTTTGCCCTCACACTACAAAGCGTTCTGCCTGCTGGGCCCCGATTACATAGGGCGGTACTTGGGAACATGCAGACAGCCGTCGTTTCCCCTACGGAGGCAGGCGGACTACCTCGCTTTGCCCCAGCAAGTTTGACTCTGGCAGTAGCTGGTCATAAAACTTATTAAACATCATGTCCAGTCGCCGCCATATCTGCCGCTGATCGCATTCGCTTTTATCGACGAACCGCCCCCCCGGAAAGCAGGCGATTGGCACCCATGTTTCTTTCACGGGCCTTTTTCGCAGGATCGGCATCTCTACGCCTGCTCTGTAAAGCGACCTTTCGACCATGGCGTGTGGCAATATTGGGTGCTACCTATCGACAGACGGCGAGCTCCAGAATGCGTATTGTAGATCTTTCCACGACCATTGACAATGGCTCGTTCGTCTGACGCGTCTGCGTCTGTATGACATTTCTTGCAGCATGGGTGAGACGTTGTGCGGCCGCTGCTGTTGGCTAGTAATGGATGCTCGTGTTCTTCCAGAAGTCTTCGATTGACGTAGATGGCTTCCTGACAAGACCGTCTGGTCAGCTCGGAGAGATCTGCGAGGAGCTTGTGCTGTTCATGCAGAACAGCAGCAAATCTATTGTTGCCACAGAGCGCTCTACGTCACCGTCAAGGTTGGTCTGTTTCCCTTCAAGAGAGAGGCTGCCACAAGGCTGTGGTGGCGAGTGCCGGGGCTGCTGCATCGATGCTAGAGGTCTGGCTGCAAGGCTAGAGAGGTCAGACTAGAGCCAGCCGCGGGACTCGAGTACACACACAGGGAGGACGTGTCGCAGTGCATAAGCCTCAGTGTGTTTGCGAGGACGAGTGACGGAGATAGACGAAAGCCACAGCAGCAGAAGACGAGACGCGGGGCCGTACATTGCAGAATATGCAGATATCTGATGACGGACAGGTCTCGAGGTGTGAGCGGGAAGCAGCAAGCCGCCCGCGTTACCTCTCAAGGGCAAGCCTGGCCTCATCCCACTTCGCATCTTTTCACACACACAGATGCCTGCCCCACCTACTCTATCTGATTGCCTACAAATTAACTCCGGTGTCTTCTTGGCCCGCCTTCCATCCTATCAGGCCACCACGGGCTATATGTAGCTGTGCGAGATCAGTCTGCTCCATATGGGTAACAAAGAAACGAGACGTCGGTTCAGGACGCTATCCAGTCAGCTTAGAGGGCCACGAAATTTCGAACCGGCCGCAACAACAACACTTTGGAAGACCAATCCCCTTCGTGCCATATCTATGCCCTTGCGGCGTACTAGAGCAATCGAAAAAAAAACGAGCTTGCAAGGGTTTCCTGAAACGCGGGCTGCGTACACAATATGCAGTCAGCTCGCGACACCGTGTGTTGGGATCTCACGATAATTCCGCCCAAGGAATTTCCCTGCTCCATTACCTCAGAATTTCAATTTGAGCCTGAATCGATACCCCGTCCACTATCCAGAAATGTTTAAGAGGACATGCTATGCTGTCTTTGCGAGGTTCTTCCAAGCTCTTGTGCGCTCATATACCAGTCTATCTATCCACTTCACTCCCGGTACAGCCAGCCAAGACGCTAGTGCTGATTAGGATAGTTGCTGAGCCTGCTTCAACCTCACTCGTATCCGCCTTTCTTCCTGCTGCAATCGAATATGCCGCACTCTTTTATGGAAATCGATACATCGCATCTATTTTGCTGAATTGGGCAGTACCTCTCGCCAGCGCCATTTTGCAACCTCTTCACGGACGAATTCCGCAGTTGTAGTGCAACGCCCCGATGATGCCGATGCCGTTCGGCTCTATGTCGGTACATCTCGGTAGCAATGTTGCTATCCGACATATTTCAAGTCCTTCTTACCACGTTACGTTGCCGTCTCTTGGGCCGATCCGCCCCCTGCAATGCAAATGGTAAGATTCAGCACAAGGTGAAAAGTAACGCCACGAATAGCAAGCATCCGTTTAATCCAACGTCCCCGGATTGATCAGCTGTTGAAATTTCACAGCCTATAGGAGCTAGCCAGAGATGCCAACCAGGATTTCTCGCTCACAGCCTATTATGTGCAGATCACTGCCCTTTCTCCTTTCCAGCATTTTCTTATTGGTTCTCTTCTCCTCCATTTTCCTGCTTTCCATGCCCTGCTGACGTCTGTTCCCGCGATATACTGGTGCCAATATTTCAACCCTCGTGCCAAATAGACCCGATCCGTGAAACTCTACCTCAACAGCATACCCGCCGCTGCTGTTGAGACCCTAGATAAAAAATCGTTGACCATCTCCGTACGGCATTATGTTCGGACTTCCTCAGACAGATTCAGTTGCCGAGAAGAGGCGTGCGTTGAGTCATTTTTTGGGCAGACTTGCTTCACCGTTTAGTGAGGGAGCGTAGTACGTGGCGGTTGAGGGCAATGGCGCCACTTCGTGACCGATTTTCGATGCTGCACGGGCGTTGACTATTTGGCGACGCGTGATTCGTTCGAAAGGGTTTTTTTTGAGAATCGCTCGAACTGTTGGTGTGCGGCGTTTGGTGGAGAGGATGTGTAGGATCCGTAGGCCTGTTGGTGTAGCAATGGGCTACATTTAAATTTAGGTATTTGGAGATTTTCTTCGTCACGAAAGCCCGGAGAGGAACTAGAATGGAACTTTCTTTCCTTCGATTCGCCGTCCATTCGCTAAAAACGGAGCTTGGTAGAAGTCTCCACTTTCGAATCAATTTCCAGCATCCTAGGCCTTTTTTCCGTCTAAGGTTTCAACAGGCGGGCGCTCTCTCTCTCTCTCTCTCTGTATTATATATCGGGCCTATGAAGAGTTGGACAATTATTCCACGCCAATTGCTGCGCCTCTGGCTATCGGGTTCATTCGAGGTCAGCGGAATAATTTTGAAGGCAAACCTGAGGAGTCGTTTGGAGTGTTACAAGCTAATACGTTAAAGTTCTGCTCCTGGAATCTATGCTTGCTGGTGGTATGGCGATTCTATTCAGTGTATTAGTGTTGGGGTGTGTGAGGTCTCTGTATCTCTGTTGGTAATGAATGTATCGTATAGTTTGAATTTGCAAGCCAGCGGCGTTTGAAGACTTACATCGCTATATATCATTGTTGGTATCGTAGTATTACTTGAAGAACATATATAATTTTAAGATTAATCTGATAGTTCTTTCATAGGCTGACTAGTACTCTTAATATATATCTCCAAGCTCTCCATAGCCGACACCAGAGAGCCCTCTCGCAATTACAAAAGGATTTATAAATTCTAGTGAAGCTGAAATCTGTTTGGTGAGACCGTCTGTAAAGCTCCATTCGTAAGAACCTAGGTTACGTTCTTTGAGTTTATCTCAATCACGACTAGAGAAGGAATATGATGTCTTTCTTCAGGCAAGACATAGCAAACAGTTTCGAGGGAGAACGTGGGCCGAGCAATAGTTTCCATCGCTGAATGACGATCGTTTGTCTGCAAACGATAGCGTCAGCATATATGTAAACAGGAATTCTCATTATAACCCGCAGGCCCCAATTTTTATTGTCTGGCCTGCAAAGCGAAATTTTTCGTAGGGATGCTCAATCTATGCTCAAGGCAATTATAAGTCCTGATAGCTTGAGAACAGTCGTTAACATGCAAATCTTTCCTGTGACTATAGTGATTGTACTCGCTTATAGTCATTCACTGACGCCCAGTTGCATAACACCCCTAGGCTGCCTTCGACTGCCATACTCTTTCTCTGATCTACAGCTATATATTCTAAAACCCATTGTTAGCTCTACCACACCCTCTCTTTCGATTCTACCCTTAAACTACTCTAGCTTGACCAATCAACCACTTAGAAGTTCCAAAGGACGAACCGCAATGTCTGCCAACCAGAATTCGAAACCAACGATCAAACCCGGCGAATACCTCACCGTTTAGCCCGAACGGGCCATGGACCGTCTCCTCGACAGTATATTGCACTTGGACCTCTTGGTGTCGGAGCCCCAAGTAGCAATGTCTCCGAAGCTGGTATCTCCCGCTTTGCCAGCCCCTCGACCGCTGGTACCTCGACGGAGATGCCACCCGCTAGCTCCCGGGTGCCTAAGTCCAATGTCAGTCCTGAGGATATCAGCAAGTGGATCAAGACCGGCACCCTGGGCGAGAAGGACGAGGATGGTACCCCCATAGAGAACGGTAATGATAAGGAGAAGGTAGAGAAAATGGATAATGGTGATGGCAGGAAGACAGAAGAAAAGCCCAAGGATTACCTAGGCTCCATGCTAGGGTTTTGGGAGAGCTGCAAGACTAGCAAGGTCATCTGAGCGGAGGAAGGCGAGTACTACCTCGTCTGCGAAGATTGTGGCGAGCCCAACTTGGGCGTGCATGTGTAAGATTATGAATTGAGATAAAGGTGCGTTGTCTACACCAAAAATCTGCGTGTTTGTGAGTAATACATAATTCTTTATTGTCATCTGCGACACGAACAAGGGGACTGTGACATTTGGCTCGTTCATACTTTGTATAATGTGTATGATTATACCAGCACATCAACCACTTCACCGCCGCATAAAATCTGCTAAACCTCAGCCCTTCTAACAACTTCACCTCAGGTTAACCAAAATTATAATGACCCGCCCTCCCCCGGTTCCCTTTCCCCCTGCCCCTTCCTCCCCAGCTCTCCACCCATTCCTCATCTCCCAAGTTCTCATTCACCTCACTCGCCTCACCCGCCACACCCACCTCACCCACCTCCTCCCTCCTCCTCTTCCTCCACGACCACCTCTCAAAATTCAAACCCAGATATGGCCATAGAAATGTGCTGGAACTGCGCCTCACCGCTGGTATACGGACTTTGGTCCATGAGGCGTCGAGTGTGTCAAGTGTTAGATGCTGTAGGCGGCGGAATGTAAAGATTAATCAGACATTTATAAATATGTGTATTTGAATATTCTATTACGGGCGGTAAGCGATGATCACAGGGATAGGATCTGGAACGTGAAAGACCAAGCCAACACCTTAGGTTATAAAATTTGAATCCATCTTTATTCCTGTTCCTCCTTCCCAAACGAATCCCCAATCCGCAGCGCCCCAGTTATCCATACAAAACCCACTCCTCCCACTGATTCCTCTAAACTTCAAAAACCCCACCCCACCCCGCTCTCACATCCACAAAGTCCGCCCTCCACCCCTTGAATGCACTCAACCCTCGCTTAATTTCCCTGATCCTCTCAATCCTCTTCTTCTGCTCCTCCTCATGCGCCTTCCTGAATGCCTCCTCATCGAACTCAAAATCATCGTCCAGACTACCCAAGCTCTGTTCTCTCGCTCGTCCTAGATTCCCCGTAGGTTTGCCTGCAGACGCCGCGTCGCTCCGGCGATGAAGCAGCGGCTGTCCAGTGAAGGCCGAAATGCCGGAATTGATAACGTCTTGCAATGACGAGCCATGACGTGGTTGTGCGTACCGCGAGGGCGTCGTGCCTGAGAGATCGACGTCGTCGAAGTCGTGGTCCTCCTCAAGCCCAGGTTGCATGTCGCGTCTTCGGTCTCGCCAGACGCCTCTCCGCAGCTCAAAATTCTCTTCCTCCAGCTCCCGTACCTTGACTAGGAGGCGGTCTCGCTCTTCGTCAACGAGCTCTTGAACACTCGAGTCTTCGATGTTGCCGAGATCTGCCTTTCGGCGGCGCTGCTCTGCCTCTCGAAGTCGCGCGTTCTCGTTGCTGAGGCCGGTGACGCGAGTTCGTAGTTCTGCTGCCTCGCGTTCGATCTTCTTGTGTTCTTGTACACGAACCTGATTTCTCGCGTCGTTATCGCGGTGCAGCTGGGTCAGTGTTTCAATCTTCTTCTCCAAGAGCTCAGCGCGGGAGATTGAGTCCGAGGCCTTGCGATTTGCTGCACCAAGTTCGGCTTCTATTTGCGCGATGCGTGTTTCTGCAGAGCTGCGATCTGAACCTTCTTGCACGGCGCGCTCGCTGGCCTTGTCTAGATTCGCTTTGAGATCGGAAAGCTCGGTCTTTGTAGAACTTGATTCTTGCTCTGCCTTTTGGAGAGCGGATTCGAGGGTAGAGATTCGGGTCTGTAGTTCGTTGCTGTTACGTGTCTGATCTGTGAGCTGTTTGTTGAGGTTCGAAATTTCAAGTTCTAGAGACTCGATAGTGCCAGATTTGGAGGCAAGCTGGGCGTTGAGGTCGTCGATGGATGAGTTGTTGCTCGGGGATCCACTGGAGACACGGCGATTTGACTTGGATGACTGCGTCTGGAGGTGGGAAAGTTGGCGCTTCAGCGATTCGACTTCTGACTTCTTTGCAGTGTGTAAGCAACCATGTCTCGATGGTAAACCATGTTAAAACTCACCAACTTATCTACTTCCTTGCCCCTCTCAACCGCAAGCGCAACATCTCCCCTACCTTCTCTTAGATCTTCCAACTCCTCCTCACCTTTCTTCCATCGCCTCTCGCTTTCCTCTACGTCACTCGCCAACTTCTTGTTCTCCCTCTCGAGCTCCTCAATCCTCTGTGCCTGCTCTCTGTATACATCCCCCGCCACGCCACCCCCAGGAGTTACCACCGTCGGTGATATAGGACCGGCATCTCCCCCTCGGTAGAAAGACGCGGACCGTAGACGCGATTCCACAGCGACGGACGGCTTGCGACCATGCGATGAGGTTGATTTGGGGAGCTCGGAAGGCTCTTCGTCCTCGACAGGATCATTAGAGGCGAGCGTAGCCCCATCAAGGTCGGGCACATCCTCTGATTTCTCGGCGGTGGTTGAGGATTCGGCGCCTGGGGTCTCGGTCTTGTCGTCCTTCTTCTTCGCTCCGCCTGCCTTCTTTGCTTTCTGCTTCTTCAATGCCTCGTACTATCGACACTTAGAATTAGTAACAGTTCAAAAGCATGGCAAGTTTCCAGCTCTACTACCGCCATAGGAAATCGGGTCTAAGAGCGGTGCTCGAGTTGGTGACACCATTTCACCGTTCCCGTAAGCTTAAGAGACATTTGAGCGGACTACCTACCCTCTTCTTTGCCGCGGCGACCTTCTCGGCTTTCTCTTTGTCTTCATCTGCCATATTTGCGTCGAGAGTGGGTTGGATAAGTGTTGGTGGAAGAATGCGAAGCTGTCACGATGTGGGGAGCTGTGGTTGAGCTTCGCGATGCCAGGTGGAACTTGAGCTAGCTCGAATTAGGTAGAGTGCGCTAACCGTGTAAGGGAAGGTGTGATCATGCCATACTCTTGAAGACCAAACCATTTCCGCTAAACAACCTCGTCTACAATTTCGAATCGCAACTTTTCTACAAACCGATACTCCTCAAAGACGTCTACGTCAAATTTCAAGCAGAATGTCGCGTCCGGCGGCTCGAAAAGCTGCGCCAAAGGGGGAGTACATCGAGACCGTATGTGCTATATTTTATTGATTTCGATGCACATCTCGAAGTGCCTAAATTACCACTTCCTTTCAGTTCCTGTTTACGTTGTCATGGTCTTTCTCGAACGTAGACTCGATCTTCTCATTGACGTCTTTATTCCTTCTCTTTTCTTTTATCAATATCCCAGCACGAGTTCACAATTATACTTTTATATATCAACGTCCCCCTAACACACCCCAGGACTCCGGCAACAAAGTCTCCCGCCGCTCCGCTATAACCGGCACAGCCAATATAACCCTCGGCGGCCGCACCGTAATAATGTCCGACGTGCATCTACGCGGGGACCTGCACGCAACACGCCCATCCCCATCCCCATCCTGTACCTTTCTCATCCCCTCCTTTCCAATCCTGCCTAATCTACTAACTCCCTCCAAGCAAACCCCTCCAAACCCCCTCCAGCCCAAACGTCCATCTCAATCGGCCGCTGCACGGTCATAAGCACAGGAAGCGTCTTAAAACCCCCATCAAGGATATCAAGGGGTGTAATCCAGTACTATCCCATGAAGATTGGGGATAATGTCTTGATCGGGCCCAATTGCTCGATTTCTGCGATCAGTATTTCGAATCATGTCTTCGTCGGGGCTAATGTCTCCATCGGCTCCTTCGCGATTATCAAAGAGGGCGTCAAAATTTTGCCCGGTGCAGTAGTGCCAAGTAATATGGTTATTCCGTCTGGGTCCGTGGTGGGAGGACGGCCGGCACGCATCGTGGGCGAGGTGGGCGAGGGGTGGGGTGTTTCTGGGGGTGGGGTGGGCGGAGGGGCGGGAGAGGAGAAGTGGGTTGAAGGCGGGGATTTGCGGGAGCTTGTTAGGAGTATCAAATAGAGAGTGGGGGGATGGGATGTTGTGGGAATCAGGGGGTAGGAGGTGAGCGATGAATTCTGAGGATTCCCATGCGTGGACGAAGAGTTTCTTGCGAGACAAGAAAAACGATACCCTTGGATACGGTGATTTGTTACTTGGGGCCTTGAATTACAGACTGGTGGACGAGAAATCTTCGAAGGATACTTGTGTGATAAATATACCAAATGATATGCATTTTGAATTCATATATATACACCTGCAGCTAACTATGCTCCTTTACCCACCTCTAAATAGAGAAGACAGTATAGGAACAAGGGGTATCGTCTCGCACCCACCGCTATGTAGTAAAAAGCCGTGACTTTCCTATGTACCGGCATGGAATCATGCAACGCTATGCAATAACTAATAAAGGAAAATGCCATGCAGAAGCTAAGATTAAAAGAAAAGCCCATCTGGCAACGACACTCGGAATTGGCTAATCTCACTCTACCCACTTCAGGTTGCAATCAAACTTCAATATTCTCGAATGGATCCCTATCCGGCGGCAACCCCCTAAACATTACCACCCCACTAGCATCTAACCTTGCATTCTGACTGCTAATCCAAATCTTATCACTGAACCTGCTTGTATGTTGAATCTCGTCTTTAGCGATGCCCAACTCATCATGCGGGATCCAGACGGCAGGTTGAATCGCCCTCGTCGCGGGGTGCTGAAACGAACGCTTAATCAATTTCTGGCGCGCCTCGGGCTCAATATCCTCGAGGGTGTCGTCGATGTCGTCGAAAAGGTTGGCTGTCGGCATAACTTGCGCTTCGATGTCGCGGATGGGCTTTTGCGCGTCGTCAAGGCCAGTGCGGAGGGCGTTAGTGAGGAGGTTTATCGGATTCTTTTCTTTCTTGTGGTGCTTGTTGTGGTGGGAGTGGGATCGCGAGCGCGAGCGGGATTTGTCAGCCCAGCTTTTGCGAGAACGCTCTGGGCTTTCAGATGCGGCGAGTCGACTGGCTGAGGGGTCGCTTTCCAGTTTCTTCATCTCATAGGAGTTACCCGTTTGATATGCCCTGGACATGCGGCGGTCTTGCTCTTCGAGAATCTGGCTTTCGCGTTTCTCTGCTCTTTCTTTCGCCTCGATCTCACTGTTAAGAGAGCGGTGTTCGTCATCTTCCTTCGACTTCCATCTGCTGTTCTGGGCGCGTTGGAACTCCTCGTCACGCTGGACAGCTTCATCCTCGAAGGTGATGGGCAGGTACTTGAAAAGAGGCCCAAACGCCCTGTTAATAAGAATCTGGAACAGGACTGTGAATCCGGCGGTTATAATCATAATGATTGCGTGCGGGAAACAAGCCAAGGCTCCGCTGGTGGTCTTCTGGAGGAAGAAGAGGCCAATCAAACAAAGCTCTAGAAAGTAGAGGCCTGTGAAAAGCTGGTTGATTGCCTTGGGAAAGATTAGGCCATTCGTCTCGGCTTTGGCGTAGGATACGTATATCATTTGGTAACGGTAAGTGAACCAGAAAAGGCTGAACGTGATCAACATCATGACCATAATGAGGGGCGACACAACGGAGTAAATAAGACCTTGACCCTGTTAGCTACAGAAACAAAAATCGAGAGGCGATGCATCTTACCGATAGCACCAAAGTTGGTGTACACGGGGATCATATTTCCCCAGTTGATGCCCGGCCTACTCAAGATTCTCGAAACCTTCTCACGAGGCGTTGTATCCAGGAAGCGACTGATGAAGAGAAGACCAACGGCGGCGATCTGGAGGAGAGTTCCGGAACTAATACTAAGTGCCTGTAGAATCATGTAGGAGTAGAAGTAGTTCGCCGACTTGGGTAAGTTCTGCGCAAGTGTTTCAGGGATGCCGATCGGATTCTTGACTAGCTGTTCGATGGTCGCCGTGATACCAGTGGAAATCGAGACAACCAGGAACAACTGAATAAAAACGAAGGCGAAGTAGAAGTTCTGAACCAGAAGCTCTCGTTCTCCGTATGTCGTCGTACCAGTCAGCTCCGCTAAGAAACGAAGGACAATAGGTAGGACTGCAAACAAAATGGCCAAAAATAGTGGAGGCAGCACACCCTGAATAAAACTGATGAGCCACGTCGGAAGATCGTTGAGCCAGGCCAACCACTTGAGGTCGCCTGTCAGGCTCTTGATCTGGGACAAGGCTCCAGTGAACGAGACGGGTATACCCCAACAGATGATCAGACCGATGATTGCCACAACGACGCCGAAGGTGCGGACGTAACGCATATACCACTTCATGGTCAAGTTGTCCCATATCACATACTGCGGGTTGACCTCGACTGTGCGCGGCGCCATTTGGCGGGGGATATGGTGACTGAGCGACTGGCATGCCATATGTGCTGCGACCTGGTGATTGAACTGGATGAAGGCCGAGTTCATCAGGGGGAACCGCTCCGGATGAGCTTGATCGTCGGCAATCTCGTAGTTGAGGCGTGCGAGTTCCTTGCGGTAGTGGTAAATTGTGTCGACCTTTTTCCCAATGAGCGGAAGAGCGGGCCACCACGATACGTTGAAGAGTGGAAGCCGCATTGTGTCGCGATCCTTGGGCTTAATATACATCCTCCACAGGGCGTACTTGTCGTCTTCGACGCACTCTTCCCTGTACAGTCCAGTAAGATCATACTTGATCGGCTCTTTATTCTCGAAGGCCTCCAAGGGGAACTCTTCGCCTTCGGCACGGAAAGGCTGCGGGCTTGCAAAGTCGCTCACTCGGCGCAGCGGGTTGATGTTTTTGAGAGCTTTTAGGGGGTCTTTTTTCTCCATCGATATCTTTTCCACTGATTGCGGCTCTGAAGCGTGCCCATCTTCGTACTTGCCCTTGTCGTCGTTGTTGAGGGGGCTATAGGTGTCGGTGCTCGTAGTCCCTCGCCCTTCCAGATCGGGTGAGGACAGGGGCCGGTCGTAGTTTCCATCGACCTGCGGAGGTCCCTGACCGTGCCCGTGCCCGCGCTCGTGTTTGCTCCCGAAAGCGCCTTTGAGTCCACCCACCATCTTGTTGCCCAACTTGCCGACATCACGGAAACCTTCGCCTACGACCTGAAAGCCTTGGTTGATGAAGCGGCCTGGCTTGCGGTTAGGAGATGTCGAGCGAGATGAGGACTGCGAAGAGGACTCGGAAGCGGATTCGTTGAGCACGTCTTGGAGGGCTTGTTCAATTTGATGAGGATTTCCCGAGGTTGTGCCCTGGTCGGTGGTTTCCTGAGCAATCATCTGGTTCTGGGTATCCTCGTCGGCCTTCTTCTGCTTCCTGGACTTCTTCCTGCCTTCCTCTTTCGCCTTCTTTTCTTCCATTTCCTTGTGCTTCTTGTTGCACTCGATGATGAGCTTCGTCTCGGCCGACTCGAGCGCTCGGGCAATCTTAGTCCTCCTGGTGACCTTTTCTTGCAGCTCGTCATAGTCTCGATTGATCCAGATGTCCTTGATTCCACCGGGGAATACGTCGTAGAGAGCATCTAGCGCGGCTACCGTGAGCCACTTTCGCGGAATGCTCTGAACGAGAATGGTGGTTGCCGATGCGCGAATCCGATGTTCCGGCATGGTGAGGATCGTCTGCCGCAGGCGAACGAACTTGCGTAGGGCGAGGTAGAAGTTGTAGCAGACCCAGATGACCACACACACAGCCAGGACCAGATGCGCCCAGAGACGCTTCACCTTTGGCGGCGTGGCAACGTTGGGCCAGGAGAAAGAGTCCAGGCCCGACACGCCGGCCACGTCTCCAATGCGGTTGAGGGGAAGCAGTATAGGGAGAATGACGATAGCCATGGGGATGAATATCCGGAGCAGCAGTTGCAAATACTGTAGGAAGAGGTAGCCGTCGACGCCAGCAACGCGCACCAGCTCACGGTCGCTGATGGTAAAGACATTCTTAAACGACTCGATGGCGGTGGTGGGCGGGTTGATCCGTTTGCGCTTGGGGACGAAGGCGGTCTTGTAGTAACTGTTGCGAATCAGCGAATGTGCGAAACCGTCAAGGGAGGAATGCCACCCACTAGATCTTCCGCCAAAGGCTCTGCCGCTGGGTCTGGGGCTTCCCGTCTTCGGTCTGAGATTTCTTTATCTTCCAATTGCCGCTCAGAATGAGGAAGAGGGCCATCTGCACGCCGAAGATGACGGCGGCAGTCGACAGCGAGGCGGCGAAGGTCTTGATGCTCTGGTTCTGGCTTTGCTGCGCGGATCCCTGGTTGGGCGACGTGGGATCCGTAGTCGATGTGGCCTGCGGGGCCGAACTCGTCGCAGACATGTTGTAGGTGGCGAGCTATTGCCCGTGAACGAAGGAGCAGGTGGTGCAGAGGAGGGGATCAGAATATGCACTCGTGGTGGTCAGAGCGAGGCGGCCATGGGCCCTGGAAGGAGGTGCGGTTGTTCTCTGGCAGACGTGCGGCCGAGCAAAGTGCGATTGAGGTTGCGGGGCGTGTTTGGCAGCGAGGAGCGTCGCGATGAAGGGATAATATGTGTAGAACAAGGAATGTCGGTGGGCTGCGTCGAAGTGCTGGTTGACGTGTTTCGCCCTTGATACAAGCGTTGCCCAGCTGGGTGCCGAGCTTCACGCGCTGGGGATGCGCCACTGCGTCATAACCCAGCCGACCGATACCAATCAAGCCCACAGCGAAGGGCCCAAACGCGACGACCCACCAGCGCGCTTGCCCGAAATAAACGGCCTCTCGGCGCTTTAGGCTGTCCTATCTATCCCCTCGTTGTGTGTCTCGCATCTGTAAACACCATGTCCTTTGTAGCCACATCTCTGAGGAACATCATACTCATCTCATAATATGGTGATGCGCACAAGGAGCGATAAGGTTGTGTGTGTGCTGTGGCACAAAAGCGGAGAAGACTAGCACAAGCAAAGCTTAGCATCCCTGTATGACGAAATGCGACACGCCAGCCCTGCGGTCGCGTTTACCCGATCACGTGTCTTGTTTTCACCCGTTTGGGGCACTTCAATCCCGCGACACAGGTAACAGGTTGTTTCTGCATCTCGACATCGGATTAACCTAGCACATAGCGGTGATGCGTTAAGAAGTTGTTGAATCGAACCGTACTGCTGGGCACCAGGAACAGGAGCAACATCTGTAACAGGTCCAACAGGTTTTGTGGGCCGCCCTCTTTTATTTTTGCGACACTCCCAATTCAAACGTGGGAGACGGTGACATCTGCCTATGCTACCACACTCCACCCTCCAACATACGATGCATGACTGCGAATCTTCTATAATTCAGTTGCTCTACCCCGCACAGCGCAACACTTCAACCTCGCCTGCGTCGTAGCCCTCGTGTTTGATGAAGCTGTCAGTGGGATTTGACGTGGGACTAAGCTGCTGGGTTCGCTGGTTGTTATCCGATTTGGCAGCAAGTTCGGAATCGCTCTGGATAATTCATGGTCCAGTCAAAGGAGTCTGGGGCACCGGGCATCGGGTTTCCGACAAGAGACCAATCAAAGAGTGGTGGTGAGTTAGCTGTCCTTTGAGAGTTGCAGTCGCTCTCTGAGACCACACCGGGTAGAGAGCCATGAGGTCTAGAGCTTGAAACATTGTACTCGTCCTGTCTTCCTACGGTAGAGGCTCTGCAACAGTTGACAGTTTAATCCAGGGCGTAATCGGACACATGAACCTTACATTTCAGTTAATCGAAGCCGTGAAGCATGTAATTACGATCCATTTCTCAGACTCTGCTATGATCCAAGACGTCCCAACCAGCCATATCGCAATATCACGGGGTATTCCATCCCAAAACGCCTCAACTCCCATCTGCATCTCTATATCCTACCAGCCCATCATAATCTGTTCCAACTTCTTCCTCCCATCATCCTGCGTCATCACCACATCCTCATCTTCCGCGGTCGCTGGGACTTGCACATCCCAAAATTTCTCCTGTATCCGTCCTGCAACGCGTATGGCCAGCTTCCTCGTCTCCTTCAACTCCGAAGCCAGGGGGACATCACGTCCCACCAGATTCGGCTGTATGTTCTCTTTGGGATTTCGGTATGGTTCCAGGAGCGAGAGAAGCGTGCGGTATGTGTTGAGCTTTTGCTCGAGTGTGAGGCGGCGTGCGGATAGGTCTTGCAGGCGGGCTGCGGCCGAGATGTAGGCGTCCTGGTCTATGTCTTCGTCGGAGGCTGCGGAGGGAGGATCGGAGGGAGGATCGGAGGGAGGATCGGACGAAGTGTCCCATACCGTGGGGAGCTTGGAGATGTTTCTAATTACGTTAGAGATTGGTGCGCGCTTGGTATAAGGAACGCCGTACTTGTCCAACGTCAGGTCATCGCTCTGGTATAGTGCGCTCTTATCTTCTCCTTCAATATCGGTCGCAGTATCCGTGTCTGCTTCGGTGTCCGCCGCACCAGCCTCCCAGTACATCACATCGATCGACTCCACAACATGCTCTGTCATTTGCCGACTGTGTACGAGTCTGGAGTGTCGAGACAGGTCGCGGTTCACTACATGAATCAGGCATTGAGACCGCGCCATAACGAATACTAAGATTCAGCTTACCTTTCCTCAAGGCATCGGTCAAGACTCGCGACGGTATGCCGCCCTGGTTCGCGATTGTGACCAATTCTTGGGTTGCCGGAATGTTTTTCTTCAAGATCTGCTTCTGCAATTGAAGAAATCTCCGCTTGCGGTCGACCACAGTGCTTTGAAGACTCATCGTGAAGAGATGCCAGCGCGTGGGCGACGTTCGCGGTTAAGCGGTGTTGCGGGGAAATGCTGGTTCAAACGATGCGGTGTTGCTCCGCCAGGATGATCGCGTTCGCGTGTCGTCTGCACGTGATCCTTGATCTGCTGCTCGCGCTCAGCCACCTCGCTTCACTTCCACCACACAAGCATCCCAAGCGTGCCACCCACATCACATGCCCCTCTAAGCTAGAGTGGCTCCCTCGCGATGTTCCGCCTTGCCGTCACCCGATCGTGGTGGCGGTGCATGGAACTCTCAAAGCGAGCGATACGAAAAGTCCGCCCCGCCAGGCACACTCCGTGCAGTCTGGCCATTGTAGCCGTCCAACCAGCAGATGGTATTCCATCTTGGTATTCCCAGCAAATGGCAAAATGAAAGGACGTGAGGAGATCGGGCTGAAGAAGACGCAAGGCTCAGACTTCTTGTGGTTTCTATGTGGCCAAATATATATAGAAGTTATTCTGGGCTTCTCTTTTCGAGATGTACGGAGACTCGTATTCAATCTTATCAACCTCGTTCATCATATCAACTTAATCAACCCTTTTAGTTCTGTTATAGTTGAGCGACCCAGCAGAGACACAGTACAGTACTGTTGACCCTTCAACATGTCCACTGCAATCGCACTCCAGGACATGCATTCGCATCACTCCTGTCACTCCCAGGAAAGTGGTACAATCCGCTATCGATCCAGATCCAAGGGCGACACGAAAGCCTCCATTACAACCGAGTCAACTTACTCAGAAGAAGACCCCTGGCTCACAACTCTCCACGACACCTCCACCTCTGCTCTCCCCCTCTCTACCCCCTCCTTCTCCCCAACGCACACATACTGGATCTCGCCACACGGTATGCTCACAAAAGCCATCACGGTCCTCGACCTCACCCCCGACATGTCCTCCATTCCGTACACAGGCCTCACACCCTCGTACAAAGACGCCGTCAAGCAAACCCTAAAAGACCACTCTTTCACACCAGCCCTCACATGCCACCGAAACAACTGGCTCGGGCTCAGATACAACATCACCGATGATCAAGGCGAGCAAGTAGCCGAGTGGCAACACCCCTGGAGTTCGGTTGGCGAAGCTACACTCACATTCCCGGAAGGTTCTCAGCATTCCTCACATACTATCTCCTTGAAGAATCGGCGCTGGGGTCTCCGCACTGAGGCGTTTACGTTCAACTCCGTGCTCTACTTTTGGGAAATGGATTCACTCTGGCACTCGACGAATATGACGCTGTATAAAGTTTTTGGGTCAGGCGAGAGCGAGAGGAAGGTCGAGGTGGGCAAGTATGCGCAGAAGTGGTGGGGTGGGTTCGTTACAGGAGGGACGGTGGTTGTGGATGAGAACGAGGTAGATGGCTGTGTGGCTTGTTTGACGCTATGTGTGGTGCTGAAGAAGAAGAGACAGAGGGCTGCGGAGAGGAACGGAGGCGGTGGCGGAGGCGGAGGAGGGAGCTGAGGTGCTGAGTGTTATTACTGAAGAAGGGACGTTACAAGGGTGAGGGTACGTTCTCAGAGGCGTTCGTGGAGTTTGGATTCGCAATACCATAGAATTTGAGATTGAGTCGTGTAGTTCCAGCCAATATATATATATTTTCGGCCTATACTACTTCAGTCATCCAACGCTAGTCCCGAGACCAAAATGAACCAGAGGATATCCCGTGAACACCACGCTATGCATTCTCAAAAAGTGCCGCTAGAGCTTTGACTCTTTTGCTTCCCTATTGCGCCCTCCCATCCTCTGCCTCTTCGTCGCTACTATCATCCTTCCTCTCTTCCCACCCAGCCAACCGTCTCAGCACCCTGTTCTCCTCCTTGACTTCCCTCAGCTCCCTCTTATATGGCAACTCGTACTCACTCTGAGTCTTCAGCGCCGCTCTGGCAAGTTCGGCTACCCGTCCCAGTCCCGCTTGCCAGTCTGCGTGCTCGAGCCGCAGCTGCATCGACGTGGCTCGTTCTTGTTCTAAGAGGTTCTGGTAGTGTTTATGTAGGGCCAGCATGGCTTGTGTCTGGTTGTATGCGTGGGGCCGTAGCTTGTCGAGGAGGAGTGTGAGCGCGTTCTCATAGTCTGTGATGAGGCCCTGGAGCGCAGAATTCGAGGCGCTCAGATCATGGATTGTAGTATGTTGGGAGGAGATCTGCGAATGCAAATTTTGCACTTCCGCCGTTCGAGACGCAGCTGTTCATATGCAAATTAGCTTCAGTCCTTTCTTCGAGTGACGCAGCTCCTGAGGTGCTCACTGTGCATACCGTTGATCTCCCCATTCACCTCCCTTATGCTTATATTTCCTATCCCTCCCTCCTCTGCAGCCCTAGCCTGTATCGCCTGCACCCCATTCACGATACCCAGTGTTTGTGCCCTATTCTCCTCCAACACCGCACTTAGCTGCTGCACCACGCCCCAGAGGTGATTCATATCTGTCTGCTGACCACCGCTCGGTAGTCCATTCACCATCGGGATCCCATTTGCCTGGCCCCCCATCCCGTTGGCCTGGTGCGCGGCAGCCGCGGCGGCAGCTTGTGAGGGCGATGGCAAGGGAGCTTGTCGTGGCATGTTCTGTCCCGAGGACGAGGTGTCGAGGAACGAGGAGAAGTTGTTCATTGTTTGGGACGGCGCGGCGCTTCGCGAGTCACGACGGGGCCGCGTTTCGTCGATTGCAGGGTGCTGCTAGTTGTTTGGAGGTTTGGGAGTGATTGGATGCGGGAATATTTGACGATTGCCGGAGAGGATGTGGCGGGGGTGCGTAGATAGGTCGATAAATAAATGAGGTGGCTCCAATGGCAAGACGGTAGCTGCAGCTTTTGCCTCGCTATGCAAGCGTTAGTCGTCGTCGAATGCAGGTAAGTTTGGAGGTGTTGTCGATCGGGATAGAGTGCTAGATGCAGGCTTAGTTCGTTTTGGTGTTAGTTGCTTGGCAGTGTACACGTGCCTGATTGGACCACAATCTTCAAATAGCCATATGCCCCTCTACGACGGTTTGTGATGGATTGCTCATATTCTATAAGAAATGTTTCTCGACCCATAATTCGCGAATCTCCATTATGTTCCCATTCTTCATAGCTTTTGTTTGTGCTCGTCGGAGATCTCACAGAAAGCCTTGAATGTCACCAAACCCTCTCCACCATCGGAATCAGTCTCACTCTCAATCACTAACTCCGCCGTGGCGCCCACGAAGAAGACATAACCCTCCTCAATCTTCTCCTTCTTCAGCCCAACGCTGATGGTCCCCGTTCCCTTGGTACAAAGAACAATGCTTGGTCCCTGAATCCCATCGAACGTGGCCTTGGCACCAGACTTGTTCAATGCCGTCCTCACAACCGCAAACTCTGGAATGGGTGGATCGTAGAGGATGCTGGAGGAGCTGGAGCTGTACGCCTTAGCAGAGAGAGTGACATAAGGGTAGTCAACCGGTGTCATCTTCTGCTCGCTGATCGGAGCGTAGGAGTAGGTCAGCATATCAGTGAGGGTTGAGACGTCCTTGAACTTAGGGGTAAATCCAGCGCGGACTACATTATCGGAAGACGCCATACATTCGATGATATCTCCAGAGAGGTAGGCGTGGATGTCGTCTGCCTTGAGAAACATTGCTTCTCCAATCTCAAGCTTCACGTAGTTGAGGAAGAACTGTACGAAGAGACCGATGTCGGCTGGGAACTGATCATTAAGTCGAATGACGAGATCTGCGAGTTCCTTGCCTCCATTCGAGAGACCGCCTTCGCCCGCAAAGCTTGCACCCTCCGTCTTGGCGGCTTCAAGAAGCTCCTCGGTAGCCAATGCCACAGCGTCCTTGTCTGTGTTCATGACCTTTGTGAACGCGGTCTGCAAAGCCTTCTTGTTTGCTTGAACATCCTCTTCTTTGTCGGATGTCTCCTTACCCTTGACAGTGTTCTCAAAGTTTTTGGCCTCTTCCTCACCGACGAGCTTGCGGAAAGATGGGACAGTCTTCAGGAAGTGAGTGATTTCTGCGAGGGGACGGAAGCCACACAGGCCATCGAACGGAGTGACAGCAATGGTCATTTCGGGCTTGTGATTATCGTCTAATCAAGGATATTAGCGTAATCATGGTGACTAATAAGTTTTGTACACCAACCAGGGTAGTTTTTGGGGTCTTTGGCATGCAGCTTTTCTGCAAGCTTCTTGTTCGGGTGTGCCTGAATGCTCAGGGCCTTATTGATAGACAAGACTTTGAATAGGAAGGGCAGCTTGTTCTCATAGAGCTCGGCGACATCTTTCGAGAGAAGTGCTTGGTTGTCCTGAACTAGGTCGAGCAGAGTTCGCTGAGTCTCTAAGTCCTTCGAAGGGAGCGAAGGATGCGTTCCCATCCATAGCTAGGACAATTAGCGGTGTAATATGCGCCGACTGTGAATAATCGGACCTCAGCATAGGGCTTTTCCTCCTGGATCGAGAACTCGCCAGAAGGCGTCGCAGCTGCATACTTGGCGGCAGCGGATGACTTTCCGATCTTGCCTGGACTGCTTCAGCATCTAGATGAAATATTTATGGCGGGGTAGAGCGCACCCCAGTCGTAGCTATTTACGCCTGCAAGACACGGTCAATATGCGGTATTTCAGATTTGCGTGAATGCTAAGTTACCGCATTGGAGTCGAATGAGAGGAACCTGCATCTTGAAGGCTGTGGGCGTCGAATTGTCGGTGGTGGATCAGGACGGGAGCATCATATGCTGGTGTGGAGTTCTGATAAGAGCCAAGACTAGGCTATACCTGCCGTCCTGGACTACCTGCAGCTCTCGTTCCACTACCCACACATTTTGCATCTCATCTTTCTATCTTTCCACCTTTCTTTCTACCACAGCTAGCTCTCCTCATGAGCCACCGGTCTTTCTTGCAGCAGTAGAGGCGAGCGCAAGGAAGCGCAATTAGTGTCACTTACCCGTTGACCATGGCAGCCCGCAACCGACCTCGAGCTAGCCAGCACAAAGACGAACTCGATGAAGAGCGGTCACTATGGACTCAGATCCTGGTCGATGCAAAACAAATCGACCAGCTTATGGTAAGAGATCATCTCTTTCAAACCCATCAACATCACATGCATCTTCGTCAGCATCATCTACTCCGCGATCAGCTCGTGAAAAACGACAAAACCATCCATTGCCGACAAGCCAATCGGTCAGATCAACGAAGAAATACTATGAACACCTTAGATGCAACGTCCAGAGGAATGATCTTCATGGGCCGAAATCTTGGCCGTTGTGACCAAGGTCGATAAGAATATGGTAAGCGGAGCATCCCTTCGATGCTGTCCGCCTCCAGAACATGCTCCTCGTTGTCATCCCCGAGGGATTTTTGCACAATGGCCAAGCAGATTTCGGTAGTGAGAGAAAGGATCCGCTCATCTGTAAGAAATCACGTGGTATCTACCAGGCGAAATTCAAATGGGCTTACTGGAGATTTCTGCTCGACTGACAATATGGAGTATCTGCCCGTCGACAATTTCAATAGATCCTCTCAACTCGGTGGATGACATGACCGCTTTGTTTTATTTCTTCTGCATGATACACGTTTCATTCCATGCTCACTTCTCGTAGGCCCAGTCAAACAAGGTCCAGGATCGATTCAACGAGTTACTAGCCCAGCAGGAAGCTCGCATCGGTACGTCTTCATTTGACCTTACTAACGGCAACCTCTAGGTGTGGCACAAATAGCATGAACTATGCCACTGACTCCTTTCACAGCGCGAGGCAAAGATCCCTCTGAAAGCATCGATGCCGAAATGGAAAAACTCCTCCGAGAAAACCTCCGCCTAAACGAGGAAATAGCAAGCCTTGACATCACTGACAAAATGGAGATCCTTGCGGCTCTCCGCAACTCCAACGAAGTCGACAACATACCCACATCACGTGCCACCTCGGTCGGCAAGTCTCAACGTGACCGGCCCAACAAGCGGAAGCCGACCGACACGTTCGACGACCAGGAAAGCATTGCAGCCGACAGTCCTGCACCGAACCCTATCGCCAATCCGAGTCCAAGGATTGCGATCGCCCAGAAGGACAGGCTCATGGCGAAGGCGGGATCAAGCAGGGCGGGCTCGGTGCCCATGGGCAGAGAAAGCAGCGTCAAGGTTGAGGACGACAAGGATGATTCGGCAAAGGGTAAGAAGAAACGTTCTTCTACAACTCTCAGGAAGGGTGGATCACAATGATCGGATCAGATGACTTCTTCTTTCATTATTTTCTAGACTCGAACATGGCGGGCGTCTTACGATATGGTTCGGAATACCCTTTGGGCGGCTTTCTCTACTCATTCTCCAGGTTTTCTAGTTTAGCGAAAGTGGGGTCTAGATGCCCAACATTTCTTACTGTCTATCTCAGTATTTTGTTCTGTCTCCGTCTACCAATGTACTCTCTGATTACTCCTCCTCGTCTCCCTATCTCCTCCTGTTGCTCACTATCGTACTGTATCTTTCCTTGGTTCCTCATCATGGCCGCCTCTGCTTTCTCTCATCTCATTTAATTCACTATACACTGTCTACGTCATGTGCCATTTCTATACTAATTCCTGCACAGACCCAAAACACCGCCTCACAGTAGGCACCGAAGTCCTCTACCGCAACAACAAATCGCGCTCGCTCGAAGGCGAAGGCATCCTATGTCGCGTGACCTCCGTAATCGGCGAAGGAAAACAACGCCGCTACGAAATCATCGACTCAGACCCCGACCCACCAACCCCTGCACAACCCTATCGCGCCTCAGTCAACCACCTCGTCGCCATCCCCCCAGCAAGCATCACGAATATGGCGCTCCCGGATCTCCCTGCACGGAGGAACGTACTGGCCCTGTACCCCGGCACAACGACGTTTTATAAGGCGGAGGTTGTACGCGGGTGGGTTGGGAGGAAAGACGGCGGGAGTGGGACGGGCGAAGAGGGAATGGTCAGGTTGAGGTTTGAAGGGGAGGATGAGGCGGATAGGGAGATGAGTGTTGAGAGGAGGTATGTGTTGCCTGATAAATGACTCAGGGTAGAGGTGTGAGTGAACTGATGTGGGTATTGGGGGTTGGATAAAGCAATATAGCGCCGGGATTTCTGCTTCGTTTCGTTTCGTTATTGTTCGTTCATTTGTTTAGGCCGCATCGCTTGGCTTTGATTTGGTAGGGTGGGCATGGCATAGGAGGCGTTGACTAGGGCTGGTGCATGCTCTACTTCTATTCTTAACGTACACACTCGGTTGAATAGTATCGTACTTTCGGTGTTCATCACGTCTTTTGGAAAGTGTTAGCATATCTACTCGCCCCTGTTTCTTCGTCCACCACGAAACTCTACACGTCACGCTCAGTAGTGAGCACCCTTTTCAATTTCGTAAATATCTTTCATGTCGTCTATCTGTTCGACTTTCCTAATCCGCCACTTACTATACAGAATCCCCGGTACCCGCTCTCTCCTACCAAGAAAATCTACAACGCAGGATAGAAAAGTACCCGCGAAACACCCGCAATGAGAGAGAGAGAGAGAGAGAGAGAGAGAGTCCGGCCAATCTGAGGGGTATCTCCACCCGCGCCTATGATCCGATCCGCCTCTCAAGCAACCCACGCACGCACACAAACCAGAAGCGAAGAAGGGACCGAAGCAACGATAGCATGACGCTAGCGATTACAAACCTTAGAAGGTAAAGGGCACGAAGGAAAACCAAAAAAACCGAGAGCCGGGTATATGTAGAAGGAAGGAAGGAGAACAGCACATGCGCATGCAGTCATACAAAGACGGAGGAGACGTGAGAGGTATGCATCGGGGTGGGGCGAGGAGGCCTATTTGGTAGGGGGGACTTTGACGTTATTCGAGAGCCATGCCTAGGCGTGTTAGCGTTCACGATAACGGATGGGGGGGAGTGCAAGTACCAAGCCCTCGAAAATGCCCTCGCCCGTTGTCGCGCAGCTAGGCTCCACTTTCCACACGTGGTCCTTTGCGATGCTGCTCAGCTTCAGCCGCTCTGAGACTTCGTTGGGCCGCATTGCTGGCGCATGTCAGTATAGGTAGGTCCTCAAGGAGACGAGGCTCTATGTGTGTGCGTACCTCCTTGCAGATCCTGCTTGTTCGCAAATACGAGCAGTAACGCGTCCTTCATTTCTCGGTCCTGGATGATGCGGGTGAGCTCGGTCCGGGCCTCGTCGATGCGGTCGCGGTCGTTGGAGTCGATGACGAAGATCAGGCCTTGGGTTCCTATTTTCGATACGTATCAGCGCATCATTCTCTCCCGAGGCTGTGGGCACGACTCGAAATACGAGGGCCTCGCTGCAATGCAGGTCTCCTTCCCAGCGCAGCAAAGGCTACTTGGAACAGAATTGTGCTTTCCTCACATACCAGAGAAGTAGTGTCTCCACAGCGGGCGGATCTTGTCCTGGCCGCCCACGTCCCAGACGTTGAACTTTGTGTTCTTGTATGTGACGGTCTCGACGTTGAAGCCGACGGTGGGGATGGTGGTGACGTCCTGGTCGAGCTTGAGCTTGTAGAGGATGGCTACGCATGCACATGTCAGCTGTGGTTCTCATTACGGTGTGTGCGGTGTGTTATCGCAAGGCCCACGCACTCGTCTTGCCCGCAGCATCCAACCCCAGCATGAGGAGCCGCATCTCCTTGGAGCCGAAGATGCGGTTCATCATCTTTGATATTTGTCCACCCATGTTGGCGGCGGCGGAGAGGGCAGTGGAAGGAGTGGTGAGTCTGAGCCCTGCTCAATGGAACTCGCAGGACGTTGGCGCGATTAGGCAGTCGCGGCGAATGTGTCGACGCGGTGGTGATGTGCGCGGTTACCGGTGCATATAGAGGTCGTCGTTGCAGGTGGAAGTGCGAGTATGGGCGAGTATGGACAAGTACGGGAACGGGCGTGTTATCTTACTCGGGCGTGTGTGTGTGTGCTGGGCAAGAATGTTGAAGATTCGACCCGTATGGGGAGTGAAACACGGGCCATGCGCGTTCATGGGCTGGCCGCACCCCGAAACGAGGACCCCCGTCACAGCCGCTAAAACATGCGTCGCAGAAAGGGGCGGCCGACAATTGTTTAATTACGAGCCTGCACCAACTCTCGAGAACAATCACCCTTTGGTACGAGATGCCGCCGTAGTGTGCGTCCATTGTGCGACGCGGCCACCGCCCGTAATCTAATATGCAGGTACGCGCGACCTACTCCTGACGCCCGTCAGACCACACCTCTCTCCGCGTGGTTGCTCGTGGCTCGAAGAGGGCTGGCGCTGCTGGCGAACCGGATCAGGGGCAGGCGAAACGAAGGGAAATATGCGTGCAGGTGCACAAGGCCATCTATCTCGAACGCGCATCACAGAGGCTCTCAACATTGATCCAAAGTCTATTCTCTCTATGCAACGTGCCGTCTAAAATCCGTCCTGGATGCCTCTGGCTTTCTCCTCGTCCAGCCGCTCGCGGTTCGCCTTCCACCACCACGCGTGCGACTCCTCGGCCGGCTCGCCCTCCTTCTCGTCCCACGGCTTCGGGCTCAGGATGTAGTGGACGTTCTTGACCTCGTCGTCGCGCCAGATCGGGTCGTGCACGCCGTGCCACCGCAGCGTCTTGAGCGCGTTGTACGTGTACGGCAGCGCGACCCAGCGCCCGTAGAAGAGGTCGCCCAGCAGCGACTGGTCCGCAAAGTCGTAGTTCAGGGAGCTGTCCTGCGCCATCTGGTCGACGATGAGCTGGTACGTCTCGCTGGATGGGTTCACCACCTGCAGCCCGCCATTGGGGATGCCGAGGCCGAATGTCGTGGACGCGCCCGTCGTCTGCGCTTCGTCGGGGTGATCGTGCTGCGACGTGAAGGCGCACTTCTCGGGGACCCTGCCCGCGTGGTGTTAGTTCGTGCGCCTGTCTCGCAGGCCACGCAGACGTACCAGTCTTTGGGGTAGTGCGGCTTCTTGAGCGGGTTGCATACGCAGGCGTGGCTCGCAGCAAACACTTTGTCGCCCTTGCCCCCCGCGCTCGGAGGGTCGAGCTCGAGCTCCATCAGTTCGTCCATGTTGCGCAGGACCAGCATGTCGCTGTCGAGCTGCACGACGCGGTCATACTCGACGAGCGAGAAGGGCGTGAGCTTGCTCCAGCAGTCGTAGAAGCGCGGGTCGTTGGTGAAGTCCTTGTGCAGCTTGGGCAGCAGGTACTTGACGTGCTTCTTGGCGATGCCGCGGTCGTCGAGCGCCTTGTGGCCCTCGGGCGGGAACGTGTCGGTGTAGAGGGCGACGAGCGGGTACGCCGACTTGTGCTTCTTGAGGCTGTGGTCGAGCGTGAGCAGGCCGGTGAGGTACGCCGTGTTGGTGATGAGCGTGGTCCAGACTGCGGGGCAGGTCAGGCCGGTGGGCACGGCGAAGAGCGGTGCTGGGAGGGAACAGTGCTACCTTTCTTTTGGTCGGCCATGATGTACTGGACAGACAGCCAGCGTACTGTGCAGCAGTGTTGGTGAGTAGAGAGGCGCCCGTTATAAACTGGCACACACCGAGGGACGACTACATTGTTACTGCACGCGTGGTGTTGTTTGGTGTTGATGGAGGGGCTCCACCCACGCCATGCGCAGGGAAGGTCCGCCGATCGCCGGCGTCTGTCCCTCCAGCATGCATCGCGTCGGGGAGACTTGCGCCTTTCCGTCCATTTTCTGACGGAGCGCTGCTAGACGCGGATGGGAGCAACACCTTGGTATATATGCTGCCTCATAAACCCGCCCTCTGCTCACCGACCTCCCCATCCATCGGCATGCCTGGCACTTGGTCCGGCTGCCTCTCTCCTCGCCGCCCATGTCAGCGACGGCCGTGAAGCAATCCGGGCTTCAGGACCCCACCGAGCCGCAACAGCAGGCAAGCGGAGGCGCGAAGAATTACAAGGGCTTCGTTGGCGGCGTCTTCTCGGGCATTGCAAAGCTTTCTGGTGCGTATTAGAGTGGTGGATGCAGGAACACGTGCTAACGATCCCCAGTCGGGCATCCGTGAGCGCCTCCACACACTCCGCGCAGACCTCCGCGTACTGACCGCTCAAGCTTCGACACCATCAAGGTCCGCCTGCAAACCACCGACAAGTCGCACTTCAGGGGCCCGGTGGACTGTCTGCTCCAGACACTGCGCAATGAGGGCGTCAAGGGACTGTACAAGGGCGCGACCCCGCCGCTGTTGGGATGGATGTTCATGGATTCCATGTGGGCATACCGTGTCTTGCGCCAGGCCGTATATTGACGTCTCGCAGCATGCTGGGCTCCTTGAGCGTGTACCGCCGCGTCCTGAACGACAACGTCTTCAACCCCAGACGAGGACCAGAAGAGCAGCGCAAGCTCCCCATCATCGGACACGCCTTGGCTGGCACGCTGGCAGGCTGGACGGTGTCCTTTATTGCCGGGCCCGTAGAGCACATCAAAGCGCGACTGCAGGTGCAATACCAGGCAGACAAGTCGAAGAGACTCTACCGCGGGCCCATTGACTGCCTCAAGAAGATCGTAGGCGTTCCATCTCCCCCTCCTGAGCAGAACCATCTCTGATAGGCCCCAGTTCAGCAACCACGGCGTCCGCGGCCTTTACCATGGCCTCAGCGCAACCCTCCTCTTCCGGACCTTCTTTTGCTTCTGGTGGGGCACCTACGACATCTTCACCCGCGCCCTTCAGAACCACACCTCGCTCTCCGCACCCGCCATCAACTTCTGGGCCGGAGGCCTCTCTGCTCAGATCTTTTGGCTCACATCGTATCCGTCCGATGTCGTCAAACAACGCGTCATGACCGACCCGCTTGGTGCTGACCGCAGGTTCCCCCGGTGGCGCGATGCCGCCAAGGCAGTGTATAAGGAGAATGGCCTGCGAGGATATTGGAGAGGGTTTGTACCGTGCTTTTTGAGGGCGTTCCCTGCCAACGCCATGGCGCTTGTGGCTTTTGAGGGCGTTATGCGAGCATTGCCGGAGTAAATGACAGCGTTGCAGCATTTTTGGTCTCCCCTCAACCGCAGCATGGTCCTCCTAAATTTATCCTTTTTAGCCCACAATTGGCTTCACTGACACTGACTGTGCAAATTCCCTTCAAATGAAGTACTGCTTGTTTATTTGGCTTGGCGAGGGCTTGGACATTCTATTCTGACTCTGGCCGTTCTTCTGTCTTTATTTAGCTGCAAGACAAGCATCGAGGACGCCTTTTGCTTGCCGCATGCAAAGATGTGAATTCTGCACCTCGCCCCTATTCAGTGGATCATCATCATCATCATCGAACGCGGACTTCGACCGAACACATACCACTCGCTAAACAGACATCTTCGCTTCAGATATCATACAGCACGCCTACATCGATATAGACTCTCGCTATCATCCTATCGCAAAATACTACAAGGTCTCGCTATTACACCTGTATATGCTACAGGCTCTCGCTATCACATCGGCACAATACTCCGGGCTCGATCCTGCAAAAGGCGTCATGAAGGGTGGAAACGACCTATTGAAGGTGAATTGGCGTTTACTACAGTTGGTCCTTTTCTTATGTCATACATAAGATCTGCTGCTGGTTCCTTGCTTTGTGATAGGCTGCCTGTCTTGAGATCTGCGATTTCTGACTGCTTTTTGGTATTGTTTTCGATAAACTACTTTTGATATAAGGTTCTTCATAGAAGTCATGGTATCCACATGCGTTTTCTTCAGTTTCAATTGTATTCACTTTTCTCTTGCTTGGGGCGGGAGGGAGAGTGGAGTTTGGGGTATGAATGTTAGTGCGTCTAGAGAATGGAGAGAAAGATGGGGAGGAGAAGGCAGATGGGGGAACACTAAGAGGTTTCGTGAACGGTGCCTTGGTTCTCGGTTAGTCGTGAGAATGTTCGTGGACAAGTTGCGAATTTTGGATTTTCCAGCTGGAAAAGGGCGTGAGGGTGCTCATACATCCTTGTATATTATAGAACTGCGTAGATATTGTTCATTAAGTTTCAAACCCCAAAGCTCACCTAGGTATGAGTAGGTGTGGTTTGATTGTCTTGTACGCCGGGAATGAGCTTGTGCACGTTGGCACCTTTCCCTGAACTTTGGCCCTGAGTTTGGAATCGAGATCTGGAATGGAAATGGGTATGAAGGGTAACTTTGATTGTTGGAAAGTCATGAGAGCGCCCCTCTAACTAAGGAAGCTGCTTCAATCTTGAGAGATTTCGTGGTGGAGACTGGCTCGGACGACTTGGTCGTAAGGGCCCTTGGCGCAAGCCGCTTTCAGCATCTCTATTTCAGGATTCGAGTTTCACTCGGAATGACTATGTATTCGGATGCTGTGCGATCTTGAGAACGCAGAAAATACGTCTATAGAGGATATTATAAGTGTCTATTATGAACTCAATCTTGATGACTTTGAAAAGTGCTTGCCCTCAAGATTTGAACGACGTTCTTGAGAAAGTCGCGTTTACTTATATTTCTACCTTCCATTCGGTCACCAAACCTCTCTACATCTTAAGTTTTCATTTACTGTGAGCTCCTTGTCATGTATGGTAGAGACAGTCAACCGTTTAAAGAATCAATATGCATATCAGGAGTGTGAAAGCCGTGTTGATCTGATAGCTCGCATGAGGACTATATATACACCATGCCAGGGGAACTACGGCTGTTGCTTGGTTTTTTCAATTGCTTTCCCTGTTGGCTTTGTTTGTATTTCACTGTTGATATGTTTTTAGGTTTCTTTCCTTATTGGTCGTAGACCTTTTATGGTGTCATTTTGGGATAGGCTGGTTGCTTTAGGTTGTGAGTTTCGTACCCGTTTTCATTCTTGTTAGTCTAGAATAGGCTAATCGTACACTCCGATTCATCGCTGTCTGGTTTCTTTGTTTCGTTCTGGATTGGACAGCACGCCGTTAAGTCTTCTATCCACTTTCAGCCTGATATACCTTTTTTAGGTCCTAGGTTTTACTTGGAGTTGAATCCACTGATTTTGCTTTTGCTTCTTAGATCGCTTTCGATTCACGAGTGTTTATAAATGATTCATTGTGTGTCATTTCATCTGTTTCCAATTGATTCAATCAAAACAATGATAGGAGAGGAGCCGTTACCAGTGAGTTTAAAGGATATACTTGTCTACTACCCCTACTTGATACTCTGTACAGATTCACGTCTTCTCCACCTTGATAAGCAGGAACATCGGTCTGTGTCTCTCGGCTTCCCATTGTGGATTCATATCCACGTCCTCCTTCGTCGGCATCCACTCTACAAAATCTCGAATCACAAAGCCACTATCTATCAAGCTTCTCAAGTACGTTGTCATCGTTTTGTGATATTTCTTCACTCCACCCAACCAGTTGGTCTCCCGCAGTCCCTCTTCGGCGTAGTTATCGAGTGGCCAGACCTCGCGGTTGTCGGATAGTTTCTCAAGCGATGGATCTGAAGGTGCAGTGTAGATTGGATGCTCGACTGAAAACACGAAACGACCTCCTGGCTTGAGCGATACGTGTATTTCTTTCAATAGCCGCGAGAAAGAATCGTTGGACAGGTAATGGAAAGTGAGGCTCGAGTAAACTAGATCATATACACTAGTATTTAACTCTACATCATTCAAATCGGCCACTTCGTACTTGATCTTGTTTTGAAGGTCCTTTGATGTCAAGTCTTTCGCTCTTTCAATCATCTTGGATGATATGTCCGAGGCGTCCACCCTCACAGCGCCAGACTCGACTGCATATCTAGCAAACCAGCCCAAACCACATCCAAGATCGAGCAATTGCTGATTATTAACTGATCCGATCATTTCACGCAGGGCCGGCCATTCGGGTGCGCCGTCGTGGCCTTTCTGTTGGCGGGGAAGTGTGAGGTAAGCGTCGAAAAAGTCGGGGCGGTCGTATAGCGGAATTTCTTGCATCATTTTACGATATCAGAGTGTGCATGTTGATGAGAAGAAAAAATATTTGATGGTTGAAGCGCAGAACATGGAAGAAATGGCGTTCACTGAGCAGAGGTTGGAGTCACCATTTCAGCCTGCATATTCGCTATCACGCTAGGCCGCAATAGGAGTAAGATACAGGATCTGGCAAACCAGACCGAAAACGTGAACTAAAAGTCGTCGCCAGTGAAAGGACATCTCAAGAATGACACAGAAGATCTTCATGTATTAAGATGGAAACGACGCACGTGGTGTTGATTGGTGTATCACAAGCCAGACTCAGCGGAGCTGTTTAAACTAGGTGAATTTGATAAGCTATCCCAAGATTGCCGCCGATTCTCATTACTTATACACGATAGAGTTCTCCAGTGCCCGTTTGAGCTCCATCTCTTCTTGATTCTTCTCGAAATCTACCAAGCTCGCCCTTTTTGCAAACTCTAGCTCCCAGTCGATCTCGTCTTTTGGTGAGTCTCGGAGTATATTGCCTACATACGAGGGCTCAGGCGGAATGCCACCGAGTCGCGCTTCGGAAGGAGCATTAAAGGTAGCTGCCGAATTCGGTGACTGTATTCGGGGCGAAACCGAGTAGAGAGAGCCTGGTCTAGCGTATGCGGGTGGAGTGCTCGAAGATGGCTGACTGCGATCTCGAGAGTGATGTGGCTCGCCATAACGGCTAGGGTTGTAAAATTGGGGTTCGAAGGTATGAGGTTGTGGCTCGTTTTGTGGCTGAGGCGCTGCAGGCGAGTCAGTGAGAAGTTTATAGGAATGGAGGAGTATTTCGTACCAATGCTAGCAGGAGAGTATGTTATGATAGGTGGCTCTGCATCTCGTTCAGTTGGTACAACAATAGGTGTGGTACTGGCGGAGAGGCTGTGTCGATTTTCCACCCCGTGATTCGTCAAATATTCATATTCTGAAGATGGACCTGCGCGAAAGTGCCAATCGCTGCGTGCTGATGATGCGCTCGCGACACTCTGCGGTCGTGGAAGCGGATTAAATTGTTCTCCTGGAGTATTTGGGGTGACAATTACTGGCGGTGCTTGTCGCGACTCAGAAGGGACGTTTTCCGGTTGTTCACTATTATCACGGCGTCTCAAACTAAACCGGCTCCTCTGATGATGAAGAGGAGACCTCAAACTAGACGCTCTCTGATGACCAGGAGCCTTGGTACCAGCTTTAGGTACAGCGTCATCAGACTTCCGGCGGCCCTCTTCATTGATGCCGTGAGGCTGCGTGCTGAGGTTCTGCTCCGAGGTGCTTCTAAGGTGAGACTCGCCCGCATTCTGTGTCAATCCCTGGTCGTGAGTCGTGGGGATCCACCTGCTTGTTTGGGCCCTGTTTAAGCCGTGGGCCTCTTCGTTGGTTTCTTGCTCTTCTTCGTCTACTTCGGAATTGCGGACTATGCCCATGATAAGAAAATGTTATATTCGGCGCAAAGACTATGCACTTACGTGTCCAATCATCCTCTGTGAGGAAGTCGCGAGGGAACCCACTAATAGAGTATCCTTGAATTTTCCCAGAAGAGGCGAAAAAGAAGAGTTCTATATCAGCGTTACATTCGGTAGTTGATACGGTGATGTGAGTCTCGCCGATGTTGAAATCGCCATGGCTTGCCATTCTCTCGATGATGCTTGCAGTCATTGAGACCTACTCTATTTCAGCTGAATCACCGACGACCATTGCAAGATTTAACATACCTTTTGCTTGCTTTGTTGCTGAACACCATTACAAATTTCGAAATATGGTTGAAAGTCCGTGCGCTGTTGCTTCTTGAAGAAGTTCCCCAATTGCTTGAGCCATTCCGAAGACTTTTCAAATCGACATTGCAGGTGTCCTTCCAGTGGTCAGTTTGGGCGTGACACAGTTCGCGTGATTTGAGTACTTACCAGACACCGTAGCAGTTCCTCCTGCTCGACTTCTCGTGGCTTTGCCCTTGTCGAAATAGAAGGAGCTTGCTACGAGGCGGAATACGACCTCTTCTAGCTGGAGCTGAGCCCTATACTTCAACAATGCCTTTGCAACTTCTGCTTGAAGGCTGTCGACCTCGTTCTTAGCATCTAGTAGTGGCGGAGTTCGCTGAATATCAGGATTAATTCTCATATACCGACGTCGCTCTTTTTGCTCAACTGTGATTTCCAAGAACTCTCCCCACTGACGCTCGCAGTTGATCATATCTCCAAGTATATTGACCTGCGTACATTAGCATCATTTAAAGCGATTGCGATTTGGCCATATACTCACCGCTGCCTTTCCGACGTGGATTAGGCCGGCAAGGTATCGCCAATTGTTATGAGTCTTAATCCTTGCTGTCTCTGAGTTATTTATGCCTGGATTATTCCCCCTGGGTGTGTTAATATGATATGAATGACCGCAGAACTCGATTTACTTACTGCTTCGGTAATCTTTTGCTTGTAAGCTGTTTTTCAACTTGGCTTCGGTCTTGCGTTGTCCCAAGCGACAAGAATAGATCAGGGGGCTTATTTTGAACATCAGTCCACAACAGTTGCCGTTCTAGATGTCCAACCTTGACTGGATTGTTGTTATGGAATGCACCATCGAGATAGGCCGTGTACGTCTTTTCATGGACAAATGGCTTGAAGTAGGGCGCAGCAGCGGAAGTCGCAGCGCCGGCCTCCCACATCTCCATCTCGTATATGGGGTCGTTGGGTCGCAAGAATTCGTAGTTGCGTTGGTTTCCCTTGCGGCAGTAGTTAGCAATCACCACTCCCTTCTTCGCCATGTCACTGCTTGTGGTAACAGCAACTCGAGCAGAATAGGACGTGTCGCTGTCTTGGCTTCCGCCAAACAGAAAGCGGTTGCCAAGTGACTCTTTCAAAGCCTCATGTAGGGGTCTTGTTTGCCAAATGCTGCCATGGTGAGCTGTAGCTATCTGCTGAAAACCCAAGACGCCGTGGAATTCGCGAGGCGTGAACGCTTTGTTACAGAGACGTTTGAACTCCTCGATGCATTTTCGTACGGACCACTGCTTTACTCCAAGGGCTAGCGCTATAATTCCTCCAGTGCTGC
This sequence comes from Beverwykella pulmonaria, assembly GCA_001599595.1. Taxonomy (NCBI): domain Eukaryota; kingdom Fungi; phylum Ascomycota; class Dothideomycetes; order Pleosporales; family Melanommataceae; genus Beverwykella; species Beverwykella pulmonaria. The sequence goes on along the minus strand of BCHH01000007.1, from coordinate 2,546,721 downwards.
GATAGTTTAGTGCTTATAGTCTAAAAAATAGAAGGGCTACGAACCTTGTGCCGACGATCAGGTCGAAGAAGGCAGCAATGGGAATATCTACGCCTAGCTTGCATTGGATTTGATGGAGAACCTCAAGTTCCGCAATACCACGGATGCCGCCTCTACATAGACGTTAACAGTTAGGAGATAAAATGGAGGAGATGACTTACCCATCAAGAGATAAGACACGAATTCCCGCAAAATCAGGCTTCATCCTGATCTTCCATGGTCGCTCCCATTTTGTGTCCAAGGGATGCAGTGGGCAACTCTGCATCTCGATTGTGGTCTTCGTGACTAACCCAAAGGATTTGACGCAATTGGAGCAGAGAACATGCCCACACCGAAGCGCGTGCTCTGGCGGTCTCATGAGACAGCAAAGGCAGGTTGCATGGCTCGTAAATTTCGAAGCGCCTCCTACGTTGTAATAAAACCTGGAGATGTTTCCAATGTGGTGCGTCCGGACGGATATGAGGGGATCTTCTAGTTCTGCACTCCCACGCTCGAGTTCCCCTAGCTCTGTCTGCAGGTCCGCTAATCTTTTTTTGAGCGAGTTCATCCAAACAACTTTAAACATTTCTGCCGTGAACTTTGATTGATACTTTCCCGCAGCGAGTACCTTTCCCTTCTCGTTTTGATGCCCTTTGCTGTCATGACGCGTGCTGACATTTACACAGCGCCCTTTCTTGTTGCTGAATTCACAGGGCCAGTAAAAGTTGCAGAACTCTGTCAGTGCGCTTTCAAAACTTGGTAAGTAGTCTCCAAATAAATCGTGCGGCTGTCCTGTGAAAATTGTTAGCTAGATGATCTAGAATGTGATTCACTAAATAGGTACCTTTACGGTAGGTCCTACAGTCATATAGAAAGCATGAAGCGACCATAAAGCCAAGTCTGTCAAAGATCCATTCGCCAGTTGCTTCAGGGAATCTTGATTGGAGGGAGATTGCCATGCGTAAAATATGGTCTCTGAGATTTTGCGGGATCGGATTTCTGCGTAGGGAGTACTCTTTGAAATCAAAGGGTTGATTCAGATCCCGGGAGAAGTGATTGAATGCCTGCTGAATGTAGAAGCCGAACTCATCTGAGGATGAAAGTAACCGTGCCTCCTTCTTGCTTAAATATGCGGCCTCGCATCTTTCAACGATCGTGGTGTGAAGCTGTGATACTTGCTTCGACAGAAGTAACAGATCCTTTTCGTCCGGCAAGCGAACAACTTGGAATGAGGCATAATAGCAATGGATCAGGTCCAGAATACTGTGAATTCGCCTGCCTTTGCGTCGCCACTTGTCCGCCAGTTTCTGTAGCTTTGGAACGCCAGCCATTGATTCCAGAACATGCTTGTTGACATCTAGCAAGGCTTTTGTGGCATTGGGAACTTTCCATAGTGAAGAGTTGATGTTAACATCCGTGAAGTTAAGCGCAATGACTGCATGAGGCAAAGCGCCTTGATTGGTACTGGCCTTCAATGATCCAGAAGCCCAGTCGAAGAGCTTGAGCAACACTGCTTGCTCGAAGATCCTGTTTCTATCAGTAAGTGCGTTTTATCTGAAGATAGATTGTGACATACTTCGGTTTATCGAGCACAAAAACTACGACATCCGAAAACGTATACAACAGCCTCGGGTATATCTGAGTGACGGCGTACTGGCGAGTCTTGGTCTCATCTGAGTTTGCCCACTCTAGCGGACGGACCCGAAGACCAAGCCTTCTAGAGTTATCCAATCTTGTAATCCTTCTCCCATGTGCGCCCATCGGGACTCGCTCGCCTGCGTTTAGTCCCTCGCAATCAGCGTAGAGAATCGGTCGCTCGGTGACCCATGTGGCCGGGTCGGAGTAGAGGTGGACATCCGCAGAAGTCGGCACTGAGTCATTGATGGGACTTCCTGCTACTGGTGAGGGAAAGGTAGCTATAATTTCGGGGTTATTCTTCGATTCTTCGTGATCGATGAGCATCTTGACCAACGTGCTCTTTCCCGCACCTTTGATATGTTAGCTAATTTTGCAAGAGCTTTCAATAGAGGACCTACTTGTTTCACCGACGAAGGAAACCAGCTGTGGGTATTTTACTTGATCTGCTCCTGGACTGTTCGCCATAAGATGGGAGTAGGTTTCGAAATCTTGAAGAAACGGTCGGCCATCTTCATATCGTTCGATGCCTGTACCCATGATAAGCTTTCATGTGACTTTGGGAGAGATGTGCACTTACCAAACCAAGTTGTGTTTGTATCCTGGTCATGTAGCTTTTCTAGCTCATCCTGAGTCGTTGGTGGGTTCAATATCGATTCCAAGCGGCTGCAAATGAGATATTGGCGGTATTCCAACTTGTCATGCCCTAGTGCCCCGGGAGCGGAGTGAATAGGAGAAAGATCCCAGCACACATCGCAGAGGCAGCTAGCGCATGCTTTGCAATACCAGACCTTTCGAGACGTATCGCCACGTTTATCACAGCGGAGGTCTTGGCATATGCCGGCTGCCGAGGCTTGTGTTGACATGTTGCTAGCCCGATTTCAACTATCATTCAAGAAGCGTCGAGAAAGAAGTTTTGCGAATGTGCAGGCTGACATAGACGGAGCCTCACATATACGGATGGGACAAGCGGTAAAGGATGAGATCTCACAAGTAGGCAGGCGGCAGCAGGCAGAGCCTCGCTTTTATGAGTTCATCTCAGTTCCATAAGCGATGCGTGGTGGGGGCCGTTTTCAGCCTCAAGACTGAGGGGCACTGCCTACGCCCTAGGCTGTGCAAATGGATTGAATGAGAAAGCGAAGACCGATACATTGTACGTTTGTTTTTATAGCCTTGTAGGATGACTTTACACTAGCCTACGAAGGCGAAAATAAGAAACACGTCGATACTTACGGAGTGTGAATGTAATTGAGCATGGAAGTAACTCTTGCAGATACCACTGCTCCTGTGTCTTGGGTGCAGTCGTAAGCTGAGATTTTGGCGTTGTGGCTGAAAGCCACCAAAGCTAGAGCCAGTAATGATCTGCGTGAGCCGCAGCTGGGTGTTCGCGATTGTAGACTGCTGGTCAGTCATACTGCAGGATCGGGCCCATCAGACTGTAATATGCCTTGTTGCCTATGCAGAACTTGAAAGACTTTAGTAATTTCTTGAGTGTGTAGTATACATGCCTTTTATCTGACACACTGACTCATAATATTGTCGGGAGCGCGCTCTACTCCTGCGCCGCTAGCAGCCCTTCCAACTACACCAATGCTCATTGGTGTCCTCCAAGGGGGTGCAGTGTCATTATCAGATTTCTTTTCTTTGGGGTATAACGAGAATCGGAGAAGAGGATAAGTGGTATCTATCGAGAACATCCTCTAAGATATAGGTCAGAGGTCTTCAGCTTTTCCATGGGAAGTATGTTTTCCAGTTCGCGACCCGTGTCTTTGAAGTACGCAATACATCGAATCGATCCTTGCACGGCGACTACCAACGGCTCCCATTCTGTACAAAATTGTTGCTCCTCGTCCTCCGAGATCAGTGGAGGGCCATTGAAATGCTTGATTATTTTGAGTTTCTCTGCTGCCGACACAGTCCTGCTTGGCATTGATAGTTTGAATCTATGTTGATCACCGCTCTCAGTCTCGTGCTGACGAATGTACGCCAGAGCGTTTACGGCCTTTACGATATCCCAGCTTGCTGTGGGATGTTTTGCGAACGAATTCGCCCAAATGCTAGTGAGGATATGTCGCATGCGATCCATCGATCTCCAAAAGACGTGACCGCGTCTATCCTTATACTGCACGCGGTCGAGATAACTGGGAGGAAGATGTTTTTCTCGTCATAGTAGCTCACAAAGCCAAAAGCAGCAATCCAGCAATGGCGGGTACCCTTTCAAGAGGTGCTTCATGTAGTTTTTCGTAAACCTGTTCTCCAATGCTCCTTCGAGGTGAAGGAGAAGGATGTCAGGCTTGAACATTTAGATTTATGTTATTGCGCTTCCGATATTGAATGTTCGTAATTTGGTTGGGTCACTTCCCGGCATGGAGCCTTTGTTGTGCTGGTTTTGAGAAGGAATGCCAAGATAACTTCATAGTCGCCACGGATGAATTCCTTGGAAAGAGGAAGTCCAGTGGGCTTGTCTTCCAAGGTAGTCATGGATGCTAGATTCCAGCTGTTTAAAGCTTTAGTAATGGTGCTCTCCAACATCGTAGGCCTCTCGCGTGCGTTGTGGCGTGGTAGTCGTTTCACTAGATTGAAGTGCAGACGTGAAGAGAGCCATTGTTGAGGTCTACCTAGAGCTTTCCTTAAATTTTCTCTGATAGTCGTAGTGTTGTTCGTGCAGAATGCGAAGTCGAGGTTAGTGCATTTCAGCCGCGTTCAGTGAGGGAAAGCGCGGTCAGCAACGGGTATAGCGATGACAGGAATACGCCGAGAGTGACGATAGGAAAGTTTCGAAAACTATGAGGCATAGAAAATTGATAGAGAATGAGGATGATGGTAGGGTTTATGTGTGTTTTGGCTTACAACGCAACGACGCGTGTTTTGCGTTCGAAACATCCAGGCAACAGCGCACTAAATACCAAACTCCGCTTTTTGGAGGGGCTGTGCTATTTCCAGTGACGAGGTTGTGAAACCTTGTTAGCCAGTAAAATTTAGCGATGTCAGCTTCGCTTGCTTTAGGATTGCTTTGGTTGGAATCACTTGCACTTAATTGGCTGATCATGGTGAGTTCTACTGACTTGAAATAATTAAAAGCGTCTTGCTAGGTAATGTAAGCAGGGCGGAGAGAGTACGAAGGAGCTCGTATCTAGTGAGTAATTGAAGGGAGATTCGTCAATTCTGCGCTGTTCTCACGACAGCGAGATAATAATTTTTGAAACTTATTTTGGCTTGCTCGCAGCTATCGTATTTCTGCCCTTGCAAAAGATTTAAGTTTTAAACTACGTCTTGGTGGCTGCTAGTTAAGGTTGCAGCGGTAACTTGTTACCTAAAGAGGTAATTAGCTGGGCTACGAGCCTCAGATAGACTTCGGCTTTTCTCTATTCTTCAAGTTTCTGGGCTAAATTTTTCACACATTTGGAACGAAGACAATACCGTTGCGACTCGAAGATGAGCTGCCACAAGCGGTAGCAGAAGGAACGCTAATGCGGTTAGGACTCTTCTAGTATCAGGTGCGGGCCCGAATGCTAGACTCTACAGCGAAAAATCAGCGCTATTAGTGGTCGTTCAAATAAGTGACCGAGGAGATACTAGCTCTCCTTTTTCGGTGCGGTCTGGCATGCTGCTTAAACGAAGAGCATGAATACGAACTAAAACGTCCACCATGCCTGAAGGGAATCCTGAAAAGACTTGCTATCCACATTTTGATGAGTTTCCTCTTTGCATGAGTCACACGTCACATGATGTGTCACCTCTATGTTTGCTTTCACTATCTTGGTAGGCTCCAGGCGTGCTTGGCAATCACATAGATATTTCTGCGGTAGCTCCCCAGTAGAATCAATCAACATCAATTTCTCTGTCAACTTCGTCACATCATGACATGCGGCAAAAGGTTGATGCGAGTGCTAGAGTAAGACTAATCATCCCTTTCTGCTTCTCCACATACGTTGCGTTCCCCGTCGACGAAACAAGCGCCGTATTGACGTACTCGTACTGGCTGGGTATAACCAGGAATTCACCTCCAGTCCCGTTCTTACCCGCTTTCTTCGAATAGGGCTCATTGAGCGTGCTGGGATGTTTCCAAGACAGCAAAGCCCGAGAGAGATACACGTCCATTGGCTCGCGGTATTCATACCGCTGGACGTCGAGGGTGGCTCCAATGGCGGTGGCATTGCATATCTTCTCGTTGATGGGAATGAGAGTTACACCTGCAGATTCAAGCTCCACCATCAGAGCGCCCATGGCAGCGTTCACGGGTGCGACTTCTGAGCTGTTTCCCGTGCGGTCGAAAAAGCCGTTCAGCACCCCCAGCCAGAGTCCTTTCAGCGGGCTCAGCATGAGGGACGTAGCGTAGTCGATCTTCGCAACAGCGAGTAGACCATAGCTATCGCATTGTTAGCGGCGTCGTAGCCCGTGGATGCTATAACTGTCAGTGTGATGGCGACGTCTTTCATGCTTCGCGCGATGGCCCGATGACGTCGTGACTCCTGAGCTTCCTTCTGGTGTGGGTGTCGAAACGTAGGGGTTGATTGTCTGGCTGCCGGGGGAAGATACGTTCAGTTCTTCGAGGGCGAGTTTATGCAAGTTCGCTTTGCCTTGGATGATGGCACCCGCTGCTTTTAGAGCTGCGACGATTGGTGCGTCTTCTGTGGGCCGAGGATTTGCAAGGGCGTGACGAGATGAGCGAAGAGTAGTGCAATGACCCGATTTTGAACAATACCTACAAAGGGTATATTAAATTGAATTGAGCTGTTCACTACAATAGAGTTTGAGAGAAAGAGGCATGGTAACTTGTACTTATGCAGTTCGTTGATGCAACGTGGCCACCTCGTTGCTTAGGTCTCAGGTTTGGAGCTGTGTCGAATCGTTGAAGCCGCAGAGAAAATTATCGTCGTTAATTAGCGCGGATAAGAAGAAAAGTTTCCCCAACTTATCATGCCAATCTTCGGCATGACGTTGACCGCCAGGCGCACCCGCACCTGCCTATTACCTACTAATTCAACGGCTTTCGAGGGTGAATGTCACTATACCAATGCAGGATCTAGCTTCGATTGATCGCTCTTGACATGTTCTGCGCAACCCGTTACCAGGTCTTCGGCCCAAAGGTCTCGCCTTCAGCAACAGTCTTCTTATACGCAGTGTTCAGATAATCCTGAGCAAAGGTCAGTATTTCCGTCTCAGACCCCTTTGAAATTACTTACCGTGGTCTCGAAAGGCTTGATGTTCCCCCACCACTGCGGAATGGGATAATTCTTGAACGTGATGGCAAAGAAAATGATAATGGTCGCTATAACGAGTCCGGAGTCGAGGCCAGCAGCAGTGATGTAGTTGTACTTGTGCCACCAACCCGGCCATCTCCGCATGATCCAGTAATTGAATATTAAGCCTGTGAGAGCCCAGGATGAGAAGCTTATGGGTGCAGCTGGTGGAAGCCAGGCCATTGCTCCAAGCATGACAGGCGCATTCAGATATCGTGCGGGAGACCTTGGGGCAAGACGCATGAGAACGTAGAATAAAATAGGCAGGAGCGCGCCGATAAGCCAGTAGTAGTGGATGGCCGAGTAGGTCGATCCAGGCCCAAACATACGGTGAGGACCGATAACTCCCCAAGTGATACTATTGGAGAAGAACGCTCTGCCGTTGGGACACGTGAAATGGCCAGCTTGGAGACGCGTGCATACATCCGGTATGTTACCCAAGGTCCAATTCATCACAGCGATCTGGCAGAAGCAGGCCCAAATAGCTGCAACGATCTGGGCTGTAAACGCCGTCCTTGGTGGGACCTTCATGTAGTGCGCCAGTTTGAGATCGCCAGAGAACAATTGTGCCTGTCCGAGGATAATGGTGCTGTAAACCTTGAAGAGCATCACACCGATCGGTTTGCCCGGAATTATGTAGCCGGCGATGAACGGAGATATGATGTTGAGTGAAAGCTGGATGTTCGCAATGCCGTAGATCATACAGCATGGGATAAGAAAGAAGAGGGCGACAAGCAACGAGATAAAGTACCCCCACCAAGCCAGTTGTGAGTCATACGCAAGGACGGTGGCAAGACCGAGCATGACGGAGATGAAGAGCAGGATGCCATACCACCAATCCGGACAGGGTGTATATTTGGCCATGAGCTTCATGTGGATCTGATGGAAAATTTAGCTTCAGAAATGTGAAGTAGAATTATTGCGAAACAAACATCAGGTTCTTGATTTTGTGCAGCTTTAAAACGATACCAGATTTCCTGTCGATGAAACACGATTGCATGGACTACTGCAGCAGTAAGAGCAGCGAAGCTGAGGCCATAATTGAGGGCGAGGGTCGGAGCTAGAAACATGGGCGAGTATTCTTTGTACTTGGCAACATCAAAAGTAAAGTCCGACCCAAGAACACGAGTGACATTGTATGGGTTTTGAGTGTTGTCGAACGTTTGAGATGTGCTCACGGGAAGATAATCGGAGTATAGTGACCCAGTGTATGTGATTCCGATGGTCGTGATTATCACGAAAATAGTCAACCCAATAAGGGTATTGATGTGTGCATGGGCTGGCGCGAGCAATGGGTCCAGGAGATAACTGGTAACGTAGCTCCAGTCGAAGGTTAATGGGATCAAGCTTAGGCCGGTGAAACCACCAAAAAGCTGGTTTAGTACCACATTGTCTGGTCTAATCCTACAGCGAGGTCAGGAAAATCTGTTATGAATGTCATCGGAGGAGGCAAATACCATGTCACGAAGGCAAACACACTTAGGCCTTGCCAGATCACGGCAGGAAACCAATGGTATAAAATCATGCCAAGAGTTACGTAGCAGAAGAATCTGTTACGGGAAATCGTCCAACCGTTTGCATTCGCGTCGTCGTTATCGGAATTGCTGTGAAGTGCATTCAGCAGTGCCGTGTTGGAGAACTGACTTGGCCAAATCAAAGCTCCTGGCCATACCTGCGATTTATTAGACTAATGCACTGAAAAATTCTACTTTCTATTTCCGTCACCACGCGAACACCTTAAAGTGTAGGAACATATCGTAGTCTTGCATATTGCAACACTTCTTCCCTACTGAACGGAAGGACTTACTAGGAAGCGGCGGAAGAGACCTGCCATGGCAATGCCAATCAATTGACTGCTGACTGTGAAGAGGATTTGAAACCCCCATGACATTTTGAGATGGTAGAAGGGTTTTCCGAGAAGAGCTAGGATAGCGTCAGTCGAATAAGCATAGTTGATACTTATCCCAGCCATGATCGTGATGACTGAATGCTCCTTGATGTTGAAAGGACCGGTATTGAGTGTCCAATGCAGTCCGAAGGTATTGAATTTCCTCGTGGGTGCAAACCTCGCCCAAAGCTGGCCACATGGGTAGACGACTCTATTCTTCAATCAGTATCATTTACAATGTAGAACACAGCAAAATTATACGTACAGTAGAATGACAATAGGAGGAAAATTGATGGCCGGGCTCCGCATTGAGAGGAACATATTCAAGCCTGAGGCAACGGTTACGAAGATCATCCCAAGCACCCATGCTCGAACTGTATTGGCAGGCTCTTCGCCATCCGAGCTATTGACTGCGGCTCGAACTTCTTCGTATGGTGAATTATCGATGAAGTCTGCCTGGGCCTTTCTCACCGCTTCAGGATCGCCTCCGTGTGTTGCAGCAAGAAGTTCGTCGAGTTTCTCTTGACGCAGGTTTGGGTCCCACTGATGTGTCTTTTCGGTGACCACCACGGGCGTCGTGATAGTAGTTGTGATCGTCGTGTGACTATGCTTTTCGTTGGGACCGCTCATTTTCACGGATGCTTGGGAGAGAAGCGCAGACATGTCAGAAACACAGCTGGATTGAGTGCCGTGAATGTGACTGCGACTGCAATTGCGACTTTGCTAGCCAAGTGAGGTCGCAAAGTTAATGAGGCATCCAGGATAAATGGGCGAAGAACGACGCTTAGCCCAAATTGGTAGGCAGTACACCAACGGCTTACAGGGGCACAGATTAAGTCGGCACGCGGGATTCAAGTCGCAGGAATTCTGTCGATAGGCGGTTATGCTCGACCGATTGAACGACCAATGACGCTGGTCTTTCCAGCTGCTGTGCAACGCGCAACTATTTTCTCTAGTGAACTTCCTCTCCTGGGTGATGTGCAAGTAAAATTGCATATCCTGCCTGGACTAAGATGGAGTAGGCACCGCCACCATGCCACATACAGAGACAGGCTCTGTTATCGCGGACTGAAGGTGGGAGAAGATAGCTGCGGGGTATGTTGGGCCATCTGCAGCGTGCAAGCGGCACATTACTATAAGCTCGCAACTTACTATCATTTACTGGTGACTCCAAACTAAGTACAATGTTTTCGAGAGTTGGTGCCGCTTTGTGAACACAAGCTTTTCATCGTACGTGAGGCCAGGTTGCCGAAGCGGGAGATGAAGCTGATGGGTACATCAAAGAGCGTTGATGGAAGGTTGACGACGGGGCGATCTCCCGTCGGGAGTGAGCTCAGACCAAGATATGATTACGTAACTATGCGAAAGCCTTCTATTTCAGCTCCGCTTAGTCAACCTACCTTCCCCAGCCCTCCACCACGTCGCCCATCACATCCACCCCCAGCCACAACAGGCGACGTGCCTACATCACAAACCGGAAGCAGCTGTTCCCGGAGGCCAGAAAGATCGGCGGGTCTTCTTCGGCACTCCCCATTGCGCTTGAAACTCGCGCTGCGACACTAAACAACAGCAAAACACCCAAATACGAAGATCGAAACAGCAGCCCACGCAGTCCCTTTTTCCGAGTTGCATCACGACCCGGGCAGGCAGCAAGCAGAAACCTAGTTTCCTCGGTAATTGGGCTCCCCGCGGAACATGGCTGTGCTTGCTTCCACGTCTCCCAGCGCACGTTTCGAGCACTACTATCGATCAGACATCTAACAAATGGAAATTCAGCGGTCAATTCACCCCAATAGTAACTGGTCGTCAACTTTCAGTGGACCATTGACATGCCTCGGCTCTGGAAAATTGCACAGACGACTTGTTCACATAATTCTCTTGTGTGACCTTGGAACAATCCAGCAAGCGTGTATACTGCACCACTAAGAACCGAGATGCACCTTAACCGTCTCTCATCTCTTCCCCTCTTTCGGTTTTGGTTTCATTAGCCACATGCATATCTTTAAGGTAATCGCCAAGCTTTGTGGACTTGAAGACGGTTCAAACCTTAAGGCAATCCTGGACGCCCCATGCTTGCCTAGTGCGCATCCTCGCATGAGGGGTGTTTGAATCAAGCATGCCGTAAACTAGTTTGGGCCTCAGGGATGGTCTCAGGCCCGATCCCGGGGTAGTAAAACATCTCGGAGGCGTCTCAATGCATCTCTCCTGTCAGTCAAGCTTTCTTATCTGTTTTTAGTTCCAAACAACCGAGGCCATCGTGCATTCAGCCACGTCGACACTTTTTGCAGTTTCAACGGGACGGATAGTCGTCTTGAGCAAGTCACAGGATCCGTCGAGCATCCTTTTCATAGGCCCCTGCCTCCACACGGATGCATCGGGGTATTCAATGTCACATTTCAAACGAGCAAACGCAGGTTCGGAAAATCTATTTTTGTTTCCGTCGCGTTTCGTCAGGCTCGGGAGATGGCCAAACTTCAGGTCCAACATGTAGGATCTGACTCTTTCTCAGCTCTGCAACCACGCAGGGAGCATCGCGCATCTTGGCCAAACTCGACTGAACAACAGGAGGTCACAAACTTCTTGGCTTTTTCCATCCAGCGAACGAGAGCTTGTTCTTGGTGATCCGAACCTCGGTCTCCAAAAGCCCTGAAGTTGTATAAATGAGGACAGCAATCCGATGGATTGAAGGGCATCAGCTTCTCAGGTTCCCAACCAAGCATCTACAGTAATCACTTCTTCTCCTCATTCTCTAATACCTTCTCTTCTTTTATTATCTAATTCACATTTTTGACCGGCTCAAAATGTTCTTCTCCAAGACCACCATCATTTCTTTCGGCCTTTTGGCTACCAGCAACCTCGTGGCTGGCCACGCTGCTATTGTTGCCGCTACTGGTAATGCTGGGGGTGCCGGATCCGCTATTGGCGGTATGTCTCTTCCAAATTCTTTTGACATTGACTTCTGGGCATTCCACTGACCACGAATAGTTGACCCCAGCACCCCCCGTGACGGCACGGGTCGCCAGCCCTTCCAGCAGGATTCTACCCGCTTCAAGGGTGATGCGGCTGCTACCTGTGGAGAGACCCTCGGTGGAGGTGACAACAATATCCAGACCGGAACTGCCAAGGTCATGGCGCAGAACGGCGCGACTCTTCCTCAGATCACCCCCGGTGGCCAGGTCATGATGACTCTGCACCAAGTCAATGGTGACGGTGCCGGTCCCTATACGTGCATGATTGACTCCACCGGCACTGGAACTCAGTGGACTGCCATGACCGTCACCACCAACGTGGACGGAAATGCACGTGGACGCAACAACGCCAATGCGAAGACTGACCTTCCATTGAACGTCGCCGTTGCGGCTGACCAGACCTGCACTGGTACCGTTGCCGGCCAGAGCAATGTTTGCATGGTCCGTTGCCAGAACCCAGCCCGTGCTGGTCCCTTCGGAGGGTGTGTCCCAGTCCAGATGGCTGGTGCCGCTGGTGCCGCTGGTGCCGGTAAGTCTTGTTCTTCAACACCAACTCGGCAATCACTGACATGAAGTAGCTCCCGCTGCCGGTGCAGCCGCTCCTGCTGCTGCTGCTCCCGCCGCTGGCGCCGCAGGTATGTTATTTCCGTTCACATATTGACTAACCACCCATGTACTAAATTGCCTAGGTGCCGCTGCTCCTGCTGCCGCTGCCGCTGCCCCTGCTGCCGCTGCTGCTGCCCCTGCTGCCGCTGCTGCTGCCCCTGCTGCCGCTGCCGCTGTTCCCGCCGCAGGCAACGCCGCAGGTAAGTCTCTTCTGCCTCAAACTTCACACAAACTTGCTTACTCATCCTCCCAGGTGTCGCAACCCGCAGCCCCAAGATAGTCGGAGGCGTCACCGTCACTGACGACGAGGACGAGGAGGAGGTCTTCTAAGCATCTCATCTCTAGTCTGAAGATCTGGAAAATGGTGTTGCAGATGGGATGGGGAAAATTTAGATAGTGCGTGCATAGCTTGGCTGTTCGGGGTACAGGTTGCATGGTATATTTTGGGGTGGCTGCTGGCTGGTCTGGCTAGATTTGTATGTTTTTTTTTCCTGTTTTATATCTTGGGATGGGAACCTAAGGCTTACGCTCCTTGAATGGAATTTGAATGTAATGAGATCGTGATTTCTGTATTACTCTTGTGCTTTTGCTTGCTTTGTAGATGAATTTGAGTGACTTTTCTTGTTCGCTTTGCATTTTCGGTTTTCGATCTTCATCTTCCCATCTGCTACATCCAAGGCCCAGACCTCAACATTTCAGCCTTGTTTGTAAGGTCGTCGTCTAGCTAAGCTTTCCCCACTCCAGCCTATCCCCTGTCGCAGCTCTCGCTTTGTCGCATCGCATCGCGTCCCTATCCCTGTCTCTCATCACCCTGGGTTTCAGATCCGTTTGGATCCCAGCTTCACACCTAGACGAACCTTAGACTTGGGATTTCTTAGGACCGAGGAATATTTTTGGCGAGGTTTATGTTCTGTGGTTGTGAGAGGTGGACGAAGGAGCAGCTGCATTCTTGCGATTATTTGTGCAGAGCAATGTGCAGCAAAGATGTGGAGATAGGTTAAGAGAGTTACTGTTGGAATATATATAGAACATGGTGATCACGTGGTGATGTTGTGATCACGTGTTTATCACATGAGACACTAGCGGTGCTTGGCGGCAAAGGGATGATACAACCTCCTGAGCCTCACCTCAGACAGACACAGACACGAATCAATACTTTGCTTAGAACCCCCCATTGCTATTGCAATAGCCCTGTGAAACCAACAGTTACCGCGGGAAGCTTTTATCACGATTGTTGCTAGTTGTTTATTTTTGGTAGGTTGCATTGCTACGTGTTTTAGTTTTCTGTATTTCCGATAGATGCTAGCGTCGACGTTATGTACAGCTTAGAATTGGTGTCTGCACTCACATGTAAGCCTAAGACGGGGAATGTTGTCACAAGGTGTATTAGAAGGGACTCTACTTTGTGGACTGCCATGCGTTATTATCCCAACAATCACTAAATAATAACGTGCGTGTATTCGATAAGCGAGCCATCCACACAAGCTAACCGTCTACTTCACCAACAAAAGCAACGCGTCAACTATCAACAACTATGCAGCGACAACAGAACGCGCAGTCAATCCATAACGAAGACAGGATATCTCTTACTATCTTAGCTATCGATCATCATCAATTTAAAAGTGAGCGACGCGCTGGAACGACTGCATGACGCGATTGTGAGCCTAATTCAAAGAAGCTCACAAAGCTCGAGGAATCAGTTATTGTTCAACATATACTTAACCCAGATTCGCAAGTACCTGTTACCAGCTGAACAAGCACCTCACTTACATCTCTCTCAAAACCACCTCGTCGTCAGACGGCTACAGACGCCCAACTACATGCTTGAACCCTGTGACCGGGAACCTAATAGCAACATGGAGCACTTTATTAGAGAGCCTTTCTACTTGGTCTTGCACGGTGAGGCAAGCATAGAGATAGGTTGTAAGCAAACCGTGCGGAAAGCGGTTGATCAAAACCCAAAACACAGACTGCAAAATCAACAAACGCATGTGCACCTACAAATAATATAAATAATTAAAATAACACTAAATAGTTTGAGAAAACATGGCTGGCATTAGTTCTAGAGAGAGGTATTAGTCTTTAATAACTGTAAGCCCAAGACACCATACCGTCACGTGGATATGCCACTGGCTAATCAGTCCGTTGTATATATATCAACTATACATACATCACACAGAATACACATCTTGATACACTTTCCTCCACTCTTTTTGCTCACAATAACGAATGTATGTGTATATGGCGCCAACTAATTAATCTAGATATCTCCTAGGAGTTTCTTACAAAGCACTATGAAGAAGGTGCGACGTACAAAGATTAAATAGTGTATTTGTAACGGTTTAGGCTTGTCTTCATGTAGCTAGCTCATCCAAGGACAGACGGCTTATACGCTGCTCTGACTGGATCCCTCCTAGAACAACGCAGTCGCCAAATGATCATTGTCCCTTATCAGAAAACCCTTATAGTATTGCAATAAGGAGATGAGGTGCTCTCTGTTAGAGCGTAAAATGCGTGAATAGCTTAAAGTGTGGGGACGGGTTTTAAGTTCCACAGTAAGGCCTACAATGGCGAGAGCTCCTTGATACAAGGTTGCAGCCTTAACTCCAGTTATTGCCCTGCCAACTATAAAAGTCGAGGAATTAGGTGCCGCGGCGCATAGGACCGAACCAATCTCAGAAATGAGAATCAAAATAATTTAAACTGACTTTGTATTGAAGTATCTGTAGATGCTTCCAAATGTAGGTTGAAAGGCCGTGACCGTGAGGAGATAAGCTGATCTGTACTATTGTATGTGATCGAAAGCATTGAAGTAGGTTGATATCTTTAGAACTACAACCGCGATTATAGTAGTGTCAATGACTACTAGCAAAGTACCTAGGCAGAGAGAACTTATGACAAGTACAAGACGCCACGAATGTAAATATCCAGGGTCGCGCAGGTTCTTGGTTTTTTCTTGCTCTTCTTGACGTGTGCTGTGGTCTTGTCCCACCTCTTCTTTCGCGAGTGATACGGCCATAGTCATGTGAATGTTAGGAATGAATCAAAGAGTTTGAAAAAAGCGACACTCGAACGCACCACGGAGAGGTAACTCGTTGGAGGATGTGGGTATGACTCTCTCCTCGTTTGGGTCGGCATATTTCCGTGCATTCTCCATGCCTAGGTATGATAGTGGCACGGTTATATTGCGTTTGATATTGGTGCCTCTTCTATGCCACGGCCTAGTGTCAACACAGCTTACTGCAAAATAAATTGTGCCACCCGAGAAAGGATTTTATTAAAATATGCCTGAAAATTTGCGACCGCGCCGCACACATACTTAATCGCTCCCAATAGTCGTCCTTCTTCTGCACTACGCCGCACACATACCTAACCGCCCGGAGTTGGTAAACCCGTTTGCAGTTCACCTCAGGACCAACTGAACACTTTTAACGACTTGAATGTGAAGAAGCCGAGCCACCCGCGTGTACTAAAGAAACATACCCACAAATGAGACCAGTCCAAGAGTAAGCAGACAGATGACTGCATTAATGCGTTCGACATTCGAGCCAAACAAAGTAAAGGGAATCGTAGAGTCGTTCAGGCCTTGGTTAGAACGCCACATCATGGGGTATATGTAGGCAGGAACAGACCATGTCAAAAACAATAAGACCCAAATGAAACCAAACCCCTTTTCCACAGCACTAGGAGGCCGGTTTTCCTTCCGTAGTCGGCGGTAAAGTGTCGATATAGCTTCTTCTATGGTGATTCCAAGAACTTGTGCTATGAAGAAATGCATAGCTCCTGAGTTGCGAATAGATATGCCAGATGCGAGATCAACTATCAAATGCATGATTCCTGAAGACATGAATGCTACCAGAGTCCGCAAACAACGCGCAATTAGTGTTCCGCGGGACATCTGCAGCAGATTGTGGACAAGATAGTTTGAAATTGAGGCGAACTTTCTCGCATTGGTCTGATGCCAGAAAATACTTAGATAGGTTAGCGCAACATTGCGGGAAAGGGTGGGTAGAATACTTCCAAAATCTCCGTACCGTATACGCCTCGTAGGGCGAGCCATAGAATGGCGGCCAATCGAGGGGTTTGGAGATTCCTGAGGTGACAGTCAACAATGCGAGGATGTAATATATTCCCCCCTGGACGCAATTAAGGCTAACCCCTGCCGCTAAGACAGCAAAGAAGCGTATGACCAGTTCTTCTGCAGTAACGTATTTAAGGCGGGCAAGAAGAGGAACCTTATCCAACGTCAAAAACTTTGCGGCAATCTCTGGGTTGTTGCTAGAATTTATAAAGTCTAATGCAACGTAGGAGATTAGGATAGTGACGAATGTTTGTAGAATGTAATCTTTCCGCTCCGTCACCGTAGCCTGGGGAAGATTCTTGACTTGATACTGGGTTCCAATGAATCGGAATGAAGAGGTTATCTTCATTCCAAATGCGAGTCTCTGGCGAATAATGGCGAATTTGTTCTTTTGCGGATGGCCCTTGAGGGTATATTTTTTCCCAAGGTTTGGCAGCAACCCATTCGTCGGCTTCATGACACTCGTGGCCGGGGCCTCTTTTTCGTAACTCCAGCGACTAATAATGGCGATGTCGAGATAGTGATAGAGGTAAGTTATGGAATATCCGCCAAGCAGGGCAGCCCATGGGGTTCGATTCATATACAGCATACATATTGGTACGCATTGTACAACGCAAAAGATGACAAAAAAAAGGCCCACTAGACGGGGGAGTAAAAGAGGTGAAGTAAATCCCACCACAACTACGTTGGTGGCGAGCTCCGCAATGAGGAAGACGATAGGGTGCATAATCGATGGGAGTATGTCTGACAGCAACAGCGTAGTTGTCTGACTTGATATTTATTTGATATCGTTTCTCGCTTCAGGGGTCTTCGGAAGCTGATGCGGTTTCATGTCGTGAAATAAGTGCGAGAACGATGCAGGGATAATGCAATAGGGGGCTGATCGTAATCAGGAACTCGGTACTATACTTCCTCTAGGCCGGTAGACCTAGTATCCATACGCAGGTCGGCAGTTTTGAAAGGTCCATGCGAGCTTTGAATGAGTTTTTGGTGCTTCGGTGAGAATGTGCAGTTATTGCGGCACGGAAATTTCCTTGAAAGTGTATGCAGCCTCGGGAACTAGCTTTGGTCTCAGTGTCCCAACAATTATTCCTAATCTTGCGGCAACCTTCGACAAGACCCTTTGTATAAAGTACCATGAGTGATCTCGGGGTTATTCGAATAAACCGAGTTCAGCACGATACAGTACGGGCAAAGTGTCATTAGCATAGGGGACTTATCTTCCCGTCCCTAAACTCCCTTTCAACAATTTCTCTAACAGTGTTCCACCTCGTCCTTGCATCATGCTCAGCATCGAATGAATACAACCAACGGTTCTACGCACAGGTCAGCACTCTGATTCCTGCTTATGTCATCTTAACAACGAAATCGACAACACACCTTGATCTTAACATCCTCAGGATCGATCTCCCTCTCTTCATCTACATCCTTCAAGATCCCATGCCACCGATTCCTCAAATCCTCCCCGTTAGTCTGACTCTGCCTCGTGCGCCCAAACCTCAATTTCTCATAACACCTCGTCGCTACCTTCACTTCATTTTTGCCTTCTATCAAACCCAGACAAACCGCAAGCACCCCTGCACTCTCCACAGCCTGACTCGCACCCTGTGCACTCGTCGGTAAATGCGCGTGACAAGAGTCGCCAAGAAGCGCTATACGATGGCTATGGGGAGAGACCCAAGTCGGCAGCGGCTCGCGGTAACAGATCTTCCAGTCTAAACAGCTCTCCGTTGCTTGCACGATCCCTTTTATCTCTGGATCCAGCGTTTGCGCCAGCCTTCTCACCTCTTCCATATCGCCGGGTTGGAACCAGCTCTCAGGCACATCCCCATCGTCTTTATGAGTCAGAATCCAATTAAATTCTTCGCCATTTCGGAGCGTATTCTGCACAAGATGTGTGTCCGGGCCAATCCAGAAATTAACACAGTCGGCGCGCATATACTTGTTCAACCTCTCATCCTCCCTCTGCTCCTTCGTAGGCTTGAAGAAAGCGCGGAAACACGCATATCCCGAGCTCACCGGGTCGTCGTCTACGCCCAAGACAAGCGGGCGCGCGAGTGATTTTATGCCGTCTGCTGCGATGATGATGTCTGCTGAAAGCTTCTCGCCAGATTTGAGGGTTATAATGGGTTGCGGATCGGAGTCTTCGAATGCTAAAACTTCACTGCCCATTCGTATCGGCATGCCTCTCCGCCTCACCCACTCGAGGAACACATCGTGATAGTCTCCCCGATGTCCAATATACCCCGCCATGTCCATGAGCGGCTGAACTGCTAACTCCTTCCCATCTTTCCACCTCCTGATCGTCATGTTCGGAGCCTGGTTTCCAATTCTCCGTATCTCATCGACGTCGCAGCCCCATCTCTCCAAAAGCTTGAATGCATTCTCGCCAAGGCCGAGGGAGTCGCCTAGCCTTCCAAATTCGCGGACTTTGTCGACGACGCAGAGAACGCGGTGCCCGTGGTGGTGGAGCGCGAGGGCTGCGGCGCAACCTCCGAGGCCAGCGCCTATTACTATTGCTTTGGTGGACAGTTAGTATAGAAGAACATGCAGAATTGAGCTAAAATATTGGGTTTATAGAGGTGTAGTGAAAGTTAAATACCTGTGAGTGGGGGATTGTGGGGTGATAGCAGGGGTTTGTATTGTTTGGATGCCATTGCAAACTGAGACTATGGACTATAAGAGAAGAGTGGGTATATGGCGATGAAATGCCGGGGTTGCAATTTGCACATTAAAAAAAGAAGGCAGAATAGCGACTCTGAGAATACTCTGGAGTTTACAACAAACGACCAGGGTGACACGCGTAGAAGCGGAATTGTTCCACCTGTCTCCCCGCACTAGGCACTTCGGTGAACGTGTGGGGTCTACCAGGCTGAATGTGGGGAAGTGGAGCATCGGCATTTGGGTGCTTGGGGGTAGCATTGGGAAAACATCAACTGGAGCAGGACTAGCATTCCAAACAAGAAGAATGAGCGCGACTTAGTCTTCAGGGCTTTACGGGCGATATTCTACAGCTTGGGAGAGATTGTACCTCCGCCAACGGCCTTCTCAACACGATCACCGAACAACTCCCAGCCTTTACCTCGATATTTCTTGGGCCATATGCCATTTCTTCCCGGAGCCAAAATGCCATTCGGATCCAACGCGTCCTTAATCGTCTCGTTGAACCTCATCAGCGCGTTGTTGTTCCAACTATAGGTGCGCGCGACCTGATCCGCGAAGAGCAAATGCGTCCGATACTCGCCATATCCCTCTGCCGCAGTTGCCACAATCAATTCGCGCATCAATGCCGCAGCTCGTCGTTTCTCATCGTCGGAAGATCGGTCATAGATGATGTTTGTGATGTAGTGCATCTCACGCCCTGCGACACAGAGGGTAGGGAACAAGTCGAAGCCGTATTTTGCGTGGAGGCGCACATTGATACTGTGCACAACCTGTGCGTCATGGGCGCGGGTGGGGGTAATTGGAGAAAAGAATAGGTGTGCAGCGTTAGGTTTCCAATTCAGCCAGTCGAGCTCCCGCAGGACAGGCACGCCGCTGCAGACAAGCGCTCGGGAATGGATGTAGTGGTCTGGCGGAAGGGAGGAAGGGAGGAAGAATTTTGACCCCTTGATTCTTGAGAAGGCGACCTTGATGAGGGAAAGCTGGGAATTGATGCTCGCCGCATCTCCATACTGGGTACCATAAAAGACCCAAGAGCAGTCTCCACATGGCAACTGCGACGCGTGCTTGCGGACGAGTTCTCTTGGAAGCGGTGAAGAGCCAGAATACCAGTGTGACTTTGGAAGTCCAGTCACATTCAGCTCTTGCGCAACGTGTCGTAGCTGGGGGATGTTGCCCAGTATCCCCTTCTGAGCCAGCGGCCTGATAATTTCTACAATCTCGGGAAAATCTTCGTCTTTGGGGAAGGTGATCATGTATGATTGGTGCCCCGTCTCGTGCATGAGGAAGAAGCCCATCTGACAAACGATGCCGAAGTTGCTTTGCGAGAAGATGCCATCAGAGTACGGGCCGTACGCGGGTTGGAACGACTGCCATGTCGGATTGTCGGCACCATTCTTTCCAGGCAGTGCACCCATGCCCGTCCGCAGCAGTTCGCCATTCGGAAGCACAACTTCCATGCCGCAATGATTTGCGAAGTGGTCGCCCATGGGAGTGTATCCGACACCTCGATCGATGGCGTTTCCTAATACGCTCCCACCACCTAGATCAGGCGTGTCAATCCAAAGCGGCAGCTGTCGCTTCTGGATTTCCTCATAGAGAGCGAAGTAGGAGACGCCAGGTTCCACCACACATGACGCGTTCTCAGCGTCAATGTTCAGGATCTTGTTCATCCGCTTCCCTAGATCGACCACAACCGACCCAGGCACGCGTGGCGCACTGCCTCCATATCCGACATTCCTCCCCATGGAGATGGGATATATGGGTATCGCGTATTTGTTCGCCCATTGAACGATGGTTTGCACTTCGGCCGTCGAGCTCGGGTACGCGACGGCGCTGCTGACGAGGTCCTCTTGGTCGACGACGTGGAAGGCATCATGCGTGTTTGGGTGCTCGAGGTACCAGCCATCGACGAGCGGCTTATCATTGAGCACGACGTTCTCTTGGCCCAATTGTTGCTTCAACGCCGCGATGGCCTCGTCGAAGGTGGCGCGTGTGATATCGGGTGGAAGGCGGACAGGGTGCCGGCGAGGCGAGCTTTCAAGGACGGTCTTGTGCGAGTATAGTTGATCTTTGGCTGCCTGGGCGATGGTAACAAGGCGTGAGGGGACGCCGCTATACTTCTCTGCGAGCGTTGGTGGTGGTTTCTGCCGTCTGCTCATGTTTATCCAGGTGTCTCTAGGGTGGGCGATGAGCTATGGGAGTGTCTCCTCTCAGGAAGACAGTGTCTGGAGAACGAGACATGGTTACGCGTTGTGGTCCTCAATTCCGCAGTGCTGCTGCATGCAATGTGGGGAAGATGGAGAAGCTTGGGGAACGCTGCTTAGTCTTTCTTAGCATCGGTAATTGCTGATTGGCCAAGCCTCACTTCAGCTCTGCCGCGCTTTCCCTGACACTCACCTTACAACTCATTGCAAGCACTTGCTTAGACATCACTTAACCAAGCCACTCTTTGGAGATCGTCGCGTCTCCTATTCAGTCATCAGATCGTGGTAGATTGGATATTCGGTGAAAGGAGCCGTGTGACAGGCAGTACAATACCCTTAAGGTCCGCTGCCAAGTTGCCGATTTTTTTCCTGGCAAGTCGTCCATGGAGATCGCTCTACTGATCATCATAAAAATTGACATGGACATTTAGTGATGAGAATGCTTAATTCTCGGGCTTTAACACTCTATATTACTCTTACACTCGCACAGCTTGTTAGTGTTGTGATGGGTAAGTGTAGACCGCATAGGCGCTAGGCCCAACATAATAAGAATTTCGCGTCGCAGGGAACGGCATTTCCACTCACATTCACCTCACCTCATCTCATCAGTAAAGCTATCAGAAGCGAGTCACCAAATCACGATGTATCATCGCGGAAGAGAGTCTAAAAGATTGTAACAAAAAACAGTGTTTGTGGAGTGGGTACGAGCTAGCCGGCTGCAGTTCATGAAATTATCGAGCCTTGACGTCATTTTTCGCTCGTCCTCGACAATCGCGCTTCTGCGGGCGCCCTATGCGGTGTGATGAAGTCGATTTCTGCTCATAGACCTCGATTGCGTTGACTCAAATCAACGGTTTGAAGATTTTGGCCTTCAACCGAAGCTACCTAGGTAGAAACGCAGTCGGATGACGTAGTAGGAAGTGAGCAGCGTCGTCCAAGAGTTTGGTAGATTCACACGACTAAGAAAATACAATTCCCTTATCTTCGTCTAGACGTCAATAACGCGAAAAAGGGTATCATCTTATTGTATGTCCCCTGCATTTATATCATTTGCACATACATGCAATACATTGCATTGACTTTTGGATTTTCCCTCGCTGTCAATGCTTGGGTCTTCTTCTGGATCAACGGAGGTTTTTTTAAGCCGGCTGTCACATTTGGGATGTGTTTGATTGGTGCGCTGTCATGGTGCGAAGGATATTGCTTTTCTTCGTTCAGATACTGAGAGGTATTACGGCCTCTGCCCTCATTAGCTGCATGTTCCCTGGTCCGCTTGCTGTACAGACCAGTCTCGGTGGTGGAACCCCGATAGCGCAGGGATTGTTCATTGAGACGATACTTACCGCGGAACTTATCTTCGCAATCTTCATGTTGGCTGCTGAAAAGCAAAAAGGTATGTTCCCAAACTTCTACTCCCTATCCCATCAGTATCCGTGATACTAATCAACTTGGACACGGGCACTTTCACGGCCCCCATCGGCATTGGCCCCGTCCTATTCGTCGCCGAACTGTCTGGCGTCTTCTTCACCAGCGGCAGTCTGAATCCTGCGCGCTCCTTCGGGCCAGCTGTGGTGAATCGAAGCTTCTACGGCTATCATTAGATCTACTGGGCTGGCCTGATCCTCGGTGCTGTTGTCGCAGCCGGGTTCCACAAGTTCATTAAGATCCTAGAATATGAGACCACGAACCCTGGCCAAGATGCCTAGGAATCACACATGTGTTAGCGATGTGGTGAAAACAGTTCATTGAGTGAGGAGGGGAGGAATTTTGAACGGCCAATGAGTAGTGAAAGCACCCACAGTAATGCGGCGTATGCGAGTTGCGTGAATGACGCTTCAGCGAGTGCGATGAATGGGTTAGGTACTTATTGTCCTAACCTAGATGCAAGCCGACCAAATAAGGCCAGAAAAGAGAGCCCAGTTATGGGTAATACAGACGAGGCTTTCCATGAGCTGAATAGTGAGATGCATGTGGACGAGAATATGATGAGTGCACCTGGGAATGGTCGAACTATTAGTCAGATCGCCAACTGCATTCTCTATTTCTTTCCAGGATCGACTCCCAAAATTGTTATCATTATCTCAACCTGCCTAGAAGAGACTATTCATGTAATCAGCACAGATCCTGCCCTACATTTCCCTCACCCAGGTGAGTAGATGAGTGCGCAATCACGTGCAGAGTCGGCAATTCCCAAGGGCAAGATGCCGGTGTGGTATCTTCGTGCCACATTCAATATGCACGACATGGTAGTTCCATACCTCCGCATTCCGACAGCCAGGCTCGCCAGCACTATAAGTTATGCGGACTTGTGCCCTCAAAGTATCTCTGGAAGGTGATAGGCCCTCTACTATCCTTCAAATTGCGGTATCGTCGCTTATGAGTGGAAGGATCTGCATCTTTAACTTCAATAGATGAAACTGATTAGAATCGCATGGTGCATTGGGGGAGAAAGGGAGTGGGAACCTCGCACACCTGGGTAGTATAGATAATGGATATTGATTCGGAGTGCAAATAAGTTGAGGGAGCCTCGCACTTTACTTCTTGCTTCGACTCTCAACATAGGTAGCTGTCTTCTCGAGGTTACTGGTACACCAGTCATTTTGATTTCTCTCGGGAATATTTACACAAAATGAAGTGGTTCACTCTCCTGCTCCAAGCTGGGCTCTCCCAGGCTGCCCTTCGATTCGGATGCGCAAGTGTTTCTATCCAGCGCCTAGATCCGCTCGTGGAGCCTGGTCGCATTCCTTCTTCTCACGTAGATCCACCCTCTTCATTCGGGTGAACTGAGCTGACTCTATATACCAAAAGGTTCACCAAATTGTTGGAGGAAACGCCTTCAATGCGACCATGACCGGGGACATTGGCGAGAAGGGCAGCTGCACTACCTGCGCTTACACTGAAGGTATTGCCACAAAAGCTCCACCATAGAGTGAAAATGACTGACGAGCGTAGACTTTTCGAATTACTGGACGGCGGCAATGTACTTCAGACACGAGAACGGCTCTTACAAACGGGTGCCGATCTACCCCAATGCTCAATTAGGTTGTTATTCCATCATCTGTGTTTTTATGAGGTCAAGAAAAACCTAATATATCCAGGTTACGAAGGTCAGAATGCTACTGATATCAAGGGCGGCATGACAGTGTACTATACCCAAAAGGATTTTGATAGCAATGGTGACCAGTACATCACTGCATTCCCGCCTGTACGTATTGTCAGAATTCTGCTTCTTCAGTTAGAATTAACGCAACCCCCAGGGCTTCCGCATGACTGTCGGAAACCCCGGCGTAACGACCCTCAACGGCACCAAACTTGGCCTCCGCTACACATGTCTCGAAACAATCCTAACTAGGGGATTCGAAACCCCGGACTTCCCCCAAAAACCCTGCGCAGCGGGAATCATGGCCATTCACCACTTCCCCGCCTGCTGG
This sequence comes from Beverwykella pulmonaria, assembly GCA_001599595.1. Taxonomy (NCBI): domain Eukaryota; kingdom Fungi; phylum Ascomycota; class Dothideomycetes; order Pleosporales; family Melanommataceae; genus Beverwykella; species Beverwykella pulmonaria. Next base: position 2,521,982 of record BCHH01000007.1, on the reverse strand, counting down.
GATGGCAAGAACCTCGACTCGCCCGATCACCAGTCCCATGTCTACAGCACGACCAAGGGCGGCTTCCGCGTCGCCGACCCATGCCCTGCCTCACACCCCGTTCGCATGCCGCAGCTTGCTTACGAGACATTGTGGAATACCACGGCATTCAAGGATATGTGGCCGAAGGATGGGAGCCAACCGTTTGTGTGGAGTTATATGGATAACAAGGGGTATGGGACGCATGCGGACTACGTTTTTGGCTGGAAGGGAGATTCGCTGCAGCGCGCGATGAATGATTCTTGCATGTTCCACGCGTGTGGGAGTCCGGGGGTGCAGGGCATACTGAAGACTCAGACGGTGGCGGAGATGAACAAGTGTGCGGTGGCGAATACCGTTACGGAAGATACGGAAGGTTGGTTGGATGAGCTGCCGGGATACGGAATGAAGTAGAGATTTTAGGCTTGGTGAAGCTTTTGAGGAAGGCTTAGCAAGCTCTTGGGCCGGAGTGCTCGTTTCTTCCGTCATGGTTTGGTGCGAGACCTACATATTTAGACTACGATACGGGATACGAAACACTCCTTTGCTCATGATCGCACACAGTATATTTTTTTTCCCAGTTAATACGTTGCCCGAAATCAGCTCTCATTCCACTTCGCGATCCTTGTCCTCGTTACCCCTCGAACGCAAATGGCAACCAAATGTGTATCCGATGATGGGGCCCCAACGTTGCTACATTGTCATCTGAAATTTGGGGTTCGTTCGTATCCTCTCCCCATATTTATAAAAGAACCAAGGAAGAGGGCACATAGCGAGAGCCAAAAATCCCAGCAATGAGTTCCCCCACCCTAGACCTAATGCTTTATACATGGACCTTCCGGCCAGAGGCACAAGCGCGCCAATAAGTGAACGCACAGCTGTGGACACTGCAATTGCAGAGGCTTCGTACAATGGGTGTGCATCGATGAAGTATGTTGCAACACACATCATCAACGTATTGACACCAATACCTATGAACGCAGTGCCAAGAATCGGAACGATCCAATGGACTTTCGCATCGGCGGCCCAGCCGTACCAGAAAAGGCCAACGGGGATGAAGAAGCAGGCAGGGATTAAAGGAGGTAATCGATATTCCGGCTTATATCGCCCTTCCTCGGCAAGCTTCTTCAAGAGCTTGTCGGAGACTGAGCCAGCGGCAACAAGTCCAATCAAAGAACCAATGCCCATACCCAGATATGTGAGACCAATGGTGCCGGTGCCAAAGCCGTATTGGTCCTTGAACACGAGGGGAAACGTGGTGAAGAGAAGATACATGTATCCGTAGATGATGCCTTGGTATAGCGAGAGAATAGCAACAATTGGAGACAGGAAAAGGAGACGGAGGGGTCTGATGATTCCGCGTGCGAAAAGATGTGAGGCTTTCCGATCAACGTACATTGCGGTCCGCAGATTGTTGTTTCCAGTCTCCTTCTGAAGTCGCTTGACCTTTCGATCTAGAAGCGTGGGTGGATACGTCTCCTCCTGCAAGATGAAAGAGGCAACGGCACCGACCCCAGACGCAATTGACAGCACCCAGCATATCCATCTCCAGCCCAAACTTGCTCCGAGGTAACCGCCAGCGATAGGTCCGAGGATAGGCCCCATAAGAGGCCCCAGACTCCAGATTGCAATAATCTTCCCTCGATTCTCAGGCTTAATGAGGTCTCCGAAAGTGCCGGCGCCAATTGTGATGGGACAGCCGCCGAATGTCCCCGCTAAGAAACGAAAAACGATGAGAGCAGAAAGAGATGGGGATACGGCAGTCGCAATGTTGAAGACAGCAAAGAGAACACTGCAGATGAGGTACACAGGTAGCCGACCGTACATCTCCGAGAGTGGCCCGAGGAACAGTGGCCCAAAGAAGTAGCCGAGCACCCAGATGGAAACTACGAACGAAGCTAGAAGGGGGTTCGAGGAATGGTATGTAGCCATCACTTCGGGGATTGCGGGGGCGAAAACCGTGCTACCAAGTGGCCTGCATTGCCTCAGAAATTTGTCCCTCGACACGTTGCAGAGATAAGGAGAAATGGTGACACGTACGTGAGAAATGTGCAGTAGCAAATCACTAAAATGTTCTTTGCCTTCCGTGCATTGGACCAGTTCATAGGTTTGTGGGGATCATTTGCGCCTTCCCAGTCCACGATTTCTGCGGCTTCAGCATCTTCGCCGTCTTCGAGATCTTGGCTGGGTGGAGTTTGGTTTGCATCTTTGATTTCATTTTCCAAGTCCTTCTCAATTGGTCGTGAGTGCTCGATGGTTGGAGGTGCATGCGCAGAGGTCTGCGAGTTGGCGAGAGACTCATCGTCCCTGGGAGAGATGTTCTTCATTACGTTAGTGTATGTATACTTCAATCAAGTACTGAATATCGTGATGCTGGTTCAACACTGGCGAGAAAACGGCGAAGTGATGCGTGGTCGAAGCCAGAAAAGAGGCACAAGTTTATGAGTGAATGAGTGTTAGGGGCCGAACATGCGCAAAGTATTGACCCGATGCAATAGTGAAAGAATGGTGATAGGATGGCGGCGAGTGAAGGAAATGTTGTGATTGGCGACCTCGGTTATGGAAGGAGCGACATGCATGCGGTCACGAGGTGTCGTTTCTGTCCAGCTACCCAGTGATGCCCCGCATTCTGGTTCTATTCCCGCTGAGATCATCCTCAACCTTTTTGAACTGACACTGCTGATTTTTCAACACAGTAATTTCAACACAGTAATATGCTATTCATGGTCGTGGGGGAGGGGGGAAAGCCCAGAGTGAATAGCATGAAAAGGGCGTAAAAAAAGGGCATAGAAAAAGGGCGTAGAAAAAAAGCGAAGACAAAGGGCGCAATGACCTGTTAATTGCCATCCTGCGAGACTGTAGACAAATTGTCAATGTAAAAATCTCATGATGTAGGTGTGTTGTACTGAACAAGCCCAGGGCCAAGAAAGCAGGAAGCCTTCGAAGGCTGCTTGTGAATGTGAAGCATCTCAGGTAGAGTCTTTTCGCATTTGTTTGTTGTGTCAAAGTTCTATAAGCAAGCGATGCGTGAAAGACTGTAGAGTAAGACGTTTCTCAAAAGCGCACAAAGCCGTACCAGCAACACATCTATTTTTTTAACCACAGTGCGCACTTGTTAAACATTCACTCAGTGTAGTGTTCATCTCAATGTTGTGGATTTTCTTCGAACTGCATCACTGCAGTAATAACTCCAGATATTTACGCATGCTTATCTAAACGGGGTTGGAGTTTGCTTTTTCATGAGCCCAAATGCTGGAGGCAAAACACAAGTAACGAAGCTGCACTTTGCAAGTATCGAGCCACAAACTATTAACAGCAGTATGAGATCCATCATTTCAGCCTTATGAGAAACAAACCGATCTTTTTTATGAGCCAAGACACGTAGTTCTATACGAGTTCATCTACGCTTCCCTAAAGGTCAGCTAGTGTCAGGCCACGTTACTGGCCCATCTTTGCTTTTCTTCTCAAGTGGGCGCTCCGGTTCGAGATCCTTGAGCCCACCGCTGTTCTGTATGGTCAGTTGTCAATTTCGGATCTGTTAATTGGAGCTGTCTTCTATACACAGGGCTTCACGAAGACTATCGGTTGCCTCGCGCCTCGCGCCTCGCAAAAGATCACATGCTACAAAGCAGGAAGTGGAATTGACGTAGTTATCGTCGGCTGTTTTATTTAGAGCAATCTGCTTAAAGACATATAATGATACTAGTAATAGATGGTGTCGTCTACTGTCCAGCCCCGTCCTCACCAATTCATAACGTTCAGTTCTCGTCCTTGTTGCTTTAATTCACCATGTTTCTTCAACCCACTGCATTGCTTCAACTCCCCGCGTTGCTCCATGTGAAGAAATCAGTAATTAGCCCTCACTGCCTCGAGTCCCAAATATAAATTCCCGCCCATAATCGTCTTGGAGTATGCCATAGCATCGGCCCAGCAGCACAATTTCGGCAACAAGCCTTTTAATCGTCAATTCCATCTCCTTTTTCTCAATTATGAATTCCGTTTTCTTACCAACCGCCATCTTGGACCTCTTCTTGACTAGCACCACTAATGCTACCGAGTGCTACGCTCAAAGCAGCTCGCAGCGTTGCGCCATAAGAGGCGGCATGTGGCGCTTTCGTGAAAACTTCTGCGCCAATTATTGGTAGAGCGACTATGCCAATGCCCTGTACACCTACAGCAACGGATCCTCGACCATGTTCCGGCATGTTGGATCTTTTCCCAATCAGCAATTCTACTGGGATAGTACTAGTATGTGCCAACTTCGATATTTCATGCGAAACGAAGAGTCGTGGGGGCTAAGGTTCATTGTAGAGAATATTATCTACGAGTGCTTTAGCAAGAGCGATGTACAGTTGATATATATATGGCAGACTGATCTGTCAGTGGTATATCCACGTGACTGTAGGGTGTCCTAGGCTTACAAGGATGGCTGGGATGATTGAAATGATTGGGACAGTCGATAGCAGACATGAAAGTAACATTCATTGAGGAACACTCATTCAACCTAAAACATATGCCTCGAACACTTGCCTCACAAATGATTAGCAATACTTGTAAATGTAATTTCGATATTGATGTGGGGAGTGTGGCGAGGCGATCACGAGAGGCGAGTAATACGATACTCTCTATGCCAAGGGAAGAAGGTAATACAATTGGGAGTATTAGAATTACTTGGCCAGACAATTATTCATGGCGTCTACCTTCGTTTACGATCCTATCTATGCTCCTCAACCAGAAAAAATAGCAACAGTCCCATATTCACTTGCGAGAATATTTGAAGTGTCCACTCTCGACTTTAACCAACAATTCGCCCCATTGTTGGTCAGGTAATCTCGTTTAAAATCATAGCCCATAACAACGCCGACACACTTTTGACCCCCTAAAGTTATAATATTGAACGTACTGCAAGCATCGATACACGTCTGTAGCGTGTATGAAACAAATCCAGCCAGATTGTTGCCTCCAGCGTCCCGATTACCAAGGCAGTTATATGTGTCGCCATGGACGGATAGGAGCTTGCCATTTGATATTGGACAGGAATTATCCACACGGGCGACATCGGTGGGCGACAGGGGGACGTAGAGGCCAGTGCTCGATGCCGTAGGTGTAACTGATACGGAATTTGAGACAGAGGTGAAGGTTGGGCAAGCTGGTATAGTGGTTGCGAGATTTGCATCGCCCCGTTGTGACTGCAAATTTACTTTGCACCTGGAAGTATGTTAGTCAATGACGAGCAAAGCATCTCCGAGACAATGGGTGAGACTGACTCTGCATTCCGAACAGCCATTGAACCACCAATACCGCCGCCTACTGCTGCCGCAACAACTAGGACCGCAAGGGCTATGAGAAACCAAAAGGTCCGCCGCCGTAGCCCGAAGATGGACCTGTCCTTCTTGAATGCATCGATTTGGTGCGCAGAGGCTTCCTTGGAGGATGCAGATGTCGACTCTTCATGGGAATAGTAAGGTCTGGCCTGAGACTGATCTCTGTAGTAGACTTCAAGACCGTCTCCCTGGTACACTACTTGTGGCGAATCGGCCATATTGTGGACCATACTTGGCTTGCGGGTGAAAGTTGCGTAAGGAAGGACGAGAGCTGCATAAGGCTAACAAGACGAAAAGTTGACTTAATGTTTGATCAGTACCTCTCAACTCGGGTTCGATGTCGCTCAAAGAGAGGGCGCGTCCTGGTTAAAGAAGATCACACAAGCCGTCTTCAGTCTTTTTTCATGAATGGTTCCTTGAAGAGGCTGATTGATTGGCCCGTCCACTGCCAACCCTGCGCCACTCGGCAGCATTTCAAGCCACCAATTAAAATACCAAGACCAGGCCGAAGTATTACATCCAGTAGTCTTTGAGAATACGCGAGGAAGTACCGAAAGGGAGCTTCATTAGTGGTAATACCGTCTCCAATTCGCTAGAAAAAGGGTAGAAAAGTGAAAAGGGGGTAAACATAGGGGAGGAGGAATACCAAGAACCTCTTAGATAAATAATAAAAGAGGAGATAGCAGTCCAGATTACATCTTGAAGTGCGCATTAAAGCCTAGCCCAATCTAAAGCTCCGCACCAAATCTCAATGCAGCCGGGTATAATTCTTTGCTCGTAGTCGATATTTGATAGTAACAAGCTCAATTTGTAATCACAAGGGGCAAAAAAAAAATCCTCGAGCCCGTGCATTGCAACCCAACCGTTTATCTCACAACTAACCTAAGCTCAAATCACACTTCGGAAAGACAGTCTTGGCGTGGGTATTGCAACGCAGAGGCTGCCTCGCTTACGGGAGTAGGGCATTCGAGAGTTCGGAGAATAATAGAACCAACGTTAAAAAGCGCCTAATAGCTATCTAGCAACCGACAAAAGCGATCCTACATAACAATGAATGCGAAAGGTTCTCGATCACAAGAATATAGCAGAAATTAGTGTGGTAGAGTAAAGGGAGGAAAATAGAAACAAGAGAGTAAAGGCGACTCGCAGCCATGCGATACCCGAGGCAGCAATGTACTAGGCAGGAGGATCAAATATCGTGAGGGACGTTCACAAAGAAGATGAGGTTTGGAAGCAGCCTGTTGCCATTTCGTTGTATCTAGCTATGAAAGGAAAGATATATATATGTGCTGTAAGCCCAGGACACCATACTGTCACGTGGATATGCCACTGACTAATCAGTCCGTCATATATATATCAGCTGTACATACTTCACATACAATACACATCTTGAAACCTTTTCCTCCACACCTCTGCTTACATGTGCCGAAAGATAGAAGGATAGTAGAGTTCTTCATGGTCTTGTTTGTTGAGATTAATTTTATTTCTTCTGAGACCCTTAGTCATCCTTCTTAAGAAAATGTGTATCTAAACCAGGAGCCACCTAGGGTTTGAACAGGAGACCTTACCATAAACCCTTTTTTAGGAAGAGCTTTCCGCTACGGTGTATTAGTACTCTCCGGAACTGTGTACGTCTGAGACTAGTGCAGCTATGGAGACGTGCGCTAGCGGAGAGGCGCCGGGACCGAAAACTTGAAGAATTGACATAGCATTCGTCGCCTTCGAAGAACGAAATGCAAGCCTTATCTGAAATATTTCCCTTTTTCTGGAGATCATTTCGTTTCAAAGGTAAATAGTGCTCCCTTGGGAAATGAGGCTTAAGGTCATACGAGAGATTACCTTCCGGATCTAGATTGGAGTTGTGCACTTGAGAATCGCACTTCAGAGAGTGAACTCCGAAGTTTGAGGTACATCCATTGAATTCATGACTCTTGGAGATTATATCTGTTGACAGAATAGGATCGGCCCTCACATTAGCAGCCGCTCTAGTTAATATTGTTGTATGTCCATGGATAAAGTCACATACTTAACATGATGGATCTCGTAGTGTCCATGATTTGTTTACTGTTCCGTGGCGTAGAAACGAAAGCTGTTTCCTGAGTAGCTTCGAAGACCATTTAGAAATATCATTTGGCTGCAAACCTGACCACAGGGAAACATACTGTTAGTCGACGTCCACTGTAATTGTTCCTAGCTTTGCAGGGTTAAATTGGCAGATGTTTGCGTATCGTTCTTGTTTTGGTGAATTAGAACGGACTGATCACATAGGCGGTGATGGAGCTTCAGTATGTGCGGTCCTCTTGCTGAGGTAATTTGTACGAAGGCAATTATTAAGGAAGGTACGACGATTCTCGTACTGGAAATAGAATGGGGAGTTGATTTTACGATATTTTGGATCAAAATTCAGCAATGTGGAACAGAAGATGAAAATTGAGATCTGGCGGAGGTTCCATATTGTTGGAAGGCGCTAGAATACCTCACTCACGTGCCAAGGGTGAATGCCCTGCCCTGCCCTCACTCTAGGTAAATCCATACACACACACACTCATGGAAAATAGAACCTTGACTTCCTTCCCACACTCGCCGACACATATCGACTGTCGACTGTGCTCAAGCGAAGCTCAGGTTGTAGAACTTTCTGACGAAGTCTTCCACTCAACCCCACACATGAACGATTCTATGCCGAGTGGGGGAAATAGAACACTGGCTTGATGTACAAGGTACGCGCATACACTCGGCAAGTGAAAAATTGTTGAAAGGAAAAGACGGTATAAAGAAGCTTCCTAACCGGTACGTAATTCAGGGACATCTCCATTAGCCCACTTCAGTGCCCCGAAGGTATACCTGTATTTCATTCCCTTCTAACCTCGAGCAGTGGGGAAGAAGGATTTTATCTTTCTGGCAATATTTTGGTCTCAGATGGTTTTGGTCGGTTAATTCGTTCCTATCAAGGTAGAATTTAAGAGATGACGTAAACAAATTAGAAAACTGTAGGCAAATTCGTCTGATTTTATTTATGAAATGTTGTAGAGAGTTCAAATAACGTCTGTCTACATGAGGGTGTTGTTGTCACAGAGCCCTGATGTTTTAGATTAGCCCCACAACGCCACCATCAAAGATGTTTTAAAAGCAAGTACCAAAATCGAAGTCCTGCCATAATTTCAATTTGTCGTTAGGATACATATGACAATGGTATGATGTTCCAGGTTAAGTTCATAGCATAATTGAGTGTGCACCTGCTCAAATCGCCCCAAAAATGATATTGAGCTCGTCAATATTCTTGGCAAAAAGAAAGATCGAAGTTTAGAGAGACATGTGAAGTGAATAGTGGGAGAGAATGAGGTGATGTAAAATGGATATACCTGGCCCAGAATCAAGTTAGAGTTACGGAAAGCTGAGCGGAGCGAACGGTTTAAGTCGCAATCGTGTGAATGAAGAGAACCCGCACCAATTTTTCGTGCACAGCTGTCAAATGCTTCGAGCGGGTGGACGTATTGCAGCCCTCTCGATGCCATGGGTCGCACATTGGGCTTTAAAACATTTACTGCAACCTAACATGGAAGACTGAGTAAGAAAATTTTAGTATGAGTCAAACTTAGCCCCTTAGCTATGAGCCTGTGTTTAGAACCAGCTTCCAAGAATTCAATAGTCAGGATACATTGCCTTCCCTGGCTGCTGTGGCCAAGTTGGTTGAAGCGAAACAGGTGAAAACTGCATAGAGTTTCTCCTGTCGATCCTCTCCTGCGCTTCGGCTTGCTCTTGCCTTTTTTTCTGCTGCTTGTACTTCCAGATCTTGAATCCGATGCCAAATATCACAGTTATAACCGTGCCGCCAACCGAGACAGCAATACCAATGATGCCACCACTACTTAGTCCTCCAGACGAAGTATTGCCGGTAGATGCAGTTGACGATCCTGTTGGGGTAGCACTGGCATGGAAGGGACTATTGGACTTGTACGTCGATTCTGCGGGATACGTGTATTCGGAAGTGAATGAGTCGAGCGTCGTGGTGCCTTGTTGAACACCATGGGCACAGGTGCTTTTACCGTACGCGGAAACGCAACCACGGCCTTGTTTTGAAACACAACCGTCCTCGCACACGGTTATAGAATTCGAATTCTGGCAGCATGTGTCTCCGCAACATCCCAAGCCCTCATCGCACACACTGTTGTCATTGCAGCAATCGTGTTTAGCATCGAGACTATAGCAGAGGATCGAAGAGCCGCCTAAGCTTGCGTATCCAGCGCCATTGCATGATAGCCAGCCCGGTCCGCTCTTTTGGGTGCAACAGTCGGAGTTGTCATTGTAATTGATGTTGTCGCAATGAGTCTGGAAGGCCTGTGTCGTCCAATTTGTGTCGGTTCGCCGGAGTATTTGAGGCTCTAACAGAAAGCCGGACTATCCTTGTCAGAGAGCGAATCGGAAGTAACAATAACGACATACAAACAGTGCAGAATCAATGGGCTCTCCGTAAACGAGCAGAGGAGCTGCGAAGAGACTCACTAGTCGGTGAAGTGCGTTGCGCCGCATAATGAGTCTGAGCAAAGCAATGACGTAAGAATACTTATGGAGAGAGTTGGTAAATTTATAGCGCGAAGGTGGGAATCCCACGATTCTTCTTCATCATATCATTTATGTTCTCTCTATCCAGTCACCCGATCATGAACTGAAGGGTACTTGAGAAGAGTGCGAGAAGTTGAAGAGGTGGAGAGAGCATCCATCTCATGTTGCGCGTTTCTGGACTGCAGCGTCGCCTACGCTACCCGAAAATATACATCTAACCCTGATGATGGCTTAGCATCAAGTGCGATTGGACATTATAATTTGTGGCTTGTAGACTAAAGAAGCGCGGCTTGACTCGCTCGATATCCAAGGTCGCTTAGAGTTTATGGAGTGATCCAATCTAGTATGAATGACCAAAGAATGTCCTGCGAAAACGACTAAGACAGGACGCTAGCACACTGAGTAGACAAAGTAAACTTAGGATAGAGGAGTTATCCTTTGGTATCCTTCAGATGAATGAACAGAGGAGCACAGAAATTGTGGTTGTAGATTTACATTGGAGAAAGTTCATGTGTGCTAGCTTGGCATCACCTGATCGAAAATGATTGCCTAGATTGAGGCTGATCGGATGATCTACAGAGCTGCCCATGACCGCTCGCCTTAAAAGGAGGCATTAGGCGAGTTCCATTCAGGGTTCAGCCCCAAATTTTAGATGTAATTGTTCGACATTCTAGAATTTTCAATGAATCAGGATTATTTCGAGACAGATATAGACATTAAAACGGCTGGGTATTCTTCGCAAGTCAATGAACGCTGATCTTTATCACCATGTTGCTTACAACCGAAGCGTGAAATTATATTTTTTAGAAGTCGTTTACCTATATTGTGCGATGCTTACAGCGTATCAGCATTTTAAAATAAACACCTTGGACTTGTTGTTATGCGCTCCAGGCATCTCCAAGGTCCATGCCCTCTTCCACAAATCTTGATGACCAGTGTGCATCCGAGTCATAAGCCGGCAGCGCTCCCATCTCATTCATGACTGACACCTTCCGGGTCTCAATTACTAAGACAGTCATCAAACCAGCCATTAGAATGTCCATTTTAACATGCGCCTCGGTGCTCGTGCAAACAAATTGTGGTGGAGAGTTTCCATCTGGATGAAAATATATCACGGCCAGATCGCTTGTGTTCTCTCGTGGATCACGATATCTGCCTTGAGCATCTCGTACGGCGGCCTTAGCCTAGATCGTTGGTAATCAGTGATCTTTGAGCTCGAAGTAGGTGGAGCATGAAATTTACGTACCCTAACAAGACCTTGAGGGCGGGAGTCGAAGCCTTTCCACCCTTCAACGACGTAGAAAACTTCTGCTAATCCTCCTTCACTACCGTTATCCCACCATAAACCGTAGGCATTCCCTAACGGGCCGAGGGTCTGCCGGTCTCCCCACGATAAGTGCAGCGAGTTACCTTTTCCACCCACCATCGTTTCTTGTACCACAGAGCCTGCAACAACCTTCTTCCATACCGGCATGGATTCTAGAACCAATTTCGCCACTCTCCAATTCCCTGGCTTGACTAGGTCTAAACTAGGCTCAATATCAGACGTGCAAATGTGATACCAAACTCCATGGATCGGGTCTCGCCGCTTGATTATGAGTTCATTGAACTCAGTGCCTGATCTGATACTGGGTTGCGCGGTCAAGGAGTACAAGGGTTGCCTATCTGCAGGCCCAATGTGGATTCGTTCAGCAATGGGGTGTATGTCGATTCTAGTCTGGCGGAACAGTCGCAAAACGAGTGTGGCAGAGGGGTCCAAATTTGTGCTCGAATATTCTTCAACGTATCCTGGCGGCGCAGCATTGTATGATGGAACAGCATCGTAGCCTGGTGGAGCTTCTGTTATATGATTTGGCGAAGGTGAGCTTGTCGTAAAATGGCCTAATAATGCATCCTCTCGATATAAGGATAGAGCGACATTGAAGAAGTAGCCCAAATCGCGAGTACTGATTGACGGAATACTGCCAGAAAAAAATCTTGAAGGAATCGCTGCCTGAGGTTGAATCGGTTTGTACGGCCGTGGAGGAGCGAAAACCCGTGAGTAGTCTCCCGTTCGCTGGTTTGGGTCTGACGGTGGTCCAAGAACTTTCTTTTCTGCTTTTCGAATCGGCATTGTATTTATTCTGCACTGAAATCGTTGCTACAAGCTCTGAGGAATGTTGGTCTCTTGATTGTGGAAGATGATGGGGGTTCCAGCTGAGACCTTGAAGACCCTGATTCCAGTTTTGCTTTTACGCCAAATGAATATTACTGGATGTGGATGCGGCTGGAAAGCCTTTTCGGCTGCTGCAAAATCTCTTCCAATCCCAGTTAAAACTTGCTTGTATTAGGAGCCACATAAATCCAGAGCTGTGCAGTTATCTCAAATTGCCGAGTTGATTCGCCAATAATGTCCTCTTCCGGCCGGATTTCGTGTTTTCCCTCAGTCCATCATTTCGATAGATTTTAAAAGCAAAACTCGAGGAATGAAGCGAAATTGGGTGTACACATGCGGCTGCGAAACCCTTGATATACCGGCCTCAAAAGACGCGCCATATTGAATAGTCTGGCATCTAGTACCCTCATGTTTTTTGCTCTCTAAGCACGCTCATTTAGTTGTTTCTTCTTACCTACCAACTTTTGGGTACATTTATTAGCACCTCGGACCAGCAACGTGCCATTCACCATGGATGCCCGAGAGATCAAGCTGATTGACACAAGTGGACGCCATGGCATGCCTGCTCCCGAATTTATGGGCAATCGTCCTGCTGAGGGTATATAAAATACAAACTTGAAAATGTGAGGGTTTTTAATTAATTTGGTGAAGCACTGCAAGGACAACCTGGACTGCATGGTCGATCAGCAGGGACTCCTACAGTAGGAGCGCCGGGCGCAGACATTCGAATACGCATTACATACGCCTCAGAGGAGCCTGGAGTTGTGCAAGTGGCCGGCGAGGGTCCCCATACAGGTCAGATGTGGAAGATCGCGAGGGATGAGAAGATGCTATTGAAAGCGAATGGAGGAAGTGGCGGTGCAGGAGGTAGAGGGGAGGATGGACAAGCTGGTGGCCGCGGACGAGACGGTAGAAATGCAACAAAGCATAAAAATGGAGGGGATGGAGGGGATGGCGCGCCCGGCGGAAAGTGAGTATGCCAGCTATCCAGTGGTATCGAAATCGAGATGCTAATTCAAAACTCCTTGAAAGTGGTGGCTATGGTTCCAGTGGAGCAAACGGCGCGGCCGGTGGCAACGTGTTTCTCACTGTTCATGAAGAAGATACGGATCTGCTAGTGCCTCTTGAATTCAGTGTAAATGGTGGTGCTGGAGGGGAGAGCGGACAGCATGGAGAGCCCGGTGATGGTGGCATAGGTGGGCGTGGGGGAGCGCCTCATGCATGGTAGGTGGTTTCTGGCATGGAACGATAATATTTGGGTTTGTTCTCATGATCAATTAGGACAGAGAGTCACAACAATTATGTGTCAGCGCACACTCGCCCTGGTGGTGTGAACGGCCGTAACGGTGCTCCGGGGCACAGAGCAGCAACTGATTTGACAGGAGGGAATTCGTAAGTTGATATGATCTTAATTCCATTAGATGCTTAGCTAAAGCTATATGTAGTGGCCCAAATGGTAGTATCCAGATCAAGATCATTAGGGGCGATCTGTCCGAGGCCACATATCCCGCTGTCTACAGCTTGCAAGTAGTTAACTTCGACATTATCGACGAGAACGGAGACGGTATCAATGAACCTGGCGAGCATCTCCATGTGCACAATATCCGAGTTCGGAACATGGGCGGCATGCCTTCCCCCGAGGCTAGGTCCATACAACTTCTCATTCAGGGTACCCAGTTTTTGGATCCCATTATTTCCGAACCACTCGAGCTACCACGATCAATTCAGCCAGGGCAGGAGGTTGAAGTCCCCGGAGTATTACGAGCTTTTATTAGGAATGAATGGTCGGAGAAGCCTCTAGGCCTCATGCTTAGAGCAAACGAATTCGTCAGGCTTGTCGCCTTTTTCAATGAGAGGTTAAACCGGCCACTTCCAAACTTCTGCGGGCAGACTCAAATCTTCATTCAATATCCGCTGGTTCTGGACCCGCCGACGTACCTCGATTGCGTAGCAAAAGGCGACACAGTTCGTTTCAGATGGGTGCTTCACAACAATTCTACCAAGACTTACGGCATCGATGGCAGTTTGCGACGTGCAGCCGCAACGAAAATGTCTGATCCAAAACGATTCTTTACTCTGGTTCATTCTTCAACCGATAACCCCAGCGAAGCTATCGACGACCTTTCGGAGATTGCTCCTCAGTCAATGGTCACTATCGACCAGGACTTCAGCGTTGACCCAAACACGATGGAGTTTAGTGAAGGAAATCTTTCTCTCGAGCTGATGCTCTCTGATCCAGGGACGGGTCATTTACGATCGGTTCAGAAGCACATTATGCATATGCAAATATCGGGCACCTATCACCTGAGCGCGAACCCTAATTTCCTTCTTGTTGTCAACTCCAAGACACCAAATCATGCAATTCACCAAATTATAACTCTGATTCGGCGCCGTCTCCATACATCCTTGGATATTTTCAATCTTAGTCTAACTGGCTCATATGAAAGTCAGGTGACAAAGGAAAATGTGCTCAACTCCTACGAAGGGAAGAGTATTATCATTTTCGGTAATCGATTTCCGTATTTTAACAAAGGGGACCGCAATCCCTGGGACCTTCTCGACGCATGGCGCACTGGGCTTTTGATGAAAGCAGGCACAAGCATGTATTTCGCCAGCGTTCAGGATCTCTCAGGCCTAAAGTCATGGACCGAGAAAATGACGTTCCCCGCTGTTGATTTTAAGGCTGGTGCGCACTCAGTAAACGACAAGGACGCAAAGAAGGTTGTAGCTGTTCTTACAACCCAGCCGAAGGCATTCACAAGCGATATGGTTACGCATCGTTTCCCAGTCAAGAAGTCTATGTTTAGGAGCCTTCCATCGTCGGTCGACTCTGCTGCGAAGTCTGCAGCTAAGCGATTGAACAAGAACATGCCCTTGAGGCGCTTTATGGCCGTTCCCGATGCTCATGCTTTAGATTCTACTGGGAAAACTGGTGGGGTGATCATATGCGAGGGTGTGCCCAAGAACGCGAACATGATTGCGTCAGTCGACACATCACCTCCAGGAACGCACATGATTGAGGATTACCAACTGTTCCTCATAGTTTCGTCTCTTCCTTTCGCAGCCAGAGTCCGTATTTTCTGGAACGTGATTGGAAAATCAACTGGTACTGGTGTTCCCTGCGACGATGCATACGCAGGGTTGAATCATTTCTACAATGAAGCTGTAAACCAGCCTTTTGCGCTTGATAAAAAGGTAAGCAGGTAGATTTGAACCTGGAGTAAACTTTTCAGGACTAATACGTGATATCTAGATATTGGATGCCGTCTGCCTTTCCTTGCAATTCAATCTGAACACGGAAATCTATCGATTCACCTCTTCGACTCCCCGTTTCCCAGAGGTACTTGAAGCTTCTCAGCAACTCGACCAACTTCCACTCATCAAGGCCTTCTTCGCCGCTGCACCCCAAAACTCCAAGATTGGAGCAGTTGAGAATGCGCAATTGCTTATCTGGACCCTTGGTGCCATCCATGCGCTCTCAAATCCCCTGAGCGCCTGGCAGAGTTTCAAAGGCGCATTCGCGTTCCTAGGAAACCGAAAGGCCAAGTTAACGCCCCAGCTCAACAACTATCTGTTCAGCAGCATAACACAGGCTTGTGTGCCTGGAATCGCGACCACGGTGAAAGATCACCTGCTCCAACGATCCAAGCAAGTCAAGACCAGTATTAGGGCGATTGGGGGCAAGAAGCGCTTCGAAGACTTCGGCCGATCAGAAGTAGCTTCTTTTGCCGGAATCACACACCCTACGATTGTCGACTTGACTGAACTATGTCCAGCTACTATGGCATTAGGTACCGCAGCTATTGATGCACAGATCAGAACGTATCATGCAGATCAAATGAATACGAAAGGGTGGGAGCAGGAGGCGAAGAAGATGCTAGACCAGATGGTCAATCCAGTGAATCTCGAAGAGTAGAAAGCTTTCATAATGTCGCAGATTACGTATTTTTCATTTTTCTAATTCTTAATTCTGGTACTTAGTATTTTACTTTTATCAACTCTCCTGTAGACTGGATAATAAATATATAATGTTAATCATATAACTAATTTCTTACGGTTGGCCCAGGTCACCATACCGTCATGTGGATGTGCCACTGACTAATTCGTCCGTCATTTTTTAATCACTTACATTGATACTATTTATTGCTAGACCAATACAATGATGATTATGCAGCCCAATAGGCTTTAAAGCACTGCGATTACCAGGGTGGATTAATCTTTGCAAGAGAAGTCTCTAGGGTAGTAGCCCTGTTTAGCACTATAGTGTGGTGCCGTAAGGCCGGTACCTGGCTTGTACGGAGACAGTATGGCTCAAGTGTCATGTGATTTAGCCTATTAGTGTTCCGCTGTCAACGTGGCTTGGCAGAGATTCGTCTCTTACAATACACTCCTATCTACCCTGCTTACACTATCATCCAAGATCCTCGAACACCACTCTGGAGTAATGAGTAACTGCCTTTTCCGACGAAACTCAGAATAGGGTAGATTCCAGAGCCTCCCTGTTCCTCTCACTTGATCACGACCACAACCACGAACAAAGTATCACTAACGACCCCTTTTCTAGCATATTTGGGAAAGTAGAGAAATGGCGTGATAAAATAACCGGATCACATTGGATGTCTGTGGTGAAGGGTCCCATGCTACATCTCTTGTGGCCTGTTTAGAGCTTCAAGAAGTCGAAGTGTACGTTCATAAATCACCATATCATACAGATATCCTAAACTGACACGTTCTCTAGAATGCCCATCTCGATCCACCGCCCCCACCTCGTCCCATTCCTCGAAGAACCAGCCCTCTACCGCGATCTCGAAAAGAGCATCAATTACGTTGTCGGCCTCGACCTTCACCAAACGATGCTTAAAACGCTCAGTCGTACCAAATATTACATCACTACCCCATCTATCAATCAGACCGCCCCATTCCCCAATGGGACTCCTATCTTCCTCAACATTGAGGCCAGCGCCGGCACGCCGCCTAGGACTTGACAATCTAGCTCATTGCGTGGATTGCCGCTGAGTTTACAAAGTGGAGGTACAAGGAGAGGGATCTCAGGTTTCCGGTGTTCGCGGTCGAAATTAATGGTGATAGTTGGCTGCTGCATATTGCTGCTGCACGCGTCATGTCACACACTAGCGCTGCCATCGAGTTTCCAGAAATAGAGAAGGGGATGCACGAAATACGGAAGCGGAAGGACCAATGCCACCACCAGAAGATGAATACGAGCTCTTCTTCGAAATACTAGCTCTAAGCATTACATTGACCCTTTAGGGCTTGAAGAGGTTGCTTGTCAGCCTAATTGACATTATGAAGTGTAAGCAGGAGTGTGGAGGAAAGAGTGTCAAGTATGTACAGCTGATATATATATATATGATGGACGGATTAGTTAGTGGCATATCCACATGGCGGTATGGCGTCTTGCTTACATGTTGATAAGCATGAAATCCTAGTACTAAAGATCTTGAGTAAAGGCAGCGAGTGATTTGATGAGAAGATCGAACTGTGATGAGTTCAATATTCTAGGAAAGGAGAGGGCGAAAGTGAAGACAAAGGCAAAGGTGAAGGGGAGGTATGGTGTCCTGGACTTACAGCTTCTCAATCTTTCCATTCCGTTTGAAGCTTGTATTCGCATTCGCATTCGCAGTGTTATTGCGGCTTGAAGAAAGTGGTTGGGACATCGAGGAACTCCCGGGCACAGTCTGTGGCGTCTCGTCTCCGTTGATCTCTTTGCTATTTGTCCTATACTATAAGCTTTTCCCAATCGTGAGACCATTAGCTATGCTGTCGCAGGTTGTACTTGGTAGGGCTTGTTTACAGCAAATTCTTTTCTGTTGACTAAGCCCACCGAGATATCGAGTGAGCGCAGCAAATCTTTACGCTTAGCGTGTTTGCTAGTCAGTGCTTCACAAGAAAGACTGCTTCGTTTCAGAATAGGAAGAAGAGGGTAAGCCCAATACGTTGCTATCCGTCAAAGTAAAGGATAAGACCAAGATAAGCAAGACCCGGGCAGCGCCCTAGGCTTCCCTAGGAACACCTGCTGTGACAAATCAGGTGATTTAGGAGCATTTCGCCTTAAAAGTGACTTCAGTATGTTGTCTGCTCAGGTCGAAACGGTTGATACGCAGGTGAAACTAGAGTTACTTGGAAGTATAGCCATTTGGAGAGCGCTAGCTAGTTGACAAGACCAGAGCTCTCGCAAACGACAACCAATCAATCCAGTTCCTAAATTTCTGCTTGCACCAATATCACTCACACTTGCACTATCGGGCGCCATCGAGGGATGGAACGAGCAATCAAAGCGGCATCGGAACATCGACAGAGACAACCATCGGTAAGTCCTGTCGCCGCCAGTCGATAATGGGATGCTGATCATTCTTTTGAAAGGTGTTGAACAGGAGTGGCCAGATCAAAGATCCGAATGTCATCTAGGATATCTACAGTCTCATGCTCGCCGCGTCAAATTTTCAGGATCTCGTAGCAATGACACTTCAATGTACCTATGTAATTCTCACGAAAGAAACTGCATTGAAAAGCTTCCACAAGACAATGGGTTTCTTCTCGCCATTGGTTGAATGCACCACGAGCAACAAATAGGCGGATGTTGCTGACAAAATTCTCATATACAGTTTATGAGAATGTAAGCACCTACGCCTCAACGCTTTTTCATACTTACATGGACTACAAGGCCATGTCGAAGCAAATTCAAGGATAAATTCGAAATTCGAAAAAGCGCTGTCACACTAGAAAAAGCGAATCCTCCGAAGGAATTGACAGAGTATAGAAACTCGATTCGCCTCCACTTAGTGCTACATCTAGAACTGTGGATATACCGATGATGATGCCAACTCCTGCGTCGGAACCCGGGTCGGAAGGCTCTGAGAATTTATGGGGCGTGGTTGCGCTACCGAAGAAGCCGTGTATACCCCATGTGCTGGAATACGCGACCTACAGCCTCACGTTTATGGGTTTCAATAAGGCTAGGTGTGATTGTTTGCTCAGAAAGATCAAAATAAAATCCCAAGGTTTGTTCGAAAACTTGACATAATTCAAGGTAGCTCAACTGACGATATGTTCTAGGTCAATAGAATGACGGCAGACCCTGCGATTATCGTCGGAACGGGTCGCGGCTGGATGCCACCAAACGCACCGATCCTACCACAGGAGCCATAAACGAGGTCCTTCCCGAACTCTACTCCGCCAACTAAAATAATTTCCAAAAATTCTAAAGATACAATGCTAAGTCTTGACCACCGAGCGAGAAATTGTCAACTTAGCTAATGGACCAGGTATAACTGTGGTACTTTAATAACCGGGGGTTTCTGATAAGGATCTACATGGTGAAGAACTTCACCGTATGCATTAATGACAACAGTCTATACGGTATCTGTAAGCCCAGGATATCATGCTGTCACGTGGATATGCCACTGACTAATCAATCCGTCATATATATCAGCTGTACATACATCACATACAATACACATCTTGACGCCTTTTCCTCCACACTTCTGCTTACAGTATCAAAGTTGCATGCACAAATAAGAAGGACATTCAAAATGGGACTCATGGTCCCCAATTTCGTAACGAATCGATCAACTTTGGGGCGAATGAGGTTGTCAGTCAAGTCAATATCAAATCTCACGCGATCGACAGTGGAATATATTACGCGGACGGATTGTATTTAAGTACTAACCCTAACAGATTCGGTGCGGTTCCACCGGCCCGGTACGTCAAGAATAAACGCTATGCGATCAACGCGACCGTTCCGGCGGGAAAAGGGTAGAAACTTCGCGGTTTTTTGGGTTAGTTCCAATGTTCGTCTGGAATTCAGCAGCTCCGCGTGATATTTGCGACGAGAAGCCTGGTAACGCAAGGTTTACCCCGCCCCCTTAGATAACTTTCCGACATACACGATGTGGAGCAATCGCTGGAGAAGGGCATAGTGTAACCCGAACGGGTTTAATCTAAGAAGAATTAGCCGCACAAAGTTTTGGTAATGATCTAAATATTCGCGGAAGATAGCCTTGTTAGAAGCCTTGGTCGAGAGATAATCGAAGAATATCAGCGTTCGAAAACCAAGATTCTGACGTCAAATCGTTGAGAAATGATATATTTTCTCGATCACGACTCCAATCGGGCGGTATTATGCATGATCGCTATATCGATATCAGTCAATATGGTTACATCACCGCAAGAACTCGATAGTAATTGATCCACGATTGTATCCAGAACACAAATGGATGCAAAAACAGCAAAAACAGCAAGAAACAGAAACCCCACCACGACAGACCGTGGCAGCGAGATTAGGGCACCTCAACCCCCCCAAAGCAACTGCAGTCATCCAATGCAATGATCATTTCAAGAGAACTTTCCCCTCTTCACCCTTCCTCCAACAAGTCCTATCATCTCGGAACTCTCGCTAGGGATGGTGTTCTAAGTGTTTCTCGGTAATACTGATTTTTTCGTGGGCTTGGAGGGTCTTTTCGACAGCCTCTGAAGCCAGTTGTGCGCGTTCTTCATCTTCGAATACTACAAATCTCATTAGTAGTGGAACTAAAAAGGCGGAGCATGAAAATGGAGGATCGAATAAGACGGGATCGGACAAGACGGGATCAGACGGTTGTGGCTACAAAGTACAGCCTGTCGCGCTCCCGAACCCCCGTTACCCAAATAAATCACACTTACAGAAAGCAAGTTCTTCAAGTGTCCGTCCCGCTGTCTCAGGGAAAAGGAACCAAACAAAGACAACCTCATATGCAAGCCAGCAACAGTAAACAATCAGCCATTTCCAGCTGATATTTTTAAGTCCGATCGGATTGACGAATGTTGTGAAAAAGCCTGCTAGGCGGCCGAAGAGCTGGAATACCGCGATTCCGCGACTGCGTTCGGTGTAGGGCCATATTTCAACCATATACGCTGAAAGAGATGGATTAGAGAGATATACGAGGAGGTGGTAGTCACGGAGGGAATAGGGAGGGGGCTAAGGGTTGAGAACAAGAGGAGCTTGCAAACATACTATAAGTCAGCGCATTAAACCCAATATTGTAACAAGGCTGATACGCAAAGATGAAAAAAGCACTCGCAATGCTCGCACCCCTGTTATGATGTTTCACCTTCTCGGCCGTCGTCGCCTTCTGCATGCTAATCGTCCAACCTGTGTATACACAGAGTAGCGAGAGTGTGCATAGCATGTACAGCGACCGACGCTTGAAGCGGGTGACGACGAGCGCGACGGCGGCACCGGTTACGAGCGACCAGCAGGCATACCCGACGTTCAGCTTTTGCTTGGTGAGGCTGTCTTCGATGCCGATCATGGTCATGAGGTCGCCGAAGAAATAGCTAACGAGCATCGTAAGTAACTAATTAATGCGGGGAGTCAGTTGTGAACGCACGAAATAAGAGTGTTCCCCGACCACTGCGTAAATAGCCCTAACTGTGACGTAATCAACGTCCGTCTCCTCATCCCACTGGTCGCAAGCAAATCTAGCCACGACTGCTTCGCTGCCTCAGCCTCCAGGTGGATGACCGCACGGATCTGCTCAATCTCGCCCTTCACAAACTCCGAATCTGGATTCCCCTCTGCGTGGTACTTGACAAGAATAGCTTCCGCCTCTTCAACACGGTCATGACTAATGAGCCAGCGCGGACTTTCGGGCAGCAGGAACACAAAGCAGATTTGCAGTAGTGAAGGTGCAAGTTGAAGTAGGGATGGAATGCGCCACGCCCAGTCCGAGTTAATGCTGTTGGTGCCGAAGACGATGCCCGCGGCGATGACTTGGCCGACAAAGTACGACACGTTGAAGAGGGAGGTGAGGATAGGGCGTTCTTTGGGGTAGCCGAGTTCGCCAATGAGGGACGAGCCAGCAACGATGCAGGCGGGAATGCCGAAGCCGAGGATGAGGCGGGCAATGATGTACATGGCGACTTGAGGGAGGTTTCATCAGCGGTGAGGGATAGAAGGGAAGAAAAGAGGTGTACCGTGTGTGGAAAAACCCTGGACAATGGCTCCGATTATCATAATGGTCGAACCGACCAAGATAGATCCGCGACGGCCAACTTTGTCATCAACCCAGGGGATGAAAGGTAGCGAGAGGATGGCACCGAGTGAGTACGCTGCGGCGATGATTCCTTTCAGCGAACCTTCCGGATGGTGGAAATCTAGAAGGCAGAGTTAGCTAAAATAACTTGTTCGCTGAAGTGCAGCTTGTAGCGCCGTACGTGTCTTCCATGACGGTACGATCTGAAGCGCGTTGATCAACTGCGAATCAAACCCCGACGTGATCTCAATCCCAATCGCGGCAGGAACCAGCAGGAGATAAAGGTTTCGCAAATTCGGTTTCCGGATCCAGGACACTTTATCTTCGTCCACAATGCGGGAGAGAACCGGGTCGCCGGCCGCGCCCTTTGCGCCCCCGGATTTGATCTGGCTGATGAGTCCCATGATAGCGATGCGACACGTCAATGGAGAAGCTTGAAATCGACCAGCAGAACGAGTTCTGGAGACATTATAAGGGATTCCATTACTTGGTTGCTGGGAAGACTTTGCGGCAGTTCTCTATACCACTCCACTTTCGCAGAAGTTCGTTGTATGCAACAGTAGATTAAAACGGGATTGTTCCGACCAATGGGGTACATTTACATGCCATTGCGTTATTTCGGAAACCCGGAGCCTCATCAATATCAGCAGGAAGCGGGCAATTGCGCGCCGGGTTGGGTCGCCTAGGGATGGCTGTTCATTTAAGTGATATTCCCGGTATATGAAGTGAAGCTAACAGTGATTGCGAATTGTTAACCTGAATGGGAGTGGCAATAGAGGGAGACGTAGCTGCAGCTTCCAGCAGCCAATCTTGCCACTCGCTATAAAAGCCAAGTCCCCCGAGTATGTGGACTTAGCTTCTTGAACGAGTAGATGTCACTTTGGGAGATAGATTGGCAAAAATAGATACGGTCTTGTTCAACGAGTTAGGCTGCAAGCATATGTGCAGCAATCCGTGCTCGGGCCAAGACTTGAAAGCTCATCCGGGAGAATGCGACTTTTAAGTCCCAGTCGAGCGACGCAGCGCCATTTGTGGAGCGGCCTCGCAAAAAGCATTAAACTGGATGGAGTCATCGCCGGAGTCATTGAACAACATGACCACGACGGAGAAGGGGTTTAGAAAAGCATTCTGTCCAAGACTTTAGGCCGGCAACAAGCTTCAGTGGTGCAGATGTCTCATCGCCGCGCCGGGAGTAATTTCGTGTGCTGTTGAGCGGGAGTGGGGATTCCAAGCGACGCGGCGTAAGAGCTTCGCATGTGCGGGAGCGTTGATGGATTTTGTCCAAGTCGGAAACTATAAGTATGGCACGTGTGCGGGGTTTGGTGGGAAGCCGCCCACGCTACTCCGCATTAGGCAACGCGCCATACGCGTAGCTGTATCCACCAATCAGAGACGGCTTATGTAACTAATGGTTCTGCCTTTGCAGAGCGTAAGGACATTTCGTTCCTGTTTGTGGCTTCGCAGATTTAGTTCACAGCATCTTCCTCTCTACACTACAGTCCTCGCACAGCCTGCAACATACAAAGTGCAGATATATTAGACAGATCTATATTGCTGTGGAGGTGCGAAATATCCGCCTGGAGAATTTTCGGGAAACGTTTGGTGTTCCACCCCCTCAACTAAAAGATCTCTACTAATAATATCATGAGGTGCTTAATGCATATGATACTTTTTTGCTCTATACAAAACGGAGTATAACAAAGGAATTCTATATATCTCAACGAATACCGCCAAGTATTATGGGCTGAATCTGTTAATGCCAAGATTAATATTCCGCACGATTAAGGTGGACTTTTTACTCTAAAAAAGCTAGAGCAGGATGGCAGAGGAAGAAGCAGAGTGGCATGTCTCAGGTTAAATGCGACAGCTGTGGTGGCTCCGTAACTCGTCAGTCAAGGTCTGTGGGCTCAACCTTCTAGAAAAATGGCTCTTAGCTCGGTTACTTACACAAAATAATTCAAAACTGACCTCGAGCTTGCTGTCAACATGTTCAGCTGCTTAGTCATTGTTATCAGAATTTCCGATTTCCAAGGTGGTGGCTTAGCGTCGTGGACGCACAGGAGAAGCTATCATAGTCGAAAGAGGTTATCACGGTATATCACGTGTACTGTACGCTGGGTCACACGTCTTGATTAGTCATGGCTGGATATATATGCTCGTTGATCTCCATAGCTTCTGAATCAACTCAGTCCCTCATTATTATCTCGTCCATATAACGTGACCACAAACTCCAACAGAGATACTTAAAGGAGTAGAGCAGCAGGATCCTCTGAGAGCGGTATTCAAAAGTAGAGCAGAGTTTGCGCAATTCTATACCACCATCGCATGTCATCTCACAAAGAAATTGGAGCGAGAGAACATTGGTGACCCACCGCTCTGTACCACCATCTTTATATCACATCCCACAATGCCGACTTTATTCGTGGAGCTATCTTCGCCCGCTCTCAGTCTTGCAACATCGGAAATTGCTATTTGTCCTTCTATATGTCATTCCGCCCTGCCTAATGCCAAGCCCTCCAAGAACAAGGCGGTCTCAGGGTTCAGCCACAGCCTTTCAGCTCCGCACTTTCCGCGCCTGCCATTGGCCAGATCACGATATCACCCGCCGCCAAGTTGGGGGCGACTGCCGCTTCTATTGGTTCCTAGAATAGTTTTCGATGAGAACTTCAAGGAGGAATGTAGTCCGTCGTATATGCAGTTGCAACAACGAAGGCCTTGTCGCCACAGGGAGTTATATATAATAGCTTTCATCAGTGTGAGATTCAGATGATATGTCATCCAGAAGACGGGCATCGCATCGCCTGAGGGCCATTCGATACCCAAACTCTTAGTCGCTTTAAGCTGAATATAGCTATACATTCATTTTCAAGGACGGAAATGGCATCGCCCCGTCAAGGCTGGACCCCTGACCCCGACGGTCGTGGGACTCTTGGTCTGATCTGGAGCTGCCTCTCCACACTCTTTATCTGCGTTTGGGCCACTCTTCACCAAAACGTCCCCTCGCGACGTGACACACACGTCACCATTCTCCTCCGCAAACTCAAATGGACCGTCGTCACCGCGCTGGCGCCCGAGATGGTTACGACGGGTGCGTTTATGCAATGGCTGTCAGCGAAGAAATTCGCGCACCGCATGGCGAAGCTAGGCTTCGACGAGTACAACGAGACGCACGCTTTCTATGCGAACATGGGCGGAATCATGGTCACGCGAACCGGGTGCTCGAAAGCATCGTGGGAAGATTCAATAACGTGCAAATGTTACGCGGGCCCGGTAGACGCAAATGGACTCAGCACACTAGTGCAGCGTGGCTTGATACCGCACTCTACGGACTTGAGTGCGAAAGCCATCAATGACAAGAGCAAGGCAGACTGGTTCGTCAAGGGATTGGCTTGTGTACAAGCGCTGTGGCTTGTTTTACAGTGCGTTGGACGAACACTGCAGAGATTGCCGATTTCGACGCTCGAGCTGTCGACGATTGCCTTTGTAGCAACAGCATTGGCGAATTACGTGTTTTGGTGGAATAAGCCGTTCGAAGTCAGCACCCCGACTGAGATCGTGCTGCGCTGTAGCGGTGATGATGAAGCTGGTATAACCAAGCAGCAACTATTCGGTCAACGCCAAGCCTTTGAGTCCGGACTATCGAACAAGCCCCTCGATGCTTTCGACTCGGCATCGGATGGAACACGCTCTCACGTCTCGAAGTTGGGTCGCATTCCAAACGACTGCTTTGATGGGAATATACGGATTGAGCAGCTCGTGCTCACTACCACGGTATTCTGCCTAGTATTTGGCGGAATCCACTTTGGAGCGTGGGGTTTCAGTTTTCCAACATATTACGAACAAGTCTTTTGGCGTGTAGCATCTGGATTATCGACGTTCGTTATGCTAGCTGGACTCCTTGTGACAGCTGCGCTCGAGCGGGCTGGCGTTACCCGACTTTGGAGTGCTGATTTTCCGCGTAGATGTAGCAACTTGGGAAACGATCTCGGGACGGAAAGCGGCTCGAGCGGTGATATAGGAAGGGCCGTTGGCGTTGTGATGAATACGAGTATATGGATACCCTATGCAGTCGCAAGGATATATCTCATTGCCGAAGCCTTTTCTAGTTTACGGTCGCTGCCAGTGGGATCGTACGAAACCGTGGAATGGAGTAGGTTTATACCGCATCTTGGATAGAACGTCAAATTTGCGTCAACGCATGCTCCCTCCTCCGAATGTTGGGATATGAGCCTTATAACTAACCTTCACTTCATTCAGTGGTACGGTTTTCTCCTAGTGTCTAGATTCTATAGAGGATAAATTTTATCGAGGCGGCGGCCTTGTCACGGGACCACGCGATCATAGCAGCACGTGAGGTGATCCCGAGCGGATTAAACCAGAACCATAATTTTGAATGGGATCACGGACGCGAAGCCCTTTCTTCTTTCTTCGTGCAACTCGAAGAAGGTGCGGGTGTTTCTGGAGCTGCCGAGGTATATCCGGATTCTGTCGATGCAAGAACGAGAGTAAGGACGAAGATTGTGAGGGCAGCAAGGTTAGACTGGGTAGTGGAAAGGGCTGACGGCAATAAAAGTCTCTCCGTAGAGCGCTTTTCTTATCACATTTGAAGGCAGTATTCTTAATATATGTAGTGCTAGTTTCTAAATATGATATCTATCACTTCACTCTGTATTTTTGTGCCGCCGTTTCTTCTTCTTTTGAAATAACCCCTTCTAGACCTAAGTTGGCTTCAACTACTTGACGGTATAGCCCCGAAATTGTCTAAATCTCAAAAGCGTCCCGGCAATTATTGTCTAAACGATAGTGATAGTTTTCTCTTCTGCTTGTTCAAAAGCCCCTAGCCATCCCTGGCCCCTATAACCCGGATGTATGGCGACGAATCCGACCCGATAAAAGTCTCCCTTCTCAAGCTGCCTCACTGCCAGACAGAAAAGATCCTCAATTTTATTCTCTTCGATTCTTGTTATGTTCTCCGACAGTTGATTAGCCACTTGCTCACTAACTTCAACTCAGAGGAGCAGACAATGTACGGGGTCGTCCCAGCGCTCGATTCCTTTGGCGGTTGATACACAAGATGGTACGGGTCCTATTTCGTGATCGTAAAAGAGCTGAACAGTGCCCAACTTTGTGATGTCTCTCGTTTTAGTCGGAGCCTCAGCGACTGGGTCATATCCACGTTCGTCACCATCTTCATGCCTCCTAGGTAGGCATTTTAACACACGACCGCGAATTTGAAGAGACGCAAATTTGAGCTGGCCGAACTTGGCATGCGCAGAGACTGGTTCTACATGCCACGTAATAATTTGAGACCTTAGATACGGAATCGCCTCGGTATTTGCTATACTCTCAGTGACGGCGTCCTGGAGGGCATTAGCTGTGGCAAACAAGGCGAATGACTGGGCATATTTGAGCTATAGCTCTTCACTGGTGCAAATTCGACTTTCTCTCATGCAGCTATGTACGGAAAACCCTGTAAGTTTTCGCGAACACATTAAGGCAGTGTCAAAACCCAACCTCATTCAGCCCTTTATGCTATTTATAACGAGACTTGCCAGAAAGTCCACATTTGGAACTACCTCCCATCTGTGTATGACGTATACAACCCTGATGGGATGCCAGGAACGCCTGTTGCCCCTTCACCTGTTCATCACCGCCTCTCTCCTACAACCGTTGCTATCACAATTTTAGCAGTAGCAGTGGGTGCGATACCTCTAGTAGCTATTGCAGTGCTGGCTAGCGGCTGGTTGATTAGAAGGCGTAGCGCGAGATGAGTTTCAAATTGAGACAGGTAAAGAAATTCTTTTCAATAGACACGCAACAGTTCATGTTTGAGAGCATATCATTGAGGCATGAATACAACACTTTTTGGAAGAGGCCATCAATTTCCGCTGTTTAAACCGCAGAAAGGAAGAGATCATGTCAAAACAGAATATGAAAATTCACCGAAGCGGGGTGTCGTGATGTGACGAAGTAGATAGAGAGTGACAATTGTTGTTGTATTGATTCTACAGAGGAGCTACCGAAGAAATATCTAGAGGCTTAGCAGGCACGGCAGGAGCCTGCCAAGGTAGTCATAACAAACATGGAAGTGAGCCATATGAGCAAACATCGAGGTGGCTCATCATGTGACCCACCGGCCGACACGGGGTTATGGAAGTACAGATCTTGGGTCAACCCTGAAAATTGAAGAATCGTTATCCGAAGGTATTTAAGGGCTCCCCCGACCCACAGCGCAGAACGGGCGACCTCTAAAACCAACGCAGCGAAAATTGAGGCAAATACCATTCAGTACCCTCTCTGCTGGCGGAGGTGATATGAATACAAGACAAAAGAAGCCTTTTAATTGTCCTTAACCATGTTAAACTGGTTTGCTATGCCAGGATTTTACTTGTGAGTAAAGCAATAGTTTCGTCGAAATTATTGTATGGTTTTATAAAGTATGATATGCTGTAGAAAAGGTTTCACAACACCTGGACTATCGTACCCGCTAGAATCAACATTACCGCAAGTTATTCTCTGTCCTAACTTAATTCCCTTCAAATAGCGGATTGCCACTTCCGTTGTTTGCATCAGCGCAGTTTACAACTCTTTGTAAAGGATGCTCTTCTAATCACCAATTCTAGTGCTAGGTATTCTATTCTCCATCGCCAATGGATTCAGGTGAAGAGTTCTCGAAATCACCGGACGGAGAATTAAGGTCCAAGTCTCTGGTCTCGATAAATCCTGTCCAAGTTTTAGCCAATGATATACAAGATAGTCAAGTCATGTGCATAGACCAAGTCCTAGACCTAACTTGTTCCCCTCTCTCTAAATCGCCTACGAGTATCTCTCTACCCCGATGCCCCGTCGCCCAGCCTAGGCGGATCTTGCTAACAGACCTTTTGGTGTTTTGGCGGCGAAGCAATGCCGTAGGCATTAGCGCCCTGCGATATGAGCGATGAAGATCACACGTTTGTCCTACATCGCGAAGCGCATAAGTATAAAGAGATGGGTAAATTTTGTGCACCTTCAATGTTTGGCTTAAATGTCTTCTCACCCATATGGACGAGCCTTTGTGCTGAAGAGCATCGCGGAATAGCAAGAAGCGGTATGTTCAAACAGAAAGCTGATGAATGCACCATTTGGTATTGGGAATAGTAGGAGAAACAAGTCGCTTTTCTGGGTGGTCGAACGTATACTCATAAAGAATAAGGTAAATAAGTTCTTTTATTTCATTGAAAGGCGTCAATAAAGCCTTAGGAGCTCGAACTATGAACCAGCACGCATCGCGTAGCTCGGCATAGTTCATTCAATCAAAGATCTCCGTACACTGCAATAGCACTATCAAATGCCTGATCGATGATACCCTGGCCCAGGGTCAGATACGGCGCCCAGGTCGCCGTGACCTTCGCTCCCAATGCTACAATAAGGTCATCGGTGTGCGCTTTCAATGTCTTCAGGTCAAGTAACACGATGGGTGCCTCAAGGGTTTTCTTGAACTCGGGGTACTATAGCATCAATCAGCATCCTACCCAAGACGCGGAAATCTGAGTGCAGGGACTCACTTTTGCAGTCAACGCCCCAATACTCCCAGTAATGGGCGTGATCAAAGTCGCCAAAGTCGTCACGATGCTGGAACTCTCCTCCTCTGTGAAGTTGGAGCTTCGCTTAGTAAGAAAAGTCGTCTTCAAGGTAGTCGCATCGAGCTTTGTCTCGGCGCTAATGACGGCTAGAGACTGTGGCAGTACGCCGAGTAGGCTGCCATCGAAGTTGTTGACCGCTGCTGTGAGCTCGATAACGGAGCTATTCAGGACATCGATCTGGGCGCGTACTTGGGTGCCGAGATCAGTGGCACGGTTGACGAGGTGCGGGCGAAATTGGGGGAGGGCCAAGGTGAAGGGGAAGAGGGGGAGGAGGGGGAAGATGGACTTGAGCCAGCGCATTGTGAGACTCGCAGTGCTACGAAATGGAGTTATGAGGGCGTAAAGAGAGGCGATGAGAGGCGGATGAGGTAGGTATTTAAGCCTGCATCTGCGGCTTGCCTTGCTCACGTCCACAAAGTTAGGTCTAACGCAAGAGGCTTTGATGATCTCGGTCTGGAGAGAAGGGGTGCAAGCATGCTAGGATGGGAGGCTCGGGGCTCAGGACAGGAAAGGACAAAGTCGTAGTCTGCACTCGCTCCGTGAGCACTTGAGGTCCATCTGTGGCAGAAATGTGAGCTATCATGTGCCGTCCAACCTTTCCATCACACTCTGGACC
Source organism: Beverwykella pulmonaria (assembly GCA_001599595.1). Taxonomy (NCBI): domain Eukaryota; kingdom Fungi; phylum Ascomycota; class Dothideomycetes; order Pleosporales; family Melanommataceae; genus Beverwykella; species Beverwykella pulmonaria. Next base: position 2,491,653 of record BCHH01000007.1, on the reverse strand, counting down.
AATTGCATCCTTGTAGCTCGTCTCGTTTCCTCGGCTAGTAAGATTGTAGACACCCGTGAAGCTTCGAGTGGGATGTCCGCAGCGGTGAGGTCAAGGTCACGGCATCGGCGACATATCCACGTTTCGGAGCTCATCCATAGGATCTGCATGAACTATGCCGGAAGCATGCAAAGCTCCGCTTTGTTTCGAAAATTACGACATGTGCCTGGCGAGGTTGTGCTGGTGCCTTGCAGGGATGCCCATGCGGGGCCCCGCCTTTCACGAGCTTCATCAACAAGCTTGGACGCCGAACCGAGGCAGGGCTTGCCGCAGAAAGAATGGCATGGGAAGATGAGGCATCAAAGTTGACGAAGTTTCTTCTCAATGACGTCATCAGCGCTCTTGTTTCAACTTCCATCTTCGGTCTTGTATGCGTAGACCATGCCCTCACGCCCCGCCAAGCTATAGCCAAATTCAAAACACCAGTAAACACTACTGAAGACGAATTGAACGTCCTCAGATCTACGTTAGCGGTATTTGGCCGGAACGAAAACCACAAACCAACGGCACTATATACGATCGCGAGCATGGTGACCGGCATGCCAACTCTTCCTAACCGGAATAGTCCTACTTTATCGCTGACGATGGCATAGAGAGCCTGCGATACAACAGTATACATGTGGCGACAATGGGGGACGAGTAAAAGCTACTAATTGTGAGACCTAGGAGCGCTTGGAAGGCAGTTGTGGAGTCGAAGCTGAGCAAGGCAAGGAGGAGGGAAATTGCTGCCGTTGTGCTGATTGAGTACAGGGTTAGAGCTGAGTGAGCCTCGACCTTAGGTAGGTTGGTTGTTGAGATGAGCTTATGGGTGAGTGCAGTGGACCTTGGAGACGTAGGTCCAGAGGGGAACGCCGTCTTTTCGCACGAAGGTTCACAGCAAAGACCCACAGCATGCGCGAAGCCGTTGCGATAGTTCCGATGGAAACAAAACATTGACGGCGCTAGAGTGACCGATACCTACAAATATTCAGCATCAAGTTGACAAGTGAGGGTCACGTAGCCTATGAGAAGTGGTACCAGTCCTCAAGCTAGTAATCTTAAAGAAGATGGAGATGAAAGTGAAAGACACCCTCAAAGTAAGTACTTCTTCCCATGCGACCATGCAGTGACACCTCTGATTATGAAAGTTCTTATGAGGGGGCGCGGTATTACAACTGCCGCGTTCTCAATCTCTTCTGCTGAGGATGAGTTAGCTCAAGCAGTCTTACTGACAGGCCACCGAGTGGGAAAATAACCCACATCAACCGTCACATCAACTCTATTAAATCCAAACATTGTACCGACCGCATCTATAATCCTGATTAAGCGCTCGAGAATCTACCACCGCTCATAAACGTACGAAATACCACAAATGGATTAGTCTTTGGTGCGAGGTATATGACGACGATGAAAATGACAAAGAAGCGGAGACTATGCAGCACGAAAGCTGCTGCCTCGAGGCTTGAGAATAAACATCCAAGGAGAGTGGTGAAAATGACAGCAAGTTCTATTACTGTGTAGAAGCCTAGTTCTCTATACTATAACCTTATGTCATACTCTGGATAGTTCATCTGGGGAGGATCTACTGATGCGCTTGCTGCGGTATCCACCATCGGTGTTGGAGTGTGGTTGCAAGTTCTAGTTATGGCCGAGGTGACCTCTATGTGGGCTTGAATAGAGCTTCGTCTTGAACTCAACTGATAGCGAACTAGAATACCGCTGCTTGGAAGTGCATACAATTGGATCACCATGATATCTCTCAAAAGATTCGCCAACTCTCTCTCATACATCACTGTCTAGATGCTTGTCATTGCATAGCAAGCTGCTAGCGCAGCGATAGCATGACTGATATCTGCCAAGATACTAGGTCTAGCATGTAGAAGATGTAGCTGTACACCACTTCGATTGTCAGTCCGGCTTTGACTTTTGTGGGTATATTCAGAGCCTTGAATTATACGAACGACCCTCCAAGGTGAATGCTGAGACATTGGCTACCCTCCTATCAATTGTTCTCCTGTGCTTACATAGAGTAATTCTTCGGCCAATTGCTGACACAAAGCCCAAGTTTCGCTGCTGTGGTAATGTGAGCCCAGGAGACCATACAGTCACGTGGATATGGCACTGACTAATCAGTCCGTCATATATATATCAGCTGTACATATCACACACCCAATACATATTAAGGTAGAGTAAAAGGATGATAAAGGAATTAGAGGGTAGAGGCGAGTCGCAGCCATACGATGTCCGAAGCAATGCACTGAGGTGACGACATCAAATTTCGTGCCGCGTTTACGATGAAGATGAGATTTTGTAGCAATCTGTTGCAATTTCGTTTTATGTAGCTACCAAAGGAGATATATATATATATATATAAGTACGTGCAGAATGAGAGTAGAATCGTTCGTGATCTCGTTAGTTTTTGGGGGTGTGTGTCTTTTGTTCGTTTTTTTTCTCCTGGTATGTCCATCCTAGCTGAATATATATCATATTGGATAATGACGAAACAAGCAGCTGAAGGAAAGCCAAGACTCCTCCTAACGCCATGAATCCAAGCTTCCAACCATCCGCCTAAGGTGGATTCGGGCAAACTTACTCTCCGCTACGGCGCAATATCTTGATACCCTTTTACCTACACCCTGCTCATATAAGACCTTTACTAACCAATCGTGGAAATAAAAACCATTGCGCAAAGACTTACTAGGAAGACCTGCAGACCCATTCCGAAAATGCCAATAGATGGATTAAGCGCTACCGCCTCACTCGTCTTCCCATTCCCACCTGGACGGCCCGAAGGCGAAAGCGGTGCAGTGATCGCTGCTAAGACAGCCGTAGCAGGAGCAAGTTGCGTCACCGTTCCCTCGCTCTGCCAAACCAGACATTGTGTCGCAACCGGAATCGTTGTGGACAGCAAATCAGTCTGCGGGTGGAACAACAGTCCCACGTCTGCCTTTAAGCCCGCGGCCAAGTCCACATCAAAACCGACATGTGTGAGGTTCTGGAAAGCGTCTTTGAACTTGATATCTGTGTCGCCGTTGGACTCACAGTTTGCCCCAACGTTGTCGGTCGCGAGTTGAGTGACAGTCATGTTGAGTCGTGGTAGGTCCATGTACGGACCCGCATCGATATTGATGATGCCGAGTGTGATGCCGAAAGTTATGGCTGGTTGAAGGCCAGCGACGAGACTGACTTCAACGTTTGAGGTGTTTGCGGAGAGGGTTTTGGGGGTTATGGTTGTTTCGTTGAGGCCTAAGATGTAGGAGTTTTCAAGTTCAGCAATATCGAGACGGAGTGTAGAGTCAGGCACCTTGTTCAGCTTAGTATGTCATAAGAAGATACAACATGGAAGCGAAATATGACTCACTGTAACATCAAAACCAAACCCCAACTCGACGCCTCCAGACGCCTCAATCTGTAAGTCTATACCCACGCCGAAATCTACGCCGGCCGAGACGAGTCCTACCTAGCATGGTTGGTGAGCTCAAGCTTCCCGTAATGCAATCATGTACAGTACTTACGTTAAACCCAAACCTAGGGGATCGAAAAATAGGAATGACCGTCTGGAAAGTTTTAGATGGAACGGCCCTCAGTCCAATCGATAAACCAAAGCCCTTGAGATCAAACTCTATAGATCCAGTCTTCACTGGGTCATCATCGTTGGTGTCGAAAGGGTTATTTAGGGACAAATCGACAGTGGTTAAGACGAGCTCTCCAGTCGCACTGCAATTACTGCAACCAAAGTCGATAGGAAGATCTAGGAAGTCTAGGAAAGACGAGTTTGTGTTAGTGAAGTTGAGAGGCATAGTACTTGTATGAGTACCTATGGCATTCGGGGGTGCGGTGGAGGTTGCAATTCCGCCGGCCGATGAGCTTGTTGGCCCTTCCTGTCGCCTGAATAAACGATCATGCTGATGTACTGCAGCTCGTTCGAATGATTGACTCAAATGAAAGGTTATGGAATGGAAAGATTCCTCAAAAGGACGACTTTCAAGTTCGAGCACTATGCTTAAGGTAGTGTCGTCGAAGCTGAGGTCAATCACACTAGCCTAGTCAGTGTATAGCCTTTGATTGAATGAGTAGGTTTCCTCACCGATAGAATGAATGTTTATTGTCCTCGCTACAAGAGAAGTGCGATGAAATGAGTAGACCGCCCTTCAACGGTTCGCATGAAGTCCGGGCTTTCTCGTAGACGTGACTGCTTAGCATAGTAATTGCCATAATCGACCCAGTACATTTCACGTGCTGGAAGAGGTGATCGAAGTCTTCGAGAAGTAGAACTGGCTGATCCGCCTGAAGCCCGAAGTGAGACTTGAAGACTCTTCCGCTGACATGCGGTCCCACATCTTCATTGAATTTGGTATCAGTTGAAGCATACACGAATCGATTCCTGAAAGAGAAGTCCCATACCTTCGGCATATGTTAGTTCAACCTTATCAACTAAGAAAATTTCATTGCTTCTTCTGGTCAGAGCATCATGTCGTTTCGCCGGCTTCAGATTGATATCAGACGCCGACGCCACTGCAAGGCAAGTGAGGGCAGCGTGAAGAATGTGAAGTTGCATGTTTATTAAAGGAGAGCAATATCTCTAAGCTTTACTAGAAGTAAGGGACAAGGCTGAAAGTTCGCAGAGGGTAGCCGATCGTGGCCAGACGAGCATGACCTGGAGGAGAGAAGATCGGGTTGATCTTATAGATCTCAATGTATGGCACTACGCCCTCATGTACGAGGAAGGCAAATGAATCACTAAAGATGTCGGTGTGCTAAATACTGCACCTTTCAAATTAGGGTTCATTGGGTGGCTAGATCAAGAGAAGTTGTGTTGATGCACACAGCCTTGTTAATATTGTCGTCTTATTCGAGAAGAGTACTCTCCTCTGTTCGAAACGCAATCCTATAGGCTACAATCTAACTAGCTTAGGAGAAATATGCAGCACACCGTTTCGAGGAGCAATACGGATTTATGCGGCCCCCAATTGGGGCCAGCCTTGTAGGAACGGTTGCAAACTAAGGCGGTGCATTCCATTTCCGTTGAGAAATAACATCCTGTACAGCGCTTACTGGATCGTAAAAGATGTCAATATGGGGCCGATCTGTAACCCCCGGCGCAGGCTCACTATGTTGCAGCTAAAGGATTCGCATGGCAGTATGTTTCTTGCAGTTCACCTTCAAACTCCGGCGAGCCTAAAATTAGGGACTGATCGGTAAGGCTGCAGTGTAGAAGTAAGAATTCGAAGTTTCCCTTCCTATCCAAGAGAATTAGTTTTGTATTGGGTATGTGATATTGTATGGATTCCACGATTCTTACTATTTCTCAAGTATGAACCCTAGCTACAGGCTTAAGTTTTTGTTTTCATAGTTAATCCTCGAGAAGATGGTGTGGCGATACCTTGAACTTGTCCAGCAAGTAATATAGTCCATAACGCGTCAGCTCATTAAGGAAGTCCAATTGGCGACCATCTTGCAGTATAAACTTCACAACATTTAAATGCTCCATGAACGTGTACTGCAAAACAATAGACAAAGGACTACTCCCTTACTACGAGCCAGCGCACATTTTCATGTAAGACAATGAGCCAATACACTCCTCTAAAACGTTAAAAGACAACAGTCCCATGTCAATAGTGTTGCACCTCAAATTTTTTACAGCGGAAAATCGTAATAAACTACCACTTCTATCAACACTCATAAATGCTGCCTAGATTAGATTGACATATAACAACTGTGTTGCCTTGATCCTCAGAGTATCCTAGATTGCTAGCTGCCTCTAGTCGGCACGGCATAGAGATAATGAGCTTCTCGATTAACGATCTAGGTATCATCTTCCAGCAAACATTAAAAGCAGCCCTCAACGCAGCCAAATCATCCTTAGAGTCTTTCATCTCAAAAAGCTTAGGGTAGGGAGCGTAGAGTAGCTTTTTTGAGCCTCCACCAGAGGTGCTCGATTGGGTTGAGATCTGGTGAGTAGGGTGGCCATTCAAAGACCCAGATCCCGTGCGACTCGAGTCACTTCTTAGGTTCCTTGCAACTGTGGATTGGCGCATTATCCTGTACAGAAGCTTGTAGAGGGTTGTAGTGAGGCAATAGACCATTCTTAAGAGTCTTGATATATGAGCAGCCTAAGTAGCCTTGCTTCTTTACATGGCAGTTGCAATCCATGATTGCCAGCGGGCTCCTCTGTGGCCTCCCCCTCGCGTCAAGCTATATACACATCTGTCGCATCTTTTATCCTTCTCCTTCGCTGTAATCATCTCATAGTTATATTTATTATGTGGGAAGCGAAATACCCACTCCTTCTCTTACCCAGAACCTCTCTTAACACTGCACTCTGTCGGCCCGTGGGTCGCATGATGAGTCACCTCTATTTTGCTCATGTGATTCACCTCTATGTTTGCTTTCACTATCTTGGCAGGCCCCTAGCGTGTTTGGTAAGACTATAGATATTTCCTCGGTAGCTCCTCTGTAGAATCAATACAATCAGCTTCAACTTCGTCACATCACAACACACTCATTTAACAACTTCACTATCTGTCGAGATTATTTAAAATGACGATGGTCCTTCTCAAATTGACGGCGTAGGACTACATGCTCAGGCTTTAATTTAGGCCTTGTAGTTGCTCAGAACTTTTTCAAGCCTGGTTTCTTGAGCGTGCGATAGAGGGTTAAATGACTAGGTGGCCTTTTGCAGGTAGTGGTAAGTGAACAGAGGCTAGCTTCCCTTATGAGCTTTGTGTATGTGATCTTAGACGGATTTCGTAATTGCCAATACACTGTATGCTCCTCGCGAGGCGTAATAGCCATTTGCCGCCCTGAGCGCTTTAATGACGTGGTGGTATTGAAAGTGCGCGTCACCGTAGATTTATTGCAACTAATCTCATCTGATATCCTGGTGTTTTTCTCCACGCAACGCATGACTTAAGATAACTGTGTGCGCTTTTTCTGAAAACTCTTCCTTTCCTCTGCGGTTGTCTGAAATTCCTGTGCCAAATGACCTTATTTACGTGGTGTAGTCGGTGGTTAAAGTTGGTGTGTGTATGGGGCGGAGCATAAGCGAGGTAGCGCAAAACTCTCCGTCCCCCAACCTTAACCTAATTAGCGTGTGCAAATATCGAGAACTTTCCTGGCGATGTCGGCAATTCTGATTCCACCCCCGAATCCCCACCGAAACGTCGATTTATGAGAATTTGCGCCATTTCAACCAACATCCTACTGAGATCTGTTGATACAAAAGTGATGCTGTATATTTACGTGTAGAGGGCCTATACTAACTTCTTCCTAGAGTTGTAGTACCATGTTTGCTGCCGCCTTAAGCAGAGCTCCTATTCGCACAAAGCGTTGACCTATACCCGTTTTTCATGAGCATATTAGTCCCCCTCTTTTGTTAAAGCACAGTCAGCTCTACGCCTATAAGGGCTCTAAAATATACATGCTTTGGCAATCTTTTAAGGATATTAAGAAGCGCGTTAGCGTGAGCCACTCTATGTTGTATCAAGACAAGAAAACTCTGTGGTTACTCTCCCTTAACTGTAGTAAGGATCTGCGCGAGGACTATTGCTAGGCGATGAGCTAGTATACTTCTAATAAGCTAGTGTTTATCAACAAGTCAATCTTCTGTGCGAAAACGGGGTGGAGGTGTTGTGCTTACAGGCCTATTAGTAAGGAGAATTGGAGGGTTAGTAGGTTGGTAACATAGATAGAGGGCGGTTATACTCTATCTTACCTGCCCATACTCTCTAGCATAGTTACCTAGACTGTACAGGTATAAAAGAAGGGTATTTCAAATTTGCAGATGTAGTATATTGGCTAGAGACTAAGTTGCTCCCTGCAATTAATTGGCAGATAGGGAGAGCTGTATGTATTGTACTAGACAATTAATTAGTGCATTATAGATTAACCTTCTGTACTTAAACAGACTAAGGCGTAGGAGCAGCTTTTAGAGGCATAGTGGACCTTCTGTAGGCAAACGCGTTGAGTACTCAGAAACGCAAGTACAACACCAGAAATCGCGTCAGTATAGGCCTCTGCAGTCAACTTCACAGCCTCACTTAAAATTCAACAGCCTTCGCTCATGGAACGCTCGAGATGGTACAAATTCTCAGAAATCGACGTTTTGGCGGGGATTCGGGGGTGGAATCAGAATTGCCGACATCGCCAAGAAAGTTCTCGATATTTGCACACGCTAATTAAGCACCTTTGGTGGGCGCTAAAAAAGCTCATACACAAACTCCACCCTAAGCTTAACAGTATGAGCGACTCACAGAAGGCATGGGACGCCCTGCATGCGGCTTTAAAGGAGGCCTAGCAGAAGATACTTAATACACTAATCCGCAACCTCATATTGTCCATACCTAGGGGTTTAGCAGCCATGCAGAAGGCAAAGGGCTACTAAACCAAATACTAAGCTCAGGGGTTCCTTCAAGCATCTAAAACACCAAGAAACTGTATACAAATTAGACATGTATAGCACTTTATACTCAATTGAGATACTCAATAAATTTGAACGATTTTCAGCGATTTTCAAATGCACAAATACTTTTGCGGTCCAACTGTAATAAAGTGGACGCTACGTACTTCAAGGATCTGTCCAGCGGTCATCCGTTTCCTTTGGTCACTGTTCCGGATTCGGATTTCTATATATACCGGCAGCGTTGACTGTGCTTAACTCCTAGCCCTTATATCATAGGTTGAATGGTATCGAACCCATTCCTCAAGCGTGTGGTTGATGCGTATTGGGTTGCCTTGTTCATTATACGCCCACTTTCTCGTATACATGTCCCTATAAGGCCATGAATCCTGTCGCACGGTCTTTCCAGATCTCTGGAGATTGCTACTTTAGTGTAAAAATATCTTCTCGCCGTGAGAAAGATTAGCAGAACTTACGCATAATTCAGGCATGCTAGATATCCGTATTCGATGAAAGAGCTGATGATCCCCAGCATAAGAAGAGCGTCGTACCACGGACATCCTTTTGGCCAGAGCGCAAAGTAGACGATAGCCCCAGAAATTATGCTAACATAGATTTCGAAATGAGGATAAGCATGCTTGTATTCTCTGACGAGTTCCTGCTCGGTTCATAAATTTAGTAGTGATTATGATATAGGAAAAGCTCAACACTGTCTTACCTCAACGTCGCTCCCATAGTACTCCGGCAAGAGGTAAGTTAACTGTCTTGCAACGAACGTCCAGTAGATAACCTCCCATCGCCAGCCTTCAATCTTGGACCCAACCCAGATTATCCGTAGGATAGAGGTACTCCAGCTTGGAAAGCTAGACGCCAATAACCCGTAGGTGATGTCCCAAACCGAATCAAGACTAACAATCCCTCTGCTGAAGTGGACAATGCAAATACCAGTGCTGCCAATGACATAAACATGTCCGAAGGCAACTGATATTGGGGAGAAGAGGTGGATTCGGGCGTAGATGGGGATGACTAAAAAAAGCGTAATGCGCACCATGTCACGGAAGCTGATGTGGGAATGAAGCGGCGTCGCGTCAGGTACTGGGACTGTCCTTGCAGTGGAGAATCCAGGCATCTCAGCGGATGTGGAAGCCATCTTTGGGGTTCATAAATAGAGGACGTGGAAGGCCTCGTTATCTCAGCTGGGTTTGCAGCTTAAAGGTTCTGCGGGGTCGCCGCGATAAAGTTCTCCCGGGTTTACCAAGCAGCGGGGAGTGCAGCAGTCATAACTGGGGACTATGCTTGCCGCACAGAGGCAACAACGGCTAACCCAAAGCCTTTCTTCATCTACACCCAAAAAAATATGCCCCTCAATTGTGGGCTCTGACTGTGACAGAAACTCGCTAGAATGCGAAGTCTCGCAAGGTAAGCTCGAGATATCGCTAGTGGCTATATATGCCGGGCGTTTGAAGGAGAGGGAAAGGTTTCATACAGCCACTGTAAGTAAGTTACACTCTGTGATACCAATCGGCGTAGCGACCTTGCACAAACTTGCGCGCGACAGCAGACATAAGGCTGATAATAACTTCCTGATATCGTAATAATGTTCTTAGGCTTAGATAGACTGTTATAAGTATTATAGAGCGGCTAGAGCCTGAAGGTGGTGCTATAGGGAAAGAAGTCTGATTCATCACAGGATACGACTCTCTACGCATTAGGATTGACGGCGACAATGCATAATGTAATTTTCATATAGAAAGAGTTCTAAATGTTTAAAGATACCCACAGCACACGACTAATAGAGAATTATAATAATTATCTACGTATTTGCATTATTATAGTCGCTCAAAGTCAAAGTACCCCTTATATTTTGTGACACGGGGGGGTTTTCCGTTACGCAGGGAGGGGCGTTAATTCAAAAGTATTGCATAGGAGGGACGTTAGTAGTGTACCTTAAACATCACGGGATCTGGACTCCAGATTAGCCTCTCTACCAAGCGTGCCCGCCTTGGCGTTGGAGATTTCAGCCTGCTTACATGCGACTGTCTTACACTTTTTTAACATGTATCGTATTCCGCTCATAAGCATATTACAATACAATATTGTAAGATTCCATGAATGTCGATGGCGATCTCTGCACGTGTCCGCTTGGCTTGGTGCCTGGCAGAACCCGTTGCCGTTACTGTTTCCTACATCATCGCCACCATAGAATAGAATGGATGGAACCATTCCATTTCAGCGCCAAGAACTCATCTCTTCTTCAGAGCAATCCTGGATGTTAACACATTCACGCTCTACCAACCCACATCATCAGCGGCCAATCCCCGTCCAGTTTATACTGCCACTCAGTCCGCCAACGCAATCTTCGTTCCACCAGGACGAAAATACAGAGCGAATGGAGTAAGCGGTTGGCGTTTGTCTTCTTCGAGTGGTGGAGCTAGGCAATATGACAATGCCAGAGGAACGAGGTTCCGGAAGAGCTGGAGGTCGGGCGAGGACACCATCCACCAAACTTTCGCTACTCACCAACTTGCTCTCCGGTTAGTTCGCCTGTGGATTTGCCTACACAGTTGAGTTGAGTTGAGTTGAGTTGAGTTGCGTTGCGTTCCTACGCCCGATCAGGCCTGTACCTACACAGTGGCTTGAGAAACACACCGATACCCCGGCTGTCTAACGTCCAGCACCGCTGAGATTTGAACTCAACTCATCTGAGCTTTTTAGCCCCGCTGACCTGAGTTCCCGCTGAATCCCCTTCTTCGGTGGTGGGAACTAGCCGCGTCAACAAGGGCTGACCCAAATACGATATTATCAACCAACACAGTTACTGTCTCTCCTCAAATCTATTTCAAACCACTACATATTTAACACGCTAGTGAGCGGCTATCCACTCTGTTGTACTCATTTGTACTCATTTGGGCAAAATCCCGGAAACGGGATAGATTGCTGGCACGTCTACTCCCAACTAGGGGATAGGCCCGAGCAACCAACCCCCACCCAGCCAACCCTTACAGTCAATTTCCTTTCCTTCGCTGTAGTCGACATCCTCTTTGTCATCAAAACCGACCTCTTCTTCGACCCGACGAGCTGACGGCTTCCTCAACGACGCATTAGAGCACTCAACTCGCAGGCCCGAGACACAACCAGCAAGTACACACCCGAGGGAATTGATGACATTGACTCGGCCCTCAGAAGCGCATACATCGCGGCCACGGATAGATGAGAGTAGTGTGAAGCCAAGCGATGGACATGGACGTACCGAGGCCGTCCGGTCAGCCTCCGCGATGAGGCAGACAGAGTTGAAGCGCATCTCCATTGTCCGGAAACACTCGAGCAGTTCATGTTACGTTGACCTGGATCACGAATTGAGCATACTAGACGTACATGAACAACTGCAAAGAGACGGCAGCTCTCTCCAGGCACTACAACGAAATCTATCTGGTAGAGCTTATAATTAATTGAAACCCTTTCACGGGAATGGATCGTATTCTCGTATTCCCAGACATACCCCGTCCACCTCGACACCATCGATATGTTGCGATACTTTCCCGTCGGCGCCGAAGCGGATGAGATCCCCACCATGCGGGTCACTGGCAACCATCGGCTTCCAGCCCATGGTTTTCTGCGGGCCATGATACGGATCCTTGACGAAGGCAAGAATATGGTCCTGCATCGACTGGCTGACGTCGACTTCGAATTTGGTGGTTTTCGCCACGTGATCCAGAAGATGATATGTCCCAAAGGAGATGGGAATGTCGCTGGCGTGGTACGCACCGAGCCACTTGTACTGGTTCAAATTGGGAAACGTGCCCGCATGCTGAAACCGGAAGACGGGAACGTCGGCGCCCATCCGATTGCGATAGACGGTCGAGTTGAACGTCGGACACACGAAGCCTTCAATGTCGTAGGCGGTCACCGGCGGCTGGTACGGGCCCGCTGTCAGGTTGTCCACCGGCCACGGGACCAGCGACGAGAACTCGTTGGCTACGTTGGAGATGAGGACCGGCACGCGCGCGATATGGCCGGCCTCGGACCGCGCCTTGTAGTCGGCGAAGACGATGCGATCGTCGACAACAGGTTTGAAGGTCAGCGCGGGCGCCGTGCCCCGATCGCCGTACTGGCCGATGAAGTTCTCGATCATTGCGAACGGCACCTGGCGCATACAGTCGAGCTCCGCCGCGCCGTCGTCGTCGCCGCCGCCGCAGGCGGCCGCGCACCCAACGTGGCGCGCCACGAAGCTGAAGTTGGAATACGCCGGAGTCTCGGGCAGCGAGGTGCTGAAGACGGTCCCTGATTGCAGATAGTAACCCTGGGCGATGGGGTCCTCACGGAAAGCATAGGCATGGATATCAGTGGTCGCGGACCCTGCCGACCGCCCCCACTGAGTGATGCGGCCCGGGTTGCCGCCGAAGGCTGCAATGTTGTCCCGAACCCATTCGAGAGCGGCGCGCTGGTCGAGGATGCCGAGGTTCTGGTGGCCGTCGGGTAGCCCGCGCGCGTTAGGGAAGCCGAAGATGTTGACGCGGTAGTTGATGGTCACGACGATGTGGGACTGCGACCGCTCAACCCACGACGTCGGCATCTGCCACGGGATATCGATGCCACCGATCTCCCAGCCACCCCCCGTCATGAAGAAGAGGACGGGGAATCCGCCGGCGGGCGGCGGCGCCGTTGGCGTCCACACAGCCACGTACAGGCAGTCCTCAGACGTGGACTCGCCCACCAGCCCCGACGTGTCATTCTGGTGGCCGTTGTAAATAAGGTTGCCCTTGGTTAGGTCCGTATTGAAGAGCGAGGTCACGGCCGTCACGAATTGCGGGCACGACGGTGGAAACCGCGTCGCATAGTGATGCTCGCTCGGCGACGACGAGAGCTTCTGTGGCGGCAACCAGCGGAGCGACGCCACGGGCGGCTTCGCGAACGGGATGGCGCGAAATTGGCGCGTGTTCAGAAACTCGGGATCGATGAGCCCCGTGTAGGTGCCCGTGGAGGTTTCGACTGTGAGATCGTTGGAGCTCGGGCACTTGGCCTCTCCACCGAGAACGGCGTCGGTCGCCAGCGCGAGGAGAGCCAGGATCGCGAGCTTCATCTTAAGCAGTTTGCGGGCGTTGAAGCACGGTCGTCGCTCCCAAAGTGCTTCAATCGTAGCAAAAAATTAGCTGTCGATTCCTAGCGTCAGTGGATATCCCTCTACCTATATACCAATCTGCCTTAAATCGCCCCCACAGGCGCATCTGGTCGGTTCCTGACAAGTCACTAGCTTTCCCTGCTTAACAGTTGGTATGATCCGTGCATAGGGAACCAAGCTAGGTTCTCTCTGTTATCGCGCAAATGAGAATCAACTCTAGAAATTTAGTGGTATCTGGAGGGATTAGTAGCATCTCCTGGGGTATTTTAGTGCTGACCAGAGGCTCGGCAAGCGCGCTGTATTACCACCTTGGGGATTCAATAATTAGACAGTAGTCAATAAGGACTCGATGACGTCAAATAAAGCGCAACAGTCTAATCTAATCTAATCTAAGAATCAGATCTGTGATCGAGCTCCTTGTCGATTTAGTTATCAAGCTCAGACAGATCAACTCCCATGGGCTTTAGCAAAGCTATAATATAGAACACAACCTTGCCACTTTTAAATTTTCTAACCTAGTACATCACGTGTGACAGGTAATCCCACTGGAGCTTAATGCCCATGTGAGTGCCTAAGTATCGACATGACAGGGAGGCTTGATTGCGGCCTATAGTAGACGGGGCGTGCGTGCTGTTTGCCTTGGGAGTCTTGGGTGAAGTATACAATCCATAACCCACTAGTGTTTGCTATGACAGACTATCATTCGCTGTGGCCGTTGTCTAGCAGGGTGTCACGAAACTAAAAGTACTTAGTCGCAACAACCTTCCGAGTGCGCGTCTCGAAGATTAATAATAATTGCTCTGACCAACTTCCTTGCTCTAACCTGTTTCCTCCAGGCCCTTAAAGCCAGATGCACCAACGGTTTGCGCTTCTTCCATCTGTAACTAGAAGTCAAAGTATCTATGGTTTGTCTCGTCAGGGAGGGCGTCTCACCACCTGGAAATGGACATTACTTTCTTACTCAAGCGCTCAGGTAGTTCTAGAGTCACGCAAAATCCTTGTTTATTCACCACTACACAGTAAAGTCGCCGGAATCTCTTCAAGGTGGCAAAAGGTCAACACCACGAGATAATAGATGTTTGTATAGGGCTTCAACCACCGTAGATTAAGTTGATATAGTAGTAAGACGTTGAGATTCCTGGGCGCTACACCACCGCACGTGACTCCGGCACGAGTTGTGCGTACTTTGTTTCTATAATTTATCCTACAAACGCTACCAAAACAAAGAAAAATAGTGTACACTTGTTCGCACACCGTAGAATAGACTCGCACTAACACAAGCAAGAAGCGGAATACCATAGAAACCCACCCCGATCATGATACCTTGCTCGAAGAATCCATACGACATCCATTCCTGTCTCTTCTTTTCTTTGATCTCCTCTGCGGCCTCTCTTAGCAGTGCTGAAGCCGCCCTATCAGATTCAAGAGTCTTGCTTCCGCCTTCCCAATGGCCCCCCGAGGATACGAATGCTGGCATTGGTCGTAGAAACTGCTCAGCAGTATATCTCCTCCCCAGATCGAACGGACGAAACGCTGGCGCCGCAGGACCAAGGAGAAGTCTCCATGGAACGTAATTGACAAAAGTAGCCTCAGAATTCACGAAGCGGCTGAGATAATTCGCATGCGATGGAGCCGCGAAATGATAGGCTGCAAGAAGAGGCGAGGTGGCCGATGCGCTCGAGATGATGTCGATGGCATGGTCAAGGGATGTTATTGCGGAGATAGCGAATAATGGGCAGGCTTGCTTTGCGGGGAATGATTTTGGTTTGCGTGATTGATTGACTAGTTCTACGACTGCGCCAGCATCTCCTTGGGTAATTATGCGCGTCTTCCAATTCTTGTCCGCTTCCACTAAGTTTGTGGACGCCTGGTCATTCCTTTTCTTCCTGTCTGCCGCCGCAGTAGTTTCGGCTAGAAAGTGGATTGAATGCTGCAGCACCAATTCAGTGAACTCTTTCTTCGCATACTCATTTACGAGGACCAGATCTGGAGCATACGGTGACGTTCCGCCCAATGCAAACCGGGCCTTCACAAGATGTTCGGCGGCGACGGCTAGATCGGCAGTGCGGTCTACGATACCAATAACATAGCTACAGGATGAAGAGAGTTGGGTAAACGTGGGATCTGATGCAAGTGTTGCTTGAAGCACTGTCATGCACGATTCAAGAGACTCTGGAGTCGGGTTGGTAGTAACGACGGCGAGGATGTCGGGATTCAATGCTTGTGGCAGTAGAGTTCGGAGTAAAGAGGGCAGAACTCGCAAACTGTTCTCTAGCTGGTTGTTTTCGGACATGTTAACTTCCGCCTCACCGAAATGTGCGTCTGGAGATGTTACCTTCAGTGCGATACAGTTCCCCGCTGCCACTGCTGCACCTAGCGCCACCACGATAGAGAAGAACGGCGTATGTCCAAGGTCCGGTTCGATATACACCACTCCCCAGGGCACTCGGCGATCTCTTGCGTTCTTTCCATTCGAAATTCGATGGTCATTTTCCCGCTCCCTTGACTCATCGATTGTGCTGTAATGATCTTTGATAATAGACAGCGCCAGCGCGAATTCGGTGGTGGCTTCGACATCCGAGACATTCGTGTCTTTCTTGAGGGCAGAAATGATGTCCGAAGATTTGGCGCGCAAGATGTCATGCAGTGATTTGAGTTGTTGCTGTCTGAAGAAGACGTTATGACATTGGCGAGTGTTGGCGGTGGCCTGGAGGGCGGAAATTGGGGAGGTACTCGACGAAGTCATGGTTGAACGAGAAATGAGAAGATGGAATTCCGTTTCGTATCATTTCATTCAACCCTCGAAAGAAATAATTCTGAGAAAACAATGCAACGCAATCCCCCGTATGACTCGTACCAGCCCGCGGAAGACTTCCCCACATCCCGAACCCCGCAAAGACTATGCTATTGTGCCAAGCTGCCTGGGGACCAGGGTAGTCCCGGAGGGAGAATTGGAATTTCACAACTACCGTTGCATCGACAACACCTTCTATGCACCTAATGTGTTGATACGTATCTCACTCTTTCCGCCCCAACTTCCCTCTCTCTCAAGATGTCCGTAACCACGGCGGCCAACACACAAACATACAGTCTCCGGGCCACGCTAGCAGACTACAATCTACACCACTCGAATGAGCCGCTCGACATATCACTAAGTGCGCATCCATCACCTTCCACTCATGACCCTCCCAACTGGCCAACAAACCACCGTCGCGTTCCGGCGTACAGACCTGTAAATACTCAGCTCGACCAGAGCCAGCGGAGGGTTTATCAGAATGGAATTGAGCGAGCTTTTGTGGGGGTAATGTTCACTGGCGTGTTCATCGAGGCGGTAGGTAGAAATAATGGGGATGGTGTGGATATACTGGCCTGAAAAGTGGGTGCTGACTTGACTTATAGACGGCTTCCAAGGTTTGGCATAGTACGTTGGGTAAAGTGTGGAATGTGCAATACAAGATTGGCGGAGAGTGGTAGCTATGACGGAAGTTATTTATCTCATTTGTACATGTAGCTGAAAATAGAAGTTTTTGTTCTCTCGCTCTCAACATATAATTTTGCTAGAATATTATTTACTCCTGGAACCGCTTTGCGAATTTGCGTGCGTCATTAATTGCGGCAAGGAAGTCTCATTATGTGTTCCGCATCTGTGTGCCTACAGAATTGAACGCCTTCCGACATCTAACTATACTTACAATTGACGCGCCGAGAAAACATCGCTTACTCCCTTTCCCATGACAACTTTCGCTTCCACAACCCCATACACAGGTATTTCTACCAACCTCTCCACAATATGATGCAATGTAGGTAGTCTCTTCACGTCGAGAGCGTCGAACGAAATCTGACCTGTACCCTTCCACGCCTTCTCCACCGTTCTTTCTACCTTTGCCTCTTCGGCGTGCGGCAGGAAGACAGTGTACTCGGCATCTGCTTGTCTATGTCCGTCTTTTGCCAGCGCGCCAGACTTCGGAACATATTTATACCATAGAAGCCCTTGGTCTTGTGGATCGGGTGGGCTTGTGCTCAGTTGTTTGGTGACCTCCTCGAGTGTTGAGATATTCATGTGGCAGAACTGTTCGCCCAGCCATCCTGCAGTCATCTTCCACTCGGGATTTGCGTCTGCTCCGCTTTTAATGTCTAACTCGCACCAAAGCTTCGGCATCCCCAGTTCTTCCCGCCCACTTACAATTGGCTCGGCGAGATTCTCGAATAGGATGGGGAGATAGGTACCCCTGATTGTATCGCCACTCTCGCTAGTGTACTCCACGTCGTGAATGTAGAGTCCGAAGTGTGAGTACCCTTTTCCACCTAGCCATTCCATATTGCCAAGTGTGGTGACACTGAACGTTGCGTAGGCATTTGTGGCCGGAGAAGAGAATTTAAATGAGGATGTAGGCAAAAGATTTTGAAGCAACGTACGGGAAGTCTTAAACTTGATCGATGCCGTGGTGAAGGTAGACTGACGTGCGTCATAAGGATTCCCATGTACATCCTGTCGCGGGCCGGGCATGGGGCCAAATGAAAGGGGCATGCGCTGCCAAATGTGCGGCTTTTTTGCCTTTAAATATTCGCGTAGTTTCTGGGTGGAGTAATCCCATTCATCGTGGCCGAAGTTGTAGGCGGTGAACTTATTCGCATCGGGTGGCGGGCCATCTCCGAGATCCTTCCCAGCAAGTCGGGAAAACTCCTGGATGGTTGAGGCGCGTTCGTAGCGGCACTTTTCATAGAGCTTGAGGCGCTTAGGTATCTCTTCTATAGGTGTTCCGAGAGGTAGCACAGCGGCAAGTGAGGCGGCATCTTCAATAGCTTGTCCAGCACCTTGCCCTTGGTCTATCAAACGGTCAGCGCGACTTCCAGACATAAAAGCAATATTACGTACGAGGAGTGAACGGATGCGCCGCATCACCAATACACACTAATTTTTCGTCCGTCCACGTCGGCAACTTCTCCATATCCAGCAATTCCCAAACTTTCAGCGTCTCCTCGTCTGCCATGCTCAATAGCTTGACAATCTCTGGTGCGAAAT
Organism: Beverwykella pulmonaria; assembly: GCA_001599595.1. Classification (NCBI taxonomy): domain Eukaryota; kingdom Fungi; phylum Ascomycota; class Dothideomycetes; order Pleosporales; family Melanommataceae; genus Beverwykella; species Beverwykella pulmonaria. Next base: position 2,473,095 of record BCHH01000007.1, on the reverse strand, counting down.
CTTTGTACACTTCCAGCATCCTTCCAAGGTGACCTTGCTGATTCCATTCGCCAGAAGCCTGAGCCTGGGTTTCAGATTCGGTGGTTGGATGGATGCAGACAAAGTTGAGCAGCTCGTTGTTCGAAGTCGGGTAAATGACAACGCGGCGATCGCGGGCGAAGAACATCTGCAAATGGCCGTCTTTCTCGACCAAAGGTTTCGTCTCCGGGTCCGCAAGGGCTTTCGATCTCGGAATCACGAAGCGGAACGCGCTCTTCCCAGCGCCGAATGTCTTGATGTTCTCTGCACCAGGCAGCTTCTCTCGCGTTTTTGAATGCACACCATCCGCACCGACGACCACATCCGCTACAATCATTTCACCAGAAGCCAGCGTGACGCGCCCTTGCGTGTCCATATCCACGACTCTGCTCGACGTCCGCAATTCCGCCGGCTTTCCGCCTCCTTCCAACATCGTAGCCCTCCTTTTCAACTCAGCATGGATGTGCACACGATGCGCCAGCAACCATTTATGCTGCCAGATGGCGCAAACCTTCTGCAATGGCACACTGAACATTTCTTTGCCATCGGGCATGTACTGAGTCATCATTAGTGCTTCATTCGCGCCGGTCTCTTCGGCGAAAAGCCCCATCCGTTTGAGGAGGCCATTTGCATTCGGAGCGAGATGCACGGCGGCACCGAGCTCGTTGGCGAAGCGCGATTGCTCGAGAAGTGTGACGTGGTGGCCTTGTTGGCGGAGGAAGATGGCTGCGGAGAGACCACCGATGCCGGCTCCCACGATGGTTATTTTCAGAGGTTTGGGGGTATCATTGTGGAAGGTGTTATGGACACCATTTTCTCCATTGGTCGTTGTGAAGTCCATCTTTTTCTTTGTGAAGAAGTCAGTATAAGCAATGGGAATGGGAATAGTGGGGTTGATACAAGGGTGTTCTAACAAACGAATGAGGATAAATAGGCAGAGACATCTCAATCACCATTCCAGGACCACCTCATGCCTTTGGTTGGGGCCCGTTTGAACCGAGGTGCGAGAGGCATATTATCCGGTAAGGCTCGCTTACCGATCGTTTCGACTGGTTCGCAGAAGCAAGTCCCCCACATGCCGAACCCTCCTCTGACCTTCATTTCTTCAGTGACCCTCGTCGGAGAGTTCGTGGAAGTACTTGGTTCTGATTGCTTGATTCTCTTGTTCAAAGCTTACCGTATTGTCACCGTTCCGTGGGCTCGTCGGCTGATTGCAGGCATGAAACTGGCTTCTTCTGTGCTTTCGTATCGGTCGAGGTTATTTTACTCATATCTATCACATTCTCGCTCAACAATTCAATTAGAGTAGAGACATAGGGCGCTTGCAGATGTCGGGGTGCATAGAGCATAGTATCCATTACTTCAGGGACCATATTACATAATAAATATCTGCTTAGCCCGGTCCACAATACCAGGGAACGACAGAATAGTACATCATTTGTGCAAACCCATGGGATCGCTCAAAGTGCAGTGCCTTCAGGCACCCACTTCGCAGTCGCAATCCTCAGTCTCTTTCCCCAAAGCCAGATAGGCACTGTAAGGAGACCAAACAATCCCATGAGCATGCCAAAGATGCCAAATGGCTCAGCCGGTCCTTTCTTTGTAGCCCACTCTCCCACGAAAAAGGTGTACGCAAAAGCAACAATAGCCCTAGCAGAAGTCACAGCGACAAAGCAGTCTCCTGAGACAGATGGATACGACTCAATTAGGTAGTTGAATCCAACAGAAGGTGCCTGCATGAGCCCGAAGGCAACCATGCCGATGCCGAATTGTAAACCGACCCAGCCGGTAGGAGATGGATTCTGGGCCACAAAGCCAAAGGTCAAGATTCCAGCCGTTGCGATAAGCAGACTTGGCATGGCGGTCAGGAGCCTAGACTCTGGTTCGCTGAATCCGTGCAAGTCTTTCTTCGCCATGCGTTTTGTTGTCCAGTCTGCGATGAAGTACGCATACACGCATCCCAAAAAGGTTCCAACCAAACCACCCACATTGATAAGCCCAGCATCTTTGGCCCATAGATAAGGTGGCACGGAGACAAGCTGAGGAGCGAGGGTGCTCAAGGCCACCGTGGCTCCAACTAGGCCTGCGTACCAGAACGAGACCAGCCACACACCAGGAAGGCGAAGGGCTAGGAATGGCCCCACAAATTTATGCGCAACTCCTGGTCTAAAGGTAGCGATCTTAAAAGATTGAGCGAATGTGTATGGGCGGTATGTAGACGAGACTGTTTCTGCTGTTCGGATTTCTTCCGTAGTCTTCGTGGTGTGCTTCTCGGAGTCTTCCGTTAGACTGATACTGTGCGCAGAGGTGGGACGGTCGTATAATGTCTCGGGCTGAAAGAAGACGCACAAAACAAAGGTCGAAGCAGCCAATATCACGTTAGTCCAGTGCAACCAACGAAGGCCCCCATGTGCCACAATGTAGCCACCCGAGATAGAACCGGTGACAGAACCAGATGCGAGAAAGACGGTATAAATGGCCTAGGACAGGTTAGATCTTAGACCTAGATACAAAGAGTTCTTGAATTTGGTTTACCATCGCTCTGCCTCGTTGATGCACGAAAAATATTTCTCCAACGACGTCGGGCGCAACCGCATCTGCCGGTCCACCGCCGATACCCATAAAGATTCTTGCTGCTAGCAGGCTGTGGAAACTCGTTGCAAGTCCGGCCCACATGGACGAAAACACCAACAGTAGAAGACTCAGCAACATAATGGGGCGCCGGCCAAAGGTATTTGCCAACGGAACCCACCACAGATTCGATGCACCTAGCATGAGAATATTCACCGCAATGAGACGAGTTAACTCTGCAAACGGTGTGGGTGGAAATCCAAAGACGGGCGTGGATGCATAGACTGGCAGCGCACTTGAAATCGAAGAGCTGGTAAAGTTGACGATAAATGGTGACAGCGACATGCAAGCTAGAATGCTCACTTTCCTCCACCAGGCGAAGTTCAAGGGGTCCGCTGGATCCGCCGATGGTTCGGGCACTAAACGGAGCTCATCGTGGATCTGCTGAGACGCTGTCCATTCTACATGTTCTGATGATGAGCATTCAGTTAGTGATGACCATGGAGAGGAGGGCTGATAATCTACTATGGCTGTAAACATACCGATGAGCGTGACTGTACCAGGTGGGGTCGCATTGGCGACCTCTGCCTTTGACAGGGTGAATGCGTGTTTGTAACCGGCCATTGGAGATGTGCGTTGATCCCTACTATGGAGACGACTTCAGGATGGTTCAAAGGTGGTGTGAGTATCAGGAGTGCCGCACGGCTCTGTTATGGCCTCTCCTAATAGAAAAGAATGGGGATGTAGCGGGTCCCTGCTCAATTAACTGGGGGACCCTGTGGGGTCGGAATGTGGGGTTGAATATGTTACCCCCCAAAATACTCTTTCATGGCTGGGAGTGCAACATTTGGACCCCGCTTCTGTGTATAGTTTACCTTTTCCCATAACATCGCCGATACTCCCAAATCTTGCACCTAGCAGATGGAAAGGGCAGGGTGAGTTGTTTAACTTGAACCGTGCAGTGAGCACTTCGGTTGCTGAAAGTATTTTGGAGACGCATTTTATTGTCAAGTTGTGCTTCTGAGCCCCTCCATTAATTGTACAAGGTTTTCCACAAGAGGGGGACAAGGACCTTCTATTACGTCGTGATTTGCCTTCAACAAGCGTATCAAATTGTTCATGATTCCATCCATGTCCCAGATCAATATGGGAGACTCTTGAGACTCTTGTCCATTAAGGGCAGGCGTGCCGCGATCTAGCGAAATGAATCTTCGAGATTCAATGTCGGCGTCAGAATCCAGACATACGGGTTTGCCATAATTGTTGTTAGTTCCTAGATCTGAGTCGACCAAAGCTCGCTTGAGAAATCCATAACCCCAAAACACTAGCCCGGCATGATACACTGCAATAGCGTTGAAGTTGCGAACGAGGCCCTTGGGCAATGTTCTTGCGGCTCGCAAAACCTGCCCAGCATGACAAAGAGCCTGTCTGGCTGACGGAGTCGTGACCCAACGCTGCAAGGACGGATACACACGTCGTGCTTCCTCTTGACCCTCGATGCCGGCAAAGAGCTGTATTTCATCCAACGGAGTGTTCAGATACATGAGCATAAGCTCCACAAGAACCGTGAGACCCGGGCTTGACGCCGCAGAGCTGGTTACACGGAAGTATTCGAAATACTTGGACAGCTCCTGGTGGCGCGAAGACAGAATCAAATTGTTTGTTTGGGAACTGAGCAACCTGCTGGCCACAGATTCCATTTGTCTGTACTCCCAAATCATCCCCCACACCATGTAAAGATAAGCTAGACTCGCTGACTCGTGGCAGCTGAGCGAATCCAGGTCGAGCAAGCAATCCGTGGGTGATGGTCGACGTGCACCATTTTGAGGACGAGACAGATACGCCAGCTTCCACGACTGTGCTGAGGCTGCATTCCAAAGGGAGTCCGAGTGCGGCAGTGGTAATTGCAGTTCCGCGTAGGAGATTAGTGGTGGTTTAAGCAAGGCCATTGAGGACTGTCTGTCGTGCTCGAAGGCTTTAAAGACTAGGCGAAGGTACAGCTCTTGAAGAATCCACTGGTTCCATTTATTCTCCAGAACGGGTCCATCGTCAGCGAGCTCAGGGACGATATTTTTCCACGTAGAGCGCCGGAATCGGCCTCCCCGCCGCAGCATGGTAACTAATGGTTGAAGAAAACTTTCGGCGATTTCCATCTTGCGGCTCATTCCACTCCACATGCCAATTTCGAGGCTCAACATGAGGGTTTGCACATGTTGGAGATCCCGAATCGCGCTGTTGTCCGCTTCAAATGCTTGCGCTATACTGGCCCGAGACGCTTCGTGGAGAGCAAAACCAAGTTTTCGAAGTGGTATATCAGGCGTAGACACAGCACCTGCAGCTATGATGCTCGCCAAGAGTTCTGGTCGGAGCTTAGATGGAGAGAAGGTCGGAAGATGGAGCCAAGCTTTAGCATCAAGTGATGGCGAGGTCAAGAAGTACTGAATGAGGCCGTCGAGAAGTTCGATGGTGGGAAATGCACTTGCGATACGGCCAACATTCGCTGGGCTACACGTCCCAAGCACAAGAGCCAAAAGCCTGTCTCGCGTCATTCGATCAAGCCGCTCGTGTATGGCCCTGCGCGTTGTGAGATGTGATCGATGGCGGCTGTTGCCCTGTTCACTATCCTCGAAGGCCAGATTTGGCTGCTCCGCGGCACCAAAATCACGATTGCTTTGAGGCAAGTATCGCCAAATACTTTTCTTGAAGGCTTCGTGTCGTACGGAAACGCCGTCGCCTGAAGGCTCAGATGGAAGTTGTTGTAGTGTGCCATGAGCATCGCTAGACGGAGTCTCAACTTCAAAGGGGGCATGATGGTTGTACTGGCCTAGAAATCCCATGTCCATGTCATTCAAGTCAATGTCCCAATTGAAGCTAAAGTCCATGATACCTCGAGGCGTAGCAATTCCTGAAAGGCAGGATTCAAAAGGCGGCATATTGCGAAGATAGTCGGGCAAAAAGCCTTCACCCACATCTGTAGAAGGAGCATCGTGGGAAGGGATCTGGTTATCTTGGAAGAAAGAGGGCGGCATGGCACCTGCGCTGGTTGTATCTGTGCTCGTTGCAAGTTCTCCTGCACTATCATCTCCCAGAGCTTCATCAATGGTAGTATCTTCTCCGGTGGACTGAGGCTGGGCCTCATGATGTTCGAAATCTAGCGGCTCTGAAGACATGTGCTCGAAGGAAAAATCGACAGCTGAAGGGACTTGACACTGGATATTTTTGCTGCGACATCTACTACACGGCTTCTCGTGCTCGCAGCGAAGATGATTCTGAGCACAGGACTCACATGCCTGTATCACGCGACTGGCGCGGACCGTCGTTCGTCTTTGGCGCTTGTTAGGCCCGTCTTCGTCTGCGGTGTGGGCCGCCGCGTGTCGCTTAAGCAGGTCGCTGTGTGGTAAATTCAGTCGAGTAACTATAGAGGCTATCTTCACGTTGAACCTACACTCTGGCGAAGCCCTTAGAGCAGGTTGGGCAGACATATGGTTTCTGGCGCGTGTCTGATCACCGTTAGTCACGTGGTGTCTCGGATGGAGGGGTGAACATGCGTGCGCGCACATGACGTGTGAGATGGTCGGCGCGCGTGAATGCGCGCTTACACGTGCTACATTGGAAGTGCCGTGGAGTATCCTCGGACATTAGGGTGCTGGCTATGGGCTCAGTCACGCTGTCCATTGTCATTCTGTCGTCTGGAAAGCCCGAGGTGGAGGGCGTCTGGGGAAGCACAGGCGCGCAGAGTATGGGGTAACTGGGGAGCTGCAGAATCTGGGGAAGCGAGGTGTCGATATGATGGTGTGAGGTGGAGGAGAAGCTAGCCTTCGGGACGTTTGCATTGCCCCACATCCCGAGCTACGCTCTCTGGTCACATGACCACTGTTTTGCCCTTTCAGAGTTTCCTCTTTGGCAATGATATGACTTGCCTGCATCTGGGAGCAGGAGTTCCATTATCTGTGAAAACTGCCCGAGCTCTACCCCACGTGATATATCCTTCACTTGTCCTTGGGAATTGTTTCACGCAAGACCATACCACTGTTTCACGTCCCTTCTCATCTCGACCCGTTCCCAATCCTGCAGTATAAAATTTCGCTTCAAAAGCCCGGTTTTCCCCATGTCTCTTGCGCCCGCCCACTTCTTCTCTCATGGCTCAACCATGATGCTGGGTGAGAAATCTCGGTCGGCCGACTACTGGAAAGCTTGCGGCGACGCCGCCCTTGCCCACGGTGTCAAGGGCATCGTCATGATGGGTGCTCATTGGGACGCACGAGGTACAAATCGCATCGATGTGGCCATGAACCCGAACCCCTCCAAATCACCCGTCGCATACGTGCATCCCTCAAAGTACGCCGACTACGCCCTCAATCCAGATCTCGCGACCGGAAAACGGTGCATCTCGCTCTTGCGAGCCGCGAACTTCGATGCCCGGCCAAACGAGACCTTTGACTGGATCCATGACACATATCTCATCCTCATACGCATGTTTCCTGACAAGTGTCCGCCAACCACCCTGATCAGTATGAATGGGCGCTTCGACCCACACTTGCACTCCCGCGTCGGCGCAACACTGGCTCCACTGCGGAAGGAGAGGTACCTTTTGATTGGAACTGGTGGCGCAGTGCACAACCTCTACCGGAATCACTGGCTGCAGATGCTACGCTACTCGGACAACTTTGCACAGCCTACTCCACCCGATTATGCTATGCTAGAATTTCGCCAGAGTGTGGAGGATGTCTTTGTGAGGAATGCGGGAACAGGTAGTGGAAGGCTGACTGGAGCGGTGACGAGATTGATGAAGCATCCATTGTATAGGGATGCGCATGGAACAGACGACCATTTCATGGCTGCATGCTTTGTCGCAGGAGTCGCTGATGCATTGGAGGATGGCAAAGGGGAGAACTGTGTCCTTGGGGCTGAAGATTGGGAACTGGTCAACATGTGTAACAGTCAGTTCACGATTGGGTCATGGAAATAGTAGTATTTGTGGGAGTAACTGTACGCATCATCTTGCATCCATCTCGTTTTTATAAGTGTTTCCGAGTCGTGGCGAAGATGGTCGCATCTAAATAGACTTCATAAACGGATCATCCTCGCAGATACACAACGACAACGTTGTGCCCAGTTGGTCCTTTTTTCCTCCATAGTATGGAAATGTCTCTTCAAATTTCTGCTTTTATATGCTAATAGCTTCCTTTGCGATCGGCTGCCATTGTACTATTTTTCTTCAGAGCCAGGCTTAAAGTTTCATCATCATTAGTCCTAACAAGGAAACATAAACTCAACCTTCAGTCTAGTCAATATCTTCAAATTTCATTCTACTTGAGTCTAATTCTCGCTAACCTGTGGATAATTTACTTATTTAGGCGGAATCACAGGAAGCGTGACCCAATTCGACGACATCGGACCAAAATGGATATGATTCATCCCTGCAAACTTCTCCTCACTCCTATCCTTCGGATCATCATGTTGGAAGATGCCACTTCCCTGCGTATCACCACTGCTAATTTCAAACACCAACTTCCCGCCCTTTTCAACAACAACATTAGTAGGCCAAACCTCCACGTCCACGGCATACACATCTCCGGGGATGACCGGCTGAACATCTGTGCTGAAGTAGTCCCTCCATGGCAAATACGGCCTATTCTTCGGGTGATTGTGGCTCGTCTTCCGGAACGAAACGCGAAGCCAACCCTTTGTCAGGGGCACAGGGTCACCGGCTGTACCAGTGTAGAACACTTCTTTGCCAGCCGGGGAAATATATCGGAGTGTAAGAAAGAGGTCGATGTCGGATGGAGTGGGTCCTGCAGCGTGTGGTGAGAGCGAAACGTTGAGATGCGCGACAATATGGCCTGTGATTTCGGTCTCTTGGTCAAATTCCAGAGTCGTGAACTGCAAAATCTCCGGCTTTTCCAGCGTTCCAAGAGCCTTGTAGCTCAGCTTTTGGGGTCTTTCTATCAATGGCTTGGATTTCTCGAGCGTTTGTGAGGGCGTAAGATAGTACTTGGTATACATCGTTCTTGCAATTGGCCATTCATTCTCTGTGCGCCTCTCGTAAACTTTCTCCGCTTTTGCATCATTGAAGCCAACATCGCCCTTTCTCAGGACCAAGTCTACGGCGGGTAGTTTGCCCTTAACCGACCATCCGACCCGGTCTTCGTCTTTGAGAAACGCATCCAGAAAACTTCGTTGCAGTTCCACCTCTTCAGAATAGTAGAAGGGCAGATCGTGGCGCCCGGTAATCATGCGAAGGTACTTGAACTCTGATCCCGCGTGGACGAACCCTTCGATATTTCCTCTCAGATGCAACAAGATGCCGCCCCAGTTTCCAACTGACAGCAGCGGCACGGCAATGTCGGACATGTCGTATTCCTTGCTTGCATAATATTGCTCATCTCTAAATCGGTTGGCTCCAGTATCGATTGTCTGATCTTGTCGATTCTTTGCGCGCTCTTCATCAAGGAGGTCACCTTCAATAGTATCCGGCCCCCAATTCGCTGCCTGGCGCCCTGGCTTACCATACTGATTCGTGATGACCTGCCGATTCCACCAAAAACTGATGAACTTGTTTGATAGAATTCCGCCGTGACGGCAACGATCGCGGTAGTAATCCGACATCCCCTCCCAGGGTACAATACATGCCAATCCCTTTGGCCTGCGAGCTGCCACGCGCCATTGCGACCCCGCGTAGTAGCTAATGCCAAGCAAGCCAACCTTTCCAGACGACCATAGCTGTTCGGCCGCCCACTCGACCACGTCGAAGAAGGCCTCGGATGTGCCGCGTGACATGGTGTCGAGGAATCCTGGTGACTGTCCAAGCCCACGCTCGTCAGCTCGGACTACTGCATAGCCATGTGTGGTCCAGAAGCCTGGATCTGGGGTTTCCCATGCGGAGTGTGCGGAGTGGTGCTCGGGATTGACTTCTGCGAAGGACTTAGGATGGAAGCTATGCGATCATGTTAGCGCAGTAGAAAGATTCAAACGCCAGACCTAACAAACTCTTTATAGTGAATGTCTTTGCCATATGGTCCGTATGTCACCAGAACCGGAAATTTTTCTTCCTCGTTGGCCGGTTTCGGGCGGTAGACGTTGCAGCGCACTGTTCCTTCACTGGTTCTGAGAGAGACAGAAGCGTTTTGTTCGAAGATGTACGGAAAGGACGTCAAGTCCACCGTGTGGAGGTCTTGAAGGGTGTTGGGCATGTTTGTGGTGTTTTCCAAAATAGCTGTGAATATTGAACATATCAAGTGGTATTTACGTGTTAGCGCGTGAGCACGTGTATGGTCCCTGGATGTTACGACTAGGTGGTTGGTGGGGCCTTCGGGATGTGGGGGTTGGTTGCTCAAAGATAGTCTCCGTGGCGACGCGCGTTACCTCTGAGCAAAGAACTTCGGGCATGTACAAATCTGCCTCGGCTGATGCTAGAAGACTTATCACCTAGCAATTGTGGGTAAATCTTCGTCCGAATTCTCAAGTCCTGGGGTTATACCCGTCCAGAAAGGATATACTTTATGACTTCGTCATCTCAGTCCTGAATTCAAAGTGCGAACCTAGAGCATGATATTTTTTTAGAAGAAGTTAAACATACGCGTTAATCATTCACTGTCCGATCCCCTGGCTGTCTCGAAACTAGCTGTTTGGTCTGTAGAATTTGCTATGTAGATTTAGGAACCCCTACCATGTTCCCATAGTCCTCCTCCAACACTCTCCCGTTCACTTCAATGGGCTTGGAATCCTGCAACACAAACATCATTCTCGCCCATTCCGTCTTGCTATTATTCCTCCACTGATGCATCGTTCCGCGCTGAATTGCCACATCGCCCTTCTTCATCCGGCGTGTCTCTCCTGAGTCCAAGACGAGCTCAATGTCTCCCTCAATCACCACTCCATAATCTAGAGATACGGTGCGATGCATCGGCGAAACATGATCTGGACACATGTCCACGAAGCGAAGGACGGTTCCCCCAGATAGGACAAGTCCAGGGGGCGTTTCGAGGTTGGATTTATAGATTCGAACGTCTTGTTCTTGGTTGAGATCCACTGGAAAGCCCTTTGTCGTGTATCCGAGTGCGAAGGCTGCATCGCCATTTGGAAGCGTCTTTGATGCGTTCTCTTCTGGTAATGCCTTTGAAAAGATTGCAAGGCCGCTGGAATCATGGGTTGTGATGAAACGCTTCAGCGTTGGTAGTTCGTTTGTTGTAGTCATGATGGGTGATAGGGTATGTGAAAGGCGTAGTGGGAGACTTGATTCTGTATACACGTTCGATAAAAATGTGTGCCGCTGCCTCTAAACTACTCAAAAAGAAGTCAATAGCATTTTTCCCCAGTCCCGAAGTGGAGTAGGCGGTAATCGGAGATTCCGATGTGGGGAGGAACGCGCCGATTCGCCCGAGGCACGTAACATCTCGGAGCCGGATATCCAAAATATGTGTAACAGTGAACAATTTTGGTTGCTACTTTCCAAATGTCTCAAATCCCCCCAGTCACTATGTCCGCTTCTTTTGCTTCTCATTTTGGTATTAACAACATACCATATGGAATCGCCAGCTCCGCTCGCCATCCCCTGCCACAATGCGTAACTCGAATTGGCAATACTGTCATATTCCTAGCCGAACTTGCAGAAAACGATATCTTTATTGGCCTTTCAGAACCACTTTTAGTCGTCTTCCGACAAAACACGCTCAACGCTTTTGCGGCTTTGCCCAAAGATACACATACACAAGTTCGAAGCTTCATCCAAAATGCGTATAAAGAAAAGAAACTCTACGATAGCACGGAATCCATTGAAGATATCACTCTCCATTTGCCAGTCCAAATTGGCGATTTCACTGACTTCTCCGCCTCCGCCAACCATGTTCAGAACGCCGCAGAAGCAATCTTCGGTATTCGATCATTTCCACCAGCTTTTCACAAATACCCTGTTGGCTACGCAGGTCGGTGCTCCTCTATCACTACCTCTGGAAGTCCCGTGACTCGCCCACATGGGCAATTCACGGATTACAGCGATCCCTCGAAACCTATCATTTTCGGCCCTTGCAAAGCTCTAGATTATGAACTAGAAGTCGGGGCAGTGATTGGACGGCCAATTGCGCCTGAAACCAATTTGAAGGCAAAGGACGCGGACCAGCATATATTTGGCTTCGTCCTTGTCAATGACTGGAGTGCGCGGGATATCCAAGGTCTCGAAATGAATCCTCTTGGCCCTTTCAACGGAAAGAACTTTGCTACATCGATATCACCCTGGATCATTACACTGGAAGCCCTGCAGCCTTTCATGACTCCCGCACCGGCGCGCCTGTCACCGGTTGCCGATTTCTTGGATGACCCAGAGAGCATAAACTACAAGATCGATTTGAAAGTCGAGCTTGTGAGAGACGGCACATCTAGTACAACTTGCAAAGTCGGGTTTGAGACTATGTACTGGACGTTTAGACACATGCTTGCTCATCACACTGTTGGTGGCTGCGGGATTCGGACTGGGGATCTCGTTGCTAGTGGAACGGTGTCAGGTGACAAGGATGAAGAACACGGGTGTTTGCTTGAGCTTACTATGAATGGGAAGAAGCCTTGGAAATTGGATGATGGGTCTGAGTTACGGTACCTGAACGATGGGGATGTTGTGAGGTGTACTGGAGTCGTTGGGAATAGTAATGATGGTGTGGGGTTTGGAGAATGTGTTGGGACGATACTTCCCGCTCGCTACTCAGGAACTTCGTAGGAACAAAAATTGGGTTGCTCGTTGTTAATGCCGAATGATGACCACTGTTTCAACTCCGCTAAGTGAAGCGGTGAAAGGCATGATAACGTCAATACCATCCAACGCAATTTGGAGCGTTTGTCGAAGGAGTATTTCGATATACTGTCATCACTATGCCAGACAGAAGGGTTTGGGTACGAAATGAGACTATGGGGCATGACTGTGCATGAATTCGTTTACATTGCCAGCTTACGTTAAATTGAGAAAATGGGTAGTGGAGTCTACGCTACCCTATTGTATTTGCTAGGATCATGTATGTTTAAATAGCAATTAACCTTTTTTACTCTTTATGGACAGCAGAAGTAATTTATAGGGAACAAAGTCCGTAGACGGATCGGAAACGAATTATTGCATGGGCTGTAAGTATATATGTCAAGCTTATTACCTCGAAACAGACACCAACATCAATGACATCAATTGGCTTAGAGCTCTATCACTAATATGATGAATAGACCGAGGACTCTGGCTTGCTAAGACAATGTCACAGGGAATATTTGATTGTTGTTGTGGAGGATCAAGATCAAATCCGTGACTATAGAGTTGTATCGGTGAAGAGTCGAAATAATCTCGGAAAACACTTGGGGATGTTAATATGGCATCAGAGCTTCCGATACAATCCGAGTTTAGTCTGTTTTCTGGGCTTTCAAAGAATTGCATCTCTGACATTTGGTGGTGGAGAGGTTCTCTGTAACTTCTATGAAGTGCTTGAGGCAATCTCAAATGAGGCTCTATTATAAATTCTGAAAATATTCCCAACGGAAGAAGAAGGGGACAAAAGCCATGATCGGAGCAACAACGGGCAAACCCCACTTCCCGACCCCGCACCCGCTTTGAGCTCCGATTTCCCCGCAATGGAATTCCGCATCTCCAGCTCTTTAGATGCACCTATAGTGATATAATGACCGTTGGCCAAGATAACTCTACGAACACATTAGCACCTGCAAGAACAGTCCCACAGAAGTCTTAAAAGTTTTACAGAATCCTAAGCATGCATACCGCCATACTGCTAGGAGCAGCGAGCGCACTTCTCCTCGCGCGCATCTTCCTTCCCTTTTTACGAGGAATCTTCTCGCCTTTAAAGCACGTGCCCGGACCCCTGGCTGCTCGTTTCAATGATGTATGGTATTTCCGGCGGGTTCGAAATGGAAAATTTGAAGTGGACAACATTGCTCTGCATCACGAGTTCGGTAATACAACTTTGACAACATGTTGAAAACCGTGTGTCTAGCTCTGACCAAATACAAGGACCCGTCGTCCGCTATGGCCCAAACCGCTATAGTATCAATGATCCAGAGGCCCAAAAGATCATATATGGTCACGGCGCCAAGTTTCCAAAGTCAGCATGGTACAAGACATGGAGCGACCCACATCCAGATCGATGGTCGATATTCTCGGATCAGAACATCAAACGACACAGTGAGAATCGGCGGCAATATCAGGGAGCCTACTCCATGTCCTCTCTCGTCACTTACGAGTCCTTTGTCGATGAATGTGCAGACCTATTCAGCCAGCGACTGCACGAGATCGCGGCCGCTGGAATTTTCGCTGATATGGGGCATTGGTTCCAATGCTACGCATTTGATGTCATCGGTCTCATCACTTATTCCAAGCGTCTAGGATTCCTGGATCGCGGGGATGACATCAATGGGGTCATAGCTGCACTCGAAGTCCACCTGCGGTATGCGACTCTGGTCGGCATTTTCTCCTGGATGCACCCTTACCTTATGCCCATCAGGAACTGGCTCGCTGGAAAGTCTGGTACAGGAAGGACATATGTGATGAAGTTCACCCAAGATAGAATCGCAGAACATAGGTCGGCCACGAAAGCTATTCCTGTCGATACCCTAGATGCTTCGGAGCACTCAGCCAGTGTGGACTTCCTCACTAAGTTCTTCTCCAAGAATGCCGAGGACCCGAAGAGATTCACTATGTATCATGTGGCGATGGGATGCGTGTCAAACATGGTCGCCGGGTCTGATACAACCGCAATCAGCCTCTCCGCGGTTTTGTACTACCTCCTCAAGAACCCTCAAACTTTCGACTCACTACGACGAGAAGTCGACACGCATCAAAACAGAGGCAAAATATCGCAGCAGATAAAATTCAAAGACAGCCAAGATATGCCGTACCTCCAAGCGGTGATCAAAGAGGCACTTCGAATGCATCCTGCGACTGGCCTTCCTCTTGAGAGGGTGGTGCCTGAAGGTGGAGTGACGATGTGTGGTCGATTTTTCCCTGCTGGGGTGAGTACCGGCTTTTGTGTTACACTATGGTATCAAGGCTGAATTTTGGTAGACTATTGTTGGAGTCAACACATGGGTCTCCCACCAGAACACCTCTATCTTTGGTACAGACGCGAACAAGTTCAACCCTGACCGATGGCTTATCGAGGATAAAGAGAAGCTGGCCATCATGGATCGCTATTGGATGCCGGTACGATATTTATCCCTCCTCTCCTTCTCCTGTATCGAAACCGCGGTCTAATGTTTTGCAAAGTTCGGCCTTGGTTCGAGAACCTGCATCGGGCGCCATATATCGATTCTCGAAATGTCCAAGTTGATCCCGGTTCTTGTTCGGGACTTTGATTTCGTACTCGATGGTGAGTTGGTTCGGAAGCCATGGGAAACGACGAATTATTGGTTTGTTAAGCCGAGGAACTTTCGGGTCAAGATCATGGTTCGTGGGGAGCGGACATAGTCTGAGGGACAGCTTGCGTTACAAAAGATTTTTGGTGATGATGAGTCTTTCAAGATCACCACAAATTGTGAAGGAGACCAGAGGAGGTTGTACGCAACTCAAGAATAAGTTATTGTAAATGTATTTATAGCTAACTGCAAGTAGACAAGAAAGTATGCATGCAAAACAACGCGCTCGGCTGACTACGTGGGCATCAAATCTTTTATCAACTAATCGCCCTCAGTGTTAGTCTACCAACAGCGATTCGTCGGTTTGCCTATGTGAGTCTCAGATCAGGGACGAAGAAGCCCAGTTCCTAGGTGTTCCAAGACGACCCATGACTTATTCGAGAACTCTTCCGTGCATTGAAAAGACAAGTCGTTTCCAGGATCAACACCATTCTTTCCAAACTGTTTGGAACACGTCCTTCAAGCCGGAATGAGGCCCTTGACTCTCAGATGAAACCACCATCCTAGCTCCCAAGGCGCTTGTGTACGCGTTCGAGCGGGATCATGATGCCGAAGCTCTGTAGCTCTCCACATTAATAGGTAGAGATTACATTGAGGCTAAGTTTTTGGAGCAAACTTGCAACGTAGCTGGATTCTACCTTTTATCGCCAGGATTGAAATGACTACCTTCGGACTAGCCACTGACTCGGTAAAGGACGAGTCCGGGACTATCAACTATATAAACGATTTAGATAGTGAGCGCTTCGGATACTGGGATGGGTGTCAATGGACGGCACAGACAATCAAGAGTGCGCCGTCTTGCCGTTGATAGAGTAGGCCGATTTGATCCAAAAGGGCTATGCGATGAGGGATGCTGTGACCGTAACTTAGACTGCAATAGTTCTGCGGAGGAGTATTTCCACAACACAATGGTGGATAGGTCCAGATATTACGGAAGAGAGGATCAATCAATCGGAAGGCGCTCATCATTGATCCAGAAATATTTACCTCCCTTGGCTGGAGGAAGAGGGAGATGATGTCGAAGAAGGGGACAATGGAGGAGACACTGAGGACGGGGATGACGACGGGGACGACCAATAAACAGATGAAGAGCCTCAAGGGGTGACGGACGACAGACACATCAATGTAAGAGAGGAAATGGCAATCGCGCCTTCGACGAAGCGCCAGCCAGTCATTATCATCAACATCACGTTCTAGATTATACGACGATGCTCGATAGAGAAAGCACAGTGAACCCACGAAGAGGGGAGTTTCTTGGAATTCCTAACTACTAACCAGCTTCATTCCGCACCCTTCGCATCTGAAAACCGTTCCAGAAGTTCGTCCCCAGTGGTGACATATCCTCTCAAATTGAGCACATTCTTAATCAACATGTCATGTACGCCTTCCTTCGAGTCGGCACAGCCATCTGAGATAACAGACACGACGTATTCGGCATCGCCAGCGGCAAATGCAGTTCTTAGAACACATCCGGACGTGCTCAGGCCCGCAAGCAAGAGCGACTTGATTCCTTTCTTCTGCAAAAACTCCTCGAGGCCAGGCGACTTCAGGGCGGAGATGTGACCGGGTTTCCTCGTGAACGTGACGTCGTTAGCGTCGTCTTGTAGCAACTCGGGTGGTTCATGCCCGCCATTCGACTTCATGGTGGAAACTATGCCTGCAAATCTGTCGGCATTCTTGCATGTCAGAAATGGTGTGGCGTCGAGATCTATGAGACAATGGATGACTTGAATGCCTCGTGACAATGCCCAATTCCTCGTTTTGGCGGCAACATGGAGAGCTGTGGGTCCGCATATGTTGGCGGCCCTTTCGACGAACATTGCATGAAAGTCCAGGAGAAGAAGGGCGGTTTGAGACGGTCCATAGTAATCAGGCGAGGATATGTCGGCTGTTAGATATGCCTCCACTGCCGTTGTTGACATGCTTAATATTGATGAAAGAGACGAGATCTATCCCAGAAGAGTAACGAAGGAAATTAAACGAAAAGTGAGCGTTAGAGATGGCGAAAGGAAGAGCAGATATGAAAACATACATAGACTAAACCGACGAGATACAAGTAGCTCAAGCGCTGTCGTGATAGGTCGGTGTTAAAAGAGGATTGCGCGAACTCGGCCGGCTTTAACGGTTTTCTCCGATGTGTGTCAAGCTAGAGCAACGGATTTAGACTGCCATAACCATGCCGCAGCAAACGCATCAGCACTCCTTCTCATTGGTGTGTCAAATTTTGTGTACAAACAGCGTTCTAACTTGTATGGTACTGAGAACCTGGTCCGATCCGCATCGTCGGCTCCCTTTAACCATGACCGTCCTCACTCGATAAGGGAAAATTGCTATATAGGTCTGACTACTCTTTGTAATTGCTTCCAACAGGTGTGAGGACTGAACTTTCATCTCTGAGTTCATCTAAATAGATATTTCTTCCTGCCACGCTGGACCAACTCACTAACTTTGTTTCTTTATTCCGATTCTTTCTTCTTGTCTAAGAACACAACCAAAATCGCAGAGTACCTATGTTATGTTAAATACAAATACTATCCGGTCGAAACAAATCGGGAAACGTACGCTGCGACCGCCATGACGACTTCGGCCGTTTTTGCCCTCGTCGAAGAAAGGATAACCGAAAATACTAAGACGAAGGCACTCGCCGCAAGCATACGAGGGAAGTAGTCCTGTATGCGCCCGAGCACTGCGATGCTAATTATGAGAATGTAAGAGGAAACGCCGATGAACAAAGCTCTTGCGGTTCTCGCGATTGCACCTTCGGAGTAGACCAAGATGTTGGAGTTGGGAGTCATGTCCTATTCTAGCTAGCTCACCCTTCATGGGTATATATAGTCGTCGTGCGAGCAGTCAGCTCTTCACGGCTTTCTCACTCTTTATACACACTTTCCATCAGACAGTTGACTTCCGCCTCTACTCGTGACACAAGAATCTGGTTAACAAAGGCAAGATCCCGTGCTGTCCCTGGGGACAAGATCCTGTGTTACCCCTGGGGACAAGATCTTGTGTTGCCCCCAGGGACAAGATCCTGTGCTGCCCCCGGAGACAAGTGACTAGTGCTAAATAAGCTTAGCTTTGTTAAAGTTGTTAACTTTCTATACCTCTTCCCTTCCCACACCCCTTGTAAGGAGACTCACAGTACACTGACGGTGACGACCGTTGGCACAGTACTGCTACTCACAACACTCTCTGAACAACAAGCTCGGCAACTAGCCGACCTAACCTGAAATGCTTAACCAAGCCCCAACTGGGCTCAGCCCGCGCATGAACTAAACCCCTGACGCACAAATTATGCTAAGTATTTATTTAAACGCAAAGGACCTCTGGTCGAGCTCCTTACGCAACGTCTTGTATGATAATTGTAAGCCGAGGACACCATAATGTCACGTGGATATGCCACTGACTAATCAGTCCGTCATATATATATCAGCTGTACATACATCACATACAATACACATCTTGACACCTCTTTCCTCCACCCTCCAGCTTACAATAATCCATCGCACCTGAGATTGCATCTGTAGCAGAGGATAAAGACTCAATTGAATATTGGAAAACTATAGATACAATCTCATGACACCTGTAGTTTGTTTGTTAAAAGCAAAAGGTGTTAGGATAGAGATCCTGCAGCTCTATTGCCAGGCGCTTTAGGTGTATTTCTCCTAATATAAATTTCCTAAAAAGAGTTTTTTAGAGTTTAATCTACCTTAAGGCATAGAAAGGAAATGGCTAACGTGTGATGACGGGCTCGGTCTTCACCATCGTGGATGCGCAAGGCAAATGAAGGGATAAGTTGGCCCTATTTCAAGTACACTAAGATAGAGCGAGAAAAGGTTCTCAGGGAGAACGATCCTATATACAGAAGGGTCCGGGCGCGGCCCGACCGAGCATGTCCTAACAGTGTGGCATGGCGTGGCGCGCGCATGTGGTCCGACGTGGTGGAGCTGAAGGTGCGCCACCGCCGCATCTGACTCGTGTTCATGTGATGTGTGGTCAAGCTGCCGAGCAGCACCGTCACATAACGCTTGTCCAGCGTGGCACAAAGGAAGTCTAGTAGGTTCCCTAAATCTTTCCTGTATTAGAGGATTAGGACAACCCTTAAGAAAGGGGGGCTCTGTCACAAGCAACCTTCCCCTCCGGGCCATCCTCAGGCAGCCTTTGGCCAGGTTTCAGACCACGTGATCTTCAGTCACGTGTCAATCTATATATAGCTACCTTCCGACTCCTGAGTACTCCTCAAGGATTCGTCTTGAATACACTCTATACCCACATTTCGATCTCCTGCCTACAGTCTCCTTATATGACGGTGCTTCTCGCCAGCTCGACCACACATCACATGAACACGTGTCAGAGACGACGGTGGCAGGGGGTCCCACTGTCAGGACATGCTCGGTCGGGCTGCGCCCGGACCATACCCTTCTGTATATAGGATCGTTCTCCCTGAGAACCTCTTCTCGCTCTATCCTAGTGTACTTGAAATAGAGCCTACTTATCCTTTCATTTGCCTTCAGCATCCACGATAGTAAAGACCGTGCTCGTCATCACACCTTACACCTGTGGTCAGAGCGGGTCGGCCGTCCATCAGCCACTCATTCAATGTCTGCAGTGAAGACTCTGTGCATGGACGATAATGGCCAAGGATCTGTCTCCGTAGCTAAACGCATGGTTTTATTAGTAAGATGACCTCATTTTTACAGCTTTGGGATTTGAGTATGAACGTGACGTTGCTCATGGCCGTCAGCGTAGCTGGATGTTCATCTCCAAGCACCCTCTTTCTCGTCTCCATCACCCACACTTCGGCCGTCCGCCCACAACCCGCAGGTCACGTTTCAAATAATCCTGTTAAACAGGAGAACTATTTCCAATCAGGAAGATGGCTACGGAGGCCCTAGTCCCCATTAAAATACAGTTAACTGATCTCCCGGGTAAGCAGGTCCTTCAAAAATGAGAGCTTATCGGAGTTAAAATGAGGTGAATTGAGCTCTCTGTGTATCAGAGAAGGTTGGGCTAGAAGACCCCTATATATAGCTAGTACAATGGCACGTGATATAGTAATGCACGTGATATAACCGTAACAGAGCTGTTAACAATTACACTGATCGGCAGATAAATTCGCAAATAAGACAGGAACAAGCCCTTGTAAGGCTTCATGGACGATTACCTACACCTTGCACACTTATACAGGAAACCTTAGCGAACTAACTGCCAAGGATGCGATTCCCTTTTCCTTCGCCTTCAAAAGCTGGGCTTCGGTCGGCTTGACACCATGGAGCAGCAGAAGAGCAATCTTCTCTTCTGAGCCACACTCAATAACGATATCCAAAGGTGTTTGTTTCTTAACGTTAAGAGAGTTGAAAGCCTTACCGCCAAAGTCTTCCTTGCTGGCTAATGTCTGTAAAAGAGTTTTGAGATACTCATTACTAGTTGATGCAGCGGCTACGTGGTAGATGGTATCTCCGTCAAGGTTGCTGTGGGACGATAGTGCAGCTTTTGGGATCTTGGGTAATAGGAAGATAAAGCCGTCAGAGAAGTTACAGTCGATAGCCCATGTGAGCGCCTCAATGTAGAAAGCCGTTCGCAGGCTAGTTAGGTCTGTCTGACGGGCCGGGCTAAGCTTTTGAAAAGCTTTCTCATCGGCTTCGACCAGAGCCGTTGCAATAACAACCTTTCTTTCCGGTCTTTTCAACATGGCCCGTAGCAAGGGTGCACTGCGCATGTTGGCATACTCCATAGCGTCTACTATGCGTGCGCAGCCCGCGCTATCATCCTCTTCCACAGTCACGAGGTGCTTGAGCAGTAGGTGAACTATCTCAGTCAATCCTCTTTCTACAGCTAGAAGTAATGGCGTTCGCGAAAAATTGTCTCGGGAACCGGGATCTGATTTTAGGGTTTGTAAAGTCCACTCCAGAAACCTGCTGTTGCCTGCTGATGCGGCCTTGTGGCAGAGACCGCGCAATCTCTGGTCGAGTGCATGGATATCAGCGCCTTGCAGGACCAAGGCTTGCGCTAAATCGAGACATGTCTGCTGCTCTCTTTGGCACAATGCAGTGGTCTGTAAACCGGCCAGAGCGAGAAGCGGTGTTTCTCCATCGCCGTTGCGAACTTCAAAGTTCGCCCCATGTTCAATGAGATACTGAACAAAGTCCAGATCTCGTTCCACGATCACGCGATGCAAGAGCGGATCTTGGGATTCTTCCATCAGCACCTTCGATGACGCGATACCATTCTTGATGAAAGTCTTTGCAAGCTTAGAATGCTTTCGAATGGCTGTGTGTATGGCCGTGTCGTCGGCATCCGGCCAGATGCGGATGATTGATGGGATAATGCTCTCCATGTTTGATAGAATTGCTTTTAGTATGTGGGTTACGTATATATCGCCACTCGTAAAGATCGTCTTCAAGTGTTCTTCGATGGGGTCCGAGGACAACGCCACCAGTTTCAACAACGACCCCTCCAGCTCCCCCTTGCTGAGCATCTTCATCAGCAGAAGGGTAATTTGGGTGTTCGCCGACTCGATTGCTATATTGAGACACTTCAATTTCTCTTCCGCATGCGAACCAAGCCGCGAAAGTTTGTCCTGATGTTGTGCAAGAAGCTCTACGCCCTCAGTGTAGGAATCCGTCACCGCGAGGTGAAGTGGTGAATGTTTCCGACGCCTCGGAAAATCGAAGACATCGGATAGATCGGAAGCACTAGATTCTGCAGAGTATGATCTATAAGAACGATTCCGGCGACGCCCATCCGCATACTTGCCCGTGAGAGAAGGGGAAGGCGTTGGTTGTCTGGAAACGCGTTCATCTGCTCCTCGTCTGATTGTTGCGGTGCTTTGACTAGATGCAAATGGCCCACCTAAAAACGACGAGGCCCGCCGCCCCAGATTAGCTCTGCGAGGCCTGATCCCAGACCAATCTTTCCTAAGAATCAAAGAGGCGCATTCTAGGTTGCGGCGACGGATCGCAGCATGCAGAGGCGTCCAGCCATTTTTGTCGTACACTTCGATCAAACAACTGGACTCAACCAATGCGCGGGCGATGTGCAAGTGTTCTCTATCCATGGCATAATGCAATGGAGTCCAGTCGTTCCCATCTCGGGCATTGATGAGCTCGTCCTTGTGGAATTTTAACAGGGCCGTAGTCCAGGCCAAGCTCCCAGATTCAGCCGCTATGTGAAGGAGAGAGCGACCATCAGAGAGACTTAGCATCGGGTCAGCCATTTGCGATAGAAATTCAGCTAGCAAGTCCCATTGATTCTCCACTGCAACAGATATTGGCGTTCTTCCGTCGGCCTGGATGACGTTGACATCTGCTCCAGCCGTTACCAATTGTACAACTGCGGCTTCGCTACCCGACTCGATAGCTGTGTGCAGAGGCGCCCGCCCTCTTTCATCCTTAATCATCAATAATTTCCTGATCATGGGATCCGTTTTTATGTGTGAATGCAGCAGCAGATCGATTATTCCCTCCTGCTGGTTCTCAAGAGCGATGTGCAGCGGTGTTCGACCGTCCGAGGTCTGCTGAGTGCGGGAGGCGGAATCAGCCCTTAGGAGGCCAGCTAGCATGACTTCAAGGCCGTGTAGAGCAGCAACATGAATAGCTTTTGTCCCATGAGGGAACTTGTAGACACCATGATTGTACTGCGAAATCGTAATCCAGGAGTCAAAGCTCCCTTGTTCGCCATCCAGAAAGCCTTCCAGAAGTGTCCAAATTGCCTCAAAGTCTTGTGGGCCAAGGTGCTTCAAGTGTGGCGCCCAATAATTGGATGCATAATCCAGGAACGGAAAACTAGTCATGACCTGGAGGTCCGAATCGGTATACAGCGGATCCAGCGCAAGCCGAAGCGTCTCGCGAAATGTCTCCGAAGTAAAGTCCTCCAAGCTGAGATACAAAATGCACGTCTCAAATTGGGACTTCTGTGAAAGTATTTTCTGGAGAAAGAAAGGGTTTCGACGGCCCTTGCCCAGGAATGGGTGAGACAGAAACTCTTTGACGGAGTAATGCGATAGAGAGATCTTTCCAGTGGTCTTAGATTTTCGAATTAGACTGCCACATAACTGAAACAAATCATTAGGCCGCCGAAGTGCGTTACTTCGTAGTTGCCGTAAGTTTCTAGTCGCAGGTGTCACGGCGACCGCCTCAATGACTTCTGCTACATCCAATGCACGCTCTGAAAACGATATGACTCTAAGGATGTTCAGAGCCAAAGCTTGATCTTGCTCGTCCAGTTTGAGAAGTATTTCCTCAAAGGTATTCTCGAGGCCTTGAGGCAGTGCAGTGAGGACATCCGTGGTGATGGCCGTCCTAATACGGGAAAGGTGGTCGATCTGGCACACAGCCCAAAGAAACCTGAGGCAAAAGTGAGATTTCTGAAAGAGACAGATGTAAATCAGGGACTCACATTCCCTGGGCCCTCTCAACGAGTTCGTTTGTTATGACCTCTTGGTTCATGTCCTTTTCATCGCTAATTTGAAGCTTTTGCAGCCGCAGCCGCACATATGCCTCCATGTCAAGCTGCACATCTGACTGAGTGATTGGTACAGTTAGATATGACTCAAAGTTAGTCTCCAGGTCAAATTCTGGTCTGCTTGCGACAAAGACTTTGAAAACTCCGCCGACGACCTCTAGATCTGTGAGAAATTCTAAAATCCCCGCTCTGTCGAGTACCTCATCCAGACCGTCAATAATGACAAACACTCGAGAGGAATGCTGACACAGCTCGTGGAAAGCCTCTCGTAGCTCTTTGAGACTAGGGTACAAAGGAGATCGGTGTCTTTTGAAGAGTTTGCTCAACAGTACCGGAAGAGGGATGCTGTCCGATAGCTTGCTTAGAAGCTGAGCAACAATTGCTCCTATAACTTTCTCCGAGGACAAGGCTGCGCTGTCCGAAAATTGACAGTAGTGATATACCATTATTTCATCCCGTTCAAGGAAGCCGCTTTCAAGGGTCTCGATGACTTTAGATCTATTCAGAGGATGAGTGAGTTCTAATGCAATGAATCGCTTGACGAGGCTTACACCATGACAGTTTTACCGGATCCCTCTACACAGCCAGCCATTAGCAGCGAGCACGCAAAGAAATTCGAGGCCAACTCACGGATGCCCCAGAGCCAGAAGCCTGTGAAACCATCTAACTCAAGCCACCGAAGGAATTCAGAACGCCCAAGAAGCCATTGGCAGGACTGCGGATCTCTACCTCTTACGATATCGTCCTGCACAACTTCAGTTGTAGGTCCGAGCCAGTCTATTATTTTATTGCGCAATTCAGCTAGCCCACGATCGATCGTCAGTGCACGATGCCACCAACATGAATGATAGAGCAGCCGCACGTACCCTGCTCTCTGGCTTCTGCCTTCTGGCTCAACAGGTCCTGCTTATCAGCAACACGATGCAGAAGATCTAACACCTCGACAGTCAGTCGAGTAGTAGTCCTTGAATCAACGCTGCAGACTCTTAGTTGGCGAAACTTCGAGAGGGAAAGGGTACGGACTTGTTCTGAAGTTGTAAACACAAGATGAAAAGGCTCTTGTACCGCTCAATCTGGGGCAACAGCTTCTCTATTCTACTGATCATCGAGACTCCCTTAATCATTAAGCGGACCGAATTCGACGACGCAAGGGATTCCACTAGATCCTTTATCTCCGTCAAGGTCTTTTCGCATATCTGCAAAGTGTCCTGCCATGTTTCCGCTGAGTCTTGTGCAAACAGTTGTAAATGCGAGGCCTGCGACTCCTCGCTTGCAGTATACTGAGATTTCAGGCCAAAGAGAATTCCGGCAAAGGATGCGACTTCGTTCAGTAAATGTGCAATGTCGCCCTCGTTCTTCTTCGCTTGGGATAAGTGAGTATAACCTTTAGAGAGGATTGCACCCGTGATAGTCAGCAGACCCGCAATACTTGCAGCTATGGACAAAGGGTCCATCTTGCTCGTCCGTGATAACACGCTCTATTCTGGGGTGTTGCAATCACTATATATGTAGCTGCCTGCTGTCTTCAGCTGCCAGGTGAGGCTGATCTACACCAAGCCAAGCCTCGTAAGGCGTTCTTGTGGTGTCGGCGGGACCGCGGGCATGGTGGCGTTGGTGGCGCATGCAAGGGCGATCATCTCCCTTCCTCGCTAATAAATAGAGTCATTGTGGTAGCTTTACAAATCGGGCTCGTACTGCATTGAAGCAAGTTTTTGCAGTCATGCTATGTACAAGTACACTGTGTAGCACATGGACTAGCTAGCTATGTTGTGTAGGGCGGCTCGCTTTATGCCCAAAGCCTCGTCCAGAGAGGCAAACGTGTGGTGGTTGACGAGGCCCATGGCACCCACCTTGGCTTGCAGCTTCCCCCCCTGTTGTTCCTCCTTCAGCTGGTCGAGCTCTGCCAAGACGCGCTGAGTGTGGTGGTTTGCATCCAAGTATAGTATAGGCTTTGGGCTGCGCCTGAGGCCAGGACGGGTCACTTCACTTTGGCTAACAGCGACGAGCTGTTGGGCAGGTTGAAGGTGTACTTTTGCATTTCCTGCAGGATTAGAGCTGGCGACTCAAGGCCGAAGAAGGTGCCCGCGATGCTCACTTCCCAGCGTGTCTGAAAGGAGAGGCGCATCATTAAACGCATGATGGCGTCAACAACGGCGTTGGAGAGCCAGCCGTTGGCCTATGCCGACAGGAAGGTTGAATTGACGTGGGCTGTTGCAAAATCCCAGAAGCTGTACAACGGGTCCAGCGCCACACATGCCTTCACCTGCTTGTCCATTGCGGCGCGCAGGGCAAAATGCCAGGCGCCTGTGACGCCAATGCGGGACGTGTTGAACTGCAATTTGGCGTGCTCACTACTGTACTGCTCCACATAGTTGATGACGGGACTAACAACGTTTTCCCAATCTGGCCGCATGGTAACATGGTTACAACACAGCGTTAGCCCCTGGCTAGGGCCTTTGAATGTCAACACGGCGTAGCCTAGCTTAGGCCCCACCATGGGCTGCATATAGAAAAGCTCCTCCTGCAGCGCATCTGCGCCGCCCCAGACAATGAGAATGGGCGTCTTTCTGGCTAGGCAGTGTGGGGTTGCAGGGACGTAGACACGCGCTAGCAGTGGCGCCTTCACCCCGGGTATGCTGAGCGGTTAATTGGGTAAAGTGCAATAGCTTTTTTTCTTGGCTAGGAACATCAAAGTCGCGACAATCACAATCCTAATTTTTAATGAACCAGCCTTTACTATAAATCCTAGAGGATAGTATAATAATTTTATAAATTATACAAAGAGATAAAATAGAAAGCTATTTTTAGAATTAAATGCCTTTTAAGCACCACCACTAATTGTGTCGGTACACCCGCCCGTGAAATGGGAAGGTGCTCTGGATGCTGTTAATCGACTGCCCGTGGGTTTCGCAGAACGCTAGTCCACGGCGGTGCAAGAGCGCAGGGTACGGTAGAAAGAGTATGGATTGCTTATGACCACGAATCTTCTACGTAGCAAGGGCTAGCAGCGACGTCGAAGTCCTCTACTAGCTTGCCAATTGTAGGTTTTGATTCTCGGGTGTGTTCTCCTTCTAAATTGCCGGGGCCGTATATTTATGCCTGTGCGGATTAAGCGAGCGAGATCCGCACAGGCATAAATATACGGCTCCGGCAATTTAGAAGGAGCTAGCCCTTGCTACGTAGAAGATTCGTGGTCACAAGCAATCCATACTCTTTCTACTGTACCCTGCGCTCTTGCACTGCCGTGGACTAGCGTTCTGCGAAACCCACGGGCAGTCGATTAACAGCGTCCAGAGTACCTTCCCATTTCACGGGCGGGTATACCGACACCACCGTAATACCAACAAATTGTATAACTTGAATAAGTTGAACGTTCACCAACAGGCTTGCCAGCAGGATGAGGACGAGGAGACTGTAAGGGGATAGAAGAGGCTCAAATAATAAGCATTGTATTCCTATCTAGCGACAGAAGGAAGCATGAAGAAGAAAAAAAAGGGGGCAGAGGCCGGCGGAGTGTCATGCGTATATATGCTATTCTATGCACAGTTCACCTATCAGGTTCACTGCACCTTTTTGGTAGTTCATGGCCGAGTGGTATGGAGCTTTGCTCGTGACACGGAGTTTATAAGGTCCTGCCAAAGTTAATATACTAGCCGCCACCTGCTACAGGAGGTTAGATTTATTATTTTTAGATGGAAGAAGCTTGTACGCATAATTGAAAAAAAAAATGTAATATGTATTTGAAGGTTTCTACTGCGTTGTACAGTTTAGTTCACAGAGTTGAGATAGAAATTAAGGTGTGCGCGGGGTAAATCTCGGCTGCAAAAGCTATTGCACTTTACCCGTTAACCGCTCACCATATACGTGTCCCTCGCATTTCTCGTATAACCGTATTTCATCCTGCTTGCCTTCAATATCATTTCCAACAAAAAAAATCCTTGGAGAGATCCACATTCAGCTGTGAGGTTTCAGCCCCCAACATCTGCGACTACAAGTAATTACTTAACGGCACCCGCGAAAGGCACAATTCCGCTTATTTCAGTCCTGCCTCCAGAGCAACAACAGCTTCCGTCAAGCAGCGCCCGACCATGGCTCCAAAGAAAGGTGGCAGAGGCGGAGGCGGAGGCGGCAGCACATCTTCTTCTTCATCTTCTACCTGTGGCAGTTACACTTACCCTTGCACGACTGGACTTTAAGAAATGTACGGAAGCACGTCTAGCAGTTTCTACACCCAAGCCGAGCTTTACGGACAAGTCGCTTTGTTCAGTATCTGGAGCATCGCTCTGATTGCCCTACTCATTCCAACTTTCAAAAACAAGGCGCACGCGCTTCGACTGGCTATCGCTCTGTTTCTGATCAGCTACATTTTCCCCTGCGTTCGATTCGGTCTGATCATAGCTGAGAGCGACGTTCCGATCGAGTATCGCTTCGAATCATCGGTAGTCGTGCTTCTTCAAAGACTCGGAATGGTGTTTATATTTGCTTGAGTCTTTGCGATTGACTCCGGAAAGCTATTCAAGAACCTCTTCTTTCCGATCCTAGGTGTTTACGCTGTTCTCAAATCAGCTATATCATTTTCGACTTCGTCATCTCCTCTTATGCGCTCAACGACTTCAAGGACACGTCCTGGTTCTGGCGACTTAGCGATCGTGATACTGGCTTGACTAGTGCAGCGTACAGCATCGAAAAGCTTTTACGAAATGGCGATTCTACCTTGAGCCCATTCTATGTCGACACGAAGATGCTCGATACAGGCAGCGAGGATGGCTGGCAGCTTCAGAGGGGAAGACAGATCAAGATTGGGGTTGCAGCCGATTTCTTGGCTCTCGCCTTGGCGGCGTTCCTCTTTGTAATCGTCAGTGTTTCACTGCTGAGAAGAAGCAAGAGTATTGCTAGGGGTTCTGTAAGTACTCTGGTTCTGATGCTGAGGGATGAAGCTAACGAAGTAGATGTGGCTTTTGGTGGCTGCTGGGGGCCTTCTACTCACCACATTCTTCCGTGTCATCGTTGCTACGCACTATGTGCTCTGGAACTGGAGCGTTGTCTCTGATGAGAAACGATGGCTGGATTGGTACTATACTTTTGACTTGAATGCCAACGGATACAGCTATTCTCGCGATGGGTATGAATTTCTCGAAGGATACAGGACGACGGCAAATGGGTTTCCGGTGGTGCAAGCTCTTTTCGAGCCATTGGGGATTGTGATCGCTGCTACTGCAATGGTGATGTGGTGGCGGAAGGGAACTTCAAGTGCGGGGAGAGAGGGGTAATGATAATGAGAGGATAGATATCTCCATGAAAACACGTGCGAAGTGGATGGCCTGGACTTAATGGCAAAGCATAACAATCTACCTACAAACCTTTCTTTGATGCCCTTCAAATCCCGACGATCATGCGGAGTGTTCTTCTCCACTCCCATGTTTCAGATTCGTCCAGAAATAGACGTTGACGGCCAAAATTAAGAAGGATTTCCATCACATATCCGGGCGCTTAATATTCTATCGCACCCAGCCAATCAGCGAGCTGTCTTCGACACTCTCTCATAAAATGTTCTGTACCGTCGTAGGGAAGGTAAGCGACACATGGTAGGCTTCTAACATTGTTTGGAATGTTTTTGAACTATGAAATAGGCCT
Organism: Beverwykella pulmonaria; assembly: GCA_001599595.1. Taxonomy (NCBI): domain Eukaryota; kingdom Fungi; phylum Ascomycota; class Dothideomycetes; order Pleosporales; family Melanommataceae; genus Beverwykella; species Beverwykella pulmonaria. The sequence goes on along the minus strand of BCHH01000007.1, from coordinate 2,444,019 downwards.
TAAAGGCATGAAAATCTACCATCTGTGTATGCATGCAGATTGACCATACATCCATGTGGTAATTATGTTGCGCCAAACCATCCGTGGCAACTAATTAGCCAAAGCCCAATCGGGATACAAACCAAAACTCCATCTCTCTCTTGAAGAAGCCCGTACATGAAAGAAAGTATATACAGAACACCCAGTTCTTAGTCTCAGAAGATTCACCATCGCCTTCAAGTCCTACAACTCAATCACTTCGTTCGCTTCGCTCAGCTCAGGTGTTGGAGTATTGAACTGGTTGTCCCACGTTGTACCATTGATGCAGAACATGCCTGTTCCATCAGGTGTTTCCGAGATGTACTTGAAGGGGTAGTTCGCAGCAGGCATATCGTAGAGAATCCAGTCCAGAACCTCCGCGACCGCGTCGCCCTTCTCCGGTGGACATTGTTGTACGACGGTGTGCTGGACGGGGCCGGAAACTTGGCAAAATTCGAAGAAAACACCACCTTCTCGGCCGTTGATCTTGTGTTCAAGGAGAATCTTTGTGGATTCTGAGAGGGAGTCTTCCGAGCCAGATGAATAGTGGTTGTTGATGGGAGTGAAGTGTAGGTAGTCACTACTGAGGGTCAACGATTATCAAGAAAGGGAAGTTGAATAAATGGGAGTCAAAACATACGCGCCAGGTACTTCGGGGACCATTTCTAATTGGGAGATAGAGAAGATATCGCTTTGAATCGAAGATGCGCCAGCACATTGGCTAGAGCCCGCTCCGCTCATGTGTTTCTCGGCATCGTGCGTAATCCGAAAGATGGTTTGATCTTCGTATGGGAGAATGCTTGCACTAGCAGCAGCGACGAAGAAGGTAATCACAGATGACAACATAGTAGCAGGAATTTGGAATGGTGAAGGAGCGTGGATAAAATGGATAAGTTGAAAAGAATGTAGAGAATGTAGAAGTTGTTGATGGTTCTGCTGGTTGATAATGGCCAAAAGACACGACGTTCGTAGATACTTAAGTCAAGCGTCAGCCCTGCTTATGCCGTCTTAAGATTTTGACTGTGCCGCATCAGCATCTTTGCTGTGCCTTCACAGCCCCCGAATTGTTGGAATATCGCAAACCGGCGGGGCTTATTTGAGATCATTGGCCTCTTCCACGCGAGAATGCCAAGCAGCTAACACCGTTCTCAGCCTGTTACGCGCCGACACCCCTGCACTTAGGATCACGGGCACTTCGCCTCAGAGCACATTCCCGACCCAAAACCCGAGATGCTAGGCATGCGCTTGGCTCGACATCGGAATGGCATAAAGGGATATTTTTCGGGCGTAGGAGCTAGATCTAAAACGTTCGGTTCACGAGCAAGGGCTCAGCGAATCATCAGCGCGACACTTCGGTAATTGATTAGGAACAATTGTACATTGCCGAAGGAATACCAAAGTGAGGCACTGCAATGGTGATTAGATACAAGAGAGTTGTACGTTGATGAAACCGAACTACCGAGTCCTTCATGCATACGGCATTGCAATATACCAATTCGCTACACCGGATCATTTCGCGAAAGATCATATAGTAAGGAGGCCCTTCCCATTAGCCGCAGGACGATAGCTCATTTCTGCTGCCGCGATCTGTCTATTAGGAACCTGGTCTAACCCTTATCAGAAGACAACGTTCTCGCTAGATTATGCGGTTCTGCAGTTCTGTCGGCCTGTGTGTCACATGTTGAGACAACTTCATGTTTGCTCATGTGACTCACTTCCGTGTTTGCTCATGTGACTCATCTTTATGTTTGCGATTCACTATCTTGGCAGGCTCCTAGTTTGCCTGGTAAGACTATATCTTTTCGGTAGTTCCTCCATAGAATCAATATCAATCATCTTCCTTTCTATCTACTCCGTCACATCTCAACAAGTTCCATGCCCCAGTGTAGGATACCACAACTGTAAACAGGGTGTGTGTGTGTGTGTGTGTGTCAGGGTACCAAAATGTGTATTGTGTGTATATGTATGTGCGATATGCTTGAGATATGTATAGCTATAGCTGGTATATATATGACGGACTGATTAGTAAGTGCCATATACACGTGACTGTATGGTGTCCTGGGCTTACAACGACTTACCACATGTAATAGGACATTCCTAAGATATAGCAAGTGATGATCGATGCAGCAGGATAGTTTAGAGTTAATAAAATTCCTTCAATTCCTAGCTCGAGTTAATTGTTTATCTCTTGGTCGATGAAATGGTGCGGTACGTTTGTGTAACACTGACACCCCATTTGGGAGCAAACTAAAAGATTGGCCACGCCATCTTCTTCACAGTGCCTTCTCGGCCGCAGCGGTGTTGTTGAAACCGTGCCTAAGGATTGTATGGTACCACTCTGAGAAGACGACCAGATGACGTCATGTGTGACACTTTTCCGTTTGCAGCCTAGCTTACAAACTAACGCGACAACGCGTTTCCCAACCATCAACGCGTTCAACTTACTTTTATTTGCATCACCAACCGCAATTCCATCCAACCTTTCATCATGTCTGTCACCTCTCTTCCAGAACCCATCCTCCACCTAATCTGCATCCATCTCACACCGGACCGCCCGACCGTCAACGATCCCTCCATTGGACAATCATCCTCCCTCTACCGCTCCATCATCAACTTCACGCTCACCTGTCGCTCTATTGCACGCATCTCCATAACACACATTGCAACCAACATCAGCCTCACTGACTGCTGTATCCGCTGGGATCTCTTCTTGCGCACCGTAACTGCAAACACCTCCTATGCCTCCAACGTCAAATACGTAAAGTTGTGCGAGGGAACCCGTGATGCGTGGCTTACGCACAGGCCGGCTGCGTCTACTACCGCAGATGACCTGTGCGAGTTTTTCGCAGCACTAAACCATCTGGAGGTTTTGTTTTCGTATAAAGGGGATGCTCTGTACCCGGGGTCGATCGTGCATCGGCTTACGTATACGGAGTTGCCGCTATGGCACACGCTGGAGGTGCTCAGGTTTGACAATGTGAATGTCTGGGGAGAAGAGTGCATTGTGCAGATTCGGATGGTTAGAGAGGCCGGAGAGGAGGAAAAGAACTGGGTTACGGGTGGAGAGTTGCTGACGGGGAAGCTGGCGGGGTTGAGGGTGGATAAGTTGGCGGCGTTGCCTGGAGTGCATCATGCGGAGATCACGTGTGTGGATGGGGAGGATGATGGAGATGAGGAGAGCGATGGGGACTGGGAGAATGATGAGGATGATGAGAGTTGGGATGAGGACGACAGCAGCGAGTATGACTCGGAAGATTCTAGCGATTATGAAGATGACTGGGAGGCTGAATTTGGAGGGGGGATCGTGGATGTGGATGTGGATGTGTCGGCTCTAAAGGGGTTGAAGTTCTGAGCGGATGATAGGTGAGCGTTGCTCACATCCTGGCAACGATTCGGCGAATGTACCACCAAACATCATAATCTACCTGTTCTCATGTGCGAGGAGAAGAGCATGGATGGAGAAAAATTTAGGTAGATGGCAAGAGGATCAACCTTATCATATTGAATACGACTCTTTCTACCAGCCTGCTCTCTACGAATTTATCGAAATCGTCCTAAGCGCACACCGCGCTGTTACATCCCACCCATTATTAAAGTCATGTACCCTCACACCTCTATCCCTCATCCCTCACACACAAAACATTCTCACCGCTTCTTCATCATCTTCTCCTCCTCCCTAGCCCAAAGATCCCTCTTTAACAAACTTACCTTGGCGACCTCACTCTCAACAATACTCTCGGGCATCCACCCCAGCACCCCAATCTGCAACGCATGCTTCCACCACGGACTAATTTCCAGACGTCCCTGCGCGACCGCCCCATCCACTCTCTCTAACACAAACCTCGCATACTCCTTTGCATTCGGCGACCCGGGCTCAACGCCAATGCAATTCCCATCACTGACCACGTCCCCCGGAATGATGAGGAGGCAGTCGACTGGCTGCTTGAACATCTTGAATTCGCGGGACAACGCGTGCGAGAAAGCGCTCACGTACCCCTTTGTCGCGCTGTACATGGTGAGATAAGGAAGTCCAAAGCGGGCAGCGGACGTAATGTTCAAGATCAAGGACCGCGGGTGTGCGTGGCGGGTGAGATGGGGTAGCATGAAGCGGGTGAGGTGCGTCATGAAGCGTGCGTTCATATCGAAGTGGTTGTCGATGCCATCAACTTCGAAGTCCGCGAACGGCCGGAAATGCGGGTACTCCATAGGGATGCCGCCGACGTTGTTGATCAATATCGTAACTGGGAGGTCCTGAAGATCGGTCACAAGGGCTTTGATGTCTGTGATGGAGGCGGTTTGGCAGTTCATCACTATACTCTTGATGGAGCCACGAGGGTATGCTTTTCGGAGCTTGCTTTCGGCTTCTTGCACTTTGGAGTCAATGTGCGAGAGGATGATGACGCCGAAGCCAAGAGAAAGAAGATGCTGCGCATATCCAAAGCCGATGCCACCGCTCGACCCTGTGATAAGGGCCCAGTGTATTTCATCTTTTGAGGCTTCTGGGACAGTACCGCGGATGATTGCATGCTTGTAAGACTGTAGTTGCACCTCGGGGCCCGGGATGAAGACGAACAAGTAGACGAAACGAAGGGCATGGTATACAGCGAGCAACAGCACTCCAGCACCAACAGTGAAGGCGATGTTGGATAGCACGGAGATGATCATCGTCGCTTGAAAGAACCCGAAAGATTCAAAGGTTGATGTTGAGGTTGAGATAGTGAGATGTGGCTGGTGGACCAACTTTTAGCGTAAGCATGTGGCATCCAATACCGAGTGCTAAATACCTCCGCTACGCTCGCATTCGCATCTCATATTCCAAAATTAACAATCTAGGGAAATGGTCAGCAACAGAGGAAATGGACCGACTCCAGGGGAGAAATTTGCGTCCTGGGCCAGAAATGAAATTAGCTGTACAGGGATCCTGTCTTATACCCAACGATTTACTCAAAGTTAGGACTCGCACTCGTAGCCACGGTACAAGCAGGCTCTGGTATCGAAGAATACTCAGCAACTGTGGCGGGAAGTCAAAGTGATCAAGTTCCATTGTAGACTACCTTTGTATATGCGAAGGATTACATTTCTTTGAAACTAAATGGTGTGAGCTGACACGGTCTGACCTCACCCGACAGCTATTGTAAAGAGGATCGAGTTCAGCGCATGCACAATCGACATAATATCAGCGCCGACTGACACTGTCAACAAGAGAGTCGTCCATTTCGAGTTGATGGTGGAAGACCCAACCTACTCGCACCAGGGTATAATCTATGCATGCAATTTCTGCCCAGACTCCAAAAGATGGCCCTGCCTCGTAATTATGCAGATCGTAAATCCGTGAGTCCAATGCTTAGGTCAAAGGTCTGCCTTGGGAGCAGTCTCCGCCTTTGCCTCTGCCGCTTTCGCCTCAGCTTCGGCCTCCTTTGCCTCTTTGACCTCCTCCTTGTCGAGCACCACGAAGTCTTCGTCTGTTATATCCGTTTTCTGCTTTTTCGAGGATGGCTGTGCTGCCTCAGGGCTCCCGGGCTCGTTGGTGGGAGGGTCTGGGAGTGTTGATGCAAGTTCGGTGCCATCGGTAGACTTGTCTTCGGGTGTCTTTTCCGTCTTCTTTTCCTTAGACTCGGACTCGGTGACGACGGGAGGGAAGTAGGTCCTATAGAAAACGCAGTCAGTAATCAGCCCAATTCAACTTGGCCCAATTAGAGTGACTCACGGAATGTTCTTGAAATAGGCATCCTCGTCCTTTTGCATAAAGTTACAGAAGACGATGCGCTCCATCTCGTCGCCCTTGCCCTCCTCGAGGAACTTGCGCACGGTGTCTAATGCAACATGGCTGGCCTCGCCACTTGGATACCCATACATGCCGGTGCTCAGCGCGCTGAACGCAATACTCTTCAAGTTGTGGTCCACAGCCAGCTCCAAGCTTTTCCTATAGCATCCGCTCAGCAGCTCCGTGTGCCTACCCTCGGACTTTGTGCTCCAGTATATTGGACCCACGGCGTGGATGATCTTTTTCGCGGGCAGATCATAGCCATCGGTCATCTTTGCGCTGCCCGTCTCGCAGCCGCCGAGCGTCTCGCACTCATCGTAGAGGTCGGGACCAGCGGCGCGGTGGATGGCGCCATCGACGCCGCCGCCTCCCAGTAGCGAGTTGTTCGCAGCGTTGACGATGGCGTCGACGGCGAGGGTGGTGATATCCTTGCGGATCACGCTGATCTTGTCGTTATAGGCAGCATTCGGCGCGGGGAGGGACTCGGTGGACTCGGCGTCGAGGTCCTCGACAGGCTTGATGTGGTGGAGCTTGTACAGCAAACTCAGCGTAGGGATCTCAGAAAGTGGGATCTCAGAAAGCGGAATGGATTCGTCCATGGTGGTTGTGCGGATGGGAGTATGTCTGTGTTTGTGGTCGCTATGCACAAATCTGCAGCTAATGACGGTGGTGGGTATGTGGTAGAAGAGTGTTCTGGAAGCGAATATGCGGTAGAAGAGTGTTCTGGGACCGAATATGCGACGGAGCATATAACGTCGGGAGGGAGAAGGACCGCACGTGAGGAGAAAAGCGTCGGCGACTTGGTGGTGAATGTCTATGTGCGGGGCTGAGGGAGCTTGGACCACTCAGCTTATGTACGCAGCCCATTCACCAGCCAAGGCTCCTGCACCTCCGCTCCGCTCGCTTCAACGTCACGCCCTTTCACCGCTTGCATCGCTTGCATCGCTTGCACTTAATTGGGAATGCCTCTTGCGAGTAGCACTTGCTAGTCCTCTTTGGATGTCTTCTCAAGCGGAAGACGATGACGGCCTCCCTCACGGGCTTCTTTAGTCAGATCCATCTCAGAGCTGTCTCACCAGGCCAGATTACTCTTCCAGATTACTTGCTCGGATGAGATTACATTTCTCATCTCCTTTGAGATACGCCGCACTGGCTGCTGAGTCCAGCAGCGAAACTCTTTATAAAGCTGGGTTAATCGGCACAATGTACCTTTCTCTATGCCCTCTCTCAGTTTCCAGATCTCGCCTAAACAGTCTTAATTCCCCTCCCCTCCCCTCCCCCCAACATGCCCTTCTTAGCGAAAGATCACGTCCCCATTCCCTCGCAAGATCTGCTATCATGGATGTTCGACAAACCATTGTACGACTTGGACCAGCCTGTAAGAACACGACATGAATTAGTATCCGCTCTCAATTGAGCCAACGGCTGCAGATTTACATTGACGCATCCAATCCCGCACGCACCATCTCTTTACGACAAGGGCGTACACTTGTTCGCCAGGTCGCCGCTGGTCTACAGAAGCATGGCCTCGAGAAAGGTGACTGTGTTGTAATTTCTTCATTCAACGACGTACACTTTCCCTTGCCCATGCCCATTCATACTCTTATTCCCACAGATATACTATCCCATTTTGACTCACGGCACCATCGCTGCTGGTGGTGTCTCCACGGGCTGCAATCCGGGATATACGCCTTTCGAGATTGCACACCATGTAAATATAGTGCATGGCAAGTTCATTATTTGCGAGCCAGAAATCTTGAAGGCAATGTTGAGTGCGAAGCATGACGTGCCAAAGGAGAGGATCTTCATTTTTGATACGTTGGGTCAGCCGATACCCGAGGGATTCCAGTCCTGGAAGGCTCTGTTAGAGCACGGCGAAGTCGATTGGTATGTCCGAATATCAACCTCTGCATAGTTAGCCATGCCCGAAGGAACAGCGCAGCTAAGAAGGAACAGGCCACGATGGGATAACCACGAAACCAGCCGAATAACCAACGCCCTCCTTCAAACCAGCTCCGGAACAACTGGCCTCCCCAAAGCCGTCCAAGTCTCGCACCAAAACCTCACAGCAGCCCACACCGTCATCTTCGAGCAGAACCCGCGACCGTTTTCTGTTCGTCGTCTCATGGTAGTTCCCATGTTTCATGCCGCGGCAACCCCTACTTCTCTCATAGGCCCGTTCCGAGCCGGACACACTGTCTACATCATGCGACGATTTGACTTGGAGCTCTTCCTCAAGCACTTCGAGGAGTACCAAATCAATGAGACGGTCATGGTGCCGCCGATGGTCATGGCCGTCATCAACTCTCCCTTGAACAAAAAATACTCGCTCAAAAGCCTGAAGTGGGGAGGCTGCGGTGCAGCACCATTAGATAAAGGCGCAACCGCTCGAATGAAAGAACTACTCTCTTCTGATGCGGCATTCACGCAGATCTGGGGCATGACAGAAACGAGCTGCGTGGCGACGATGATTCAACCACCTGAGCATGACCCTACGGGCAGCATAGGACGACTGGTGGCGAATCTTGATGCTAAGTTGGTGGATGATGAGGGGAGGGATATCAGTGCAATGGACATACGAGGCGAGATTTGTCTTCGAGGTCCTACGATCACCAGGGGGTACTTTGGGAACAAGGAGGCCAATAAAAGAGATTGGGATCATGAAGGGTATCTGCACACGGGGGATATCGTGTACTTGGACTCGAGGACGGGGTTGTGGTATATTGTGGATCGGAAGAAGGTATGCAAACCTTCATTATCATCGTTCTCCCAAAGTTACCCCCTCATCGGATCTAGCATCATCGCCATTTGCCCCCCTAACTATCACCAGGAGCTTATCAAAGTCCGCGGTTTCCAAGTTGCCCCCGCCGAACTCGAAGCCACTCTGCTCTCTCATCCCTCTATCGTTGATGCAGGTGTCATCGGGGTCCCAACTCTCCGCGATGGCGAGCTGCCTCGAGCTTATGTCGTTTTGCGGCCCGGCGCAAAGCTGGCAGAGGATGAGATCCTAAAGTACGCAACAGAGAGACTTTCCAGGTACAAAAGGTTCGATGGGGGTATTCGGTTCGTTCACGCGATCCCGAAGACAGCGAGTGGGAAGATCTTGAAGCGGGTGTTGAAAGAGTGGGCCCATGGAGAGAAGAGTGGAGCGAAACTGTAGATTAAAGACCTGAACGACTGAGTCGGTATTTTGCAAGAAATATCAAGACACAATTCCTGTAAGAGGTCCAAAGGGTTATCATAGTAGTGAACAGTCCTATTGTATTTCCAGATGGGTATAGCTACCTAAACAAATTTATTAGATTCTTTGGGTAGCTGTTCTTTCGTTCGTTACTGGGTCGGCCCAGCCACAGGCGCATGCGCGCTCAAGAAATATGTTCTTATCTCATCATTGTCTCGGTTTTGTCTCAACATCTCCACTCACTCATCTACCACACCTTTCATGTATGTATAATATGCATCTACCCTTCTATCAACCCCCATCCTCACATCACCACCATACACAATATGACTAAAAGACGAACCAACTCTGGCTGATGGGTTGTGTGACCCAAAATCCGCACGACTACTTCATGTGATTCTTTATAATGAAGGTGATTATCATTGATGAGTTGCTGTTTCCGGCACCTAGGCAAATATGGAGGAATCATTCGTCAACATATTATGCAAAGTAGCTAGCAAGGCGCGTTATGGGCCGTCACTTCATCTTCATGTATTACTGCCTGAACCACGGAGGGGTGTATTGAATGAGGTCAGCGGAACATGTCTTATTCACGCCCCTAGGAAAGGGATCATGGCGGTGGACTCGCGCCTGGCTTCCCTATAGCCCCATCACACGGCGCCTCTAACCTGGCTTCTGTGATGGGTTGAGTAACCACATTATCTCGTCCAATAAATACCGCTTCTCCCTCAGGCGTGTACTCCTGCCACCCCATCGCGGACAATCCATTCACTGGATCCGCAGCAAACGCAAGCCAATAGTCCTGCATCTTCATAGACACCTGAACCTCAAACGGCGTCGACTCCCCTCTCGCGATCCCATGCGTGCCGAAGATCAAAGGAAGCTCGGATGAATGATACGCGCCCTCCCACCACTGCGGCGCGATGTTGCTGAAGTTCCCGCCGTAGAGGTACCGGAATGTGGAAGCGTTGGAAGCGTAGCGGTTCGACGTGGTTTTCACGATCGGGCAGAGAAATGCGTTTAGTGTGAATGCATGTGCGGCCGCTATGTTGGGGCCGTATGTGTGGTTGTAAGGCAGGAATGCCTCACCTTCGTTGACATTGGATCCCATAATCGCTGGCTTTTTGGTGTAGTTCCCGGCTAGGGCGCGGGCGGTGTAGTTAGCAAATTTAGTGCGGTTTTCAACTAGAGGATTGAAAGAGAGAGAAGGCGTGGTGCCGGCGTCGCTGCGGGATTTAAGGAAGGAGAGGATGGCGGATGAGCTCACGTTCCGGAGACAGTCAATATCGGTCTCGGGAACGGAGCTGTTGCAGGAGAAGTGGTTTGCGACAAACGTGAAGTTTGACTGGTCGTTGATGTCAGATCCAATGGGGAGGAGCGCACTTCCAGAATCCATAATCAGGCCTGCGACAATGGGGTCTTCTGGGTAGGCGAAGTTGTAATAGTCGACAGATATAGCGCCAGCTGACTGTCCCCAGAGCGAGATACGTGCCGGATCGCCACCGAAGTTGGCGATGTTTGATCGAACCCATTCGAGACCTAGGCGCTGGTCTAGAAGCCCGAGGTTTTGCTCTGAGTTGTTCAACCCAGCGGCGTTGGGAAAGCCGAAGATGCCGAGGCGGTAGCTGAGTGATGTTAGTTATATTATAGCCAAAGATGATTCCGTTATGGGAGCGCACTTTATTCCAACCACGACATGCTTCTGGCTCCTCTCAATCCACTGAGCAGGTAGCTGGTACTCGATGTTTCCGCCTCCCGTCTGGAATCCACCACCATAGATCCAAATAATGACAGGCAGCAGCCCAGTGCTATTCTTGCTCCACGGTGCCCACACATTAACGAACAGGCAGTCTTCGCCCGTCGTGTTCGCAGGGGTCAGGAATTCAGGCGCATCGGTACGCCATACATTGGATGTGTTGCCTTCGAACTGAGGACAGCTGAGGCCGAATCTTCTGGCATCAATGCTACCCTCTCTCAGTTTCGCGGTCGAGGGAAGCCACCTTCGCTCTCGCACTGGCGGCTCTGCGTATGGGATCCCGAGGAATTGGGCGACGTTGGGTGTGGTACCGTTAACGAGACCTGTGACTGGGCCTGAGGTAGTTTCTATGGTCAAGCTGCTTACAGCCCCTGCAGGCTGCAGTTGCAGAAGAGCAAGGAAAAGTCCTAGAATGAAAGCCATGACTGCAAATGCTATGACAATGGAAAAAGAAAGCATAGCACGAATCATCCGACCCTTTATACAGTACCTCGGCTCAAGTGTATAACGCCAACACTTGCAGAGGATTGTAGCTAGTCGGAAAACTGCTAAGAGGCAAATGGGCCGATCCTTTAGCTCCTGAATTTGGCGTCGGAGGTCTATCCCATGCACTGCCAATATCGCCTGTACATGGGCCACCTTGTGATAGCCAATCAGATGCAAATGCTCGAAAACAATTATAACTACATGCAACGTACAACCCTCCATACTCACTTTTCCATACAAATTCTGTCTGTGCAGTGGCGCAGGCAGATCGGAGATTTTCATCCAATTGGCCATCAAATAGGTGGCCCGTGTACGGGCGATGTTGGCGGTGCGTGGGATAGCTATTAAGTTAGCGCTAAGGACTTGAAGATACAGTGTAAAGTACTTGGTCTCTGCAAGTTATATATGGTTTATTGTGAGAGCAACAGTGGTAGGGAACAGAAAAAATAGATGGATCAGGGTGAATAGGCTTGATTCATCAGAGTTGAGACGAATCCTTGAGGGATACTCAAAGAATTCGGAGAAACTGTATATGTGATGTGACACGTGACCTGCAGCTACACGGCCCGATAGGCCTCCGAGGTGCCTCCGCAGGAGACCCTCCGGGAAACAGAAGTATCCCTTACAATTTATTGTTAGAGTTTCTGCTGCTGTTTTGCGGTAAGAGTTGCGTAATAATTAATCAGTGCTTATATATATTGCTAATCTTGCATTGGGGTAATTACTCGATAGAAGTAACAGGAAGGGTTAAGAAATTCTGAGTCGTTTACGCGTGGATGAGGTGACATAGTGAGCGGAAATTTGATGGCATTGACGGCCGGGGTGTGTTGGCGCTACAAACTTGGAGTCGGGAGCCTTGACCTGGGGCACCGAAATTCGCTTCGGCATCATGACGAAATTGGGAGATCGGATGGAGCAGAAAGCAGAGATATCCGATCTAGCATTGGCTAGCATGCTGGTAGCCAGCTTGGACGAGTGAACGGGACTGAGGTTTGTCACGTCGTTGTACATGCGGAGCTAAGCTTCGTCCGGGAGATTCCCGGGCAACTTGTTTTCTTGTCGAGGTGGGAGCAATACTGCATAAGATGGCAGGGCAAACCTTGACTAGTACCCAATGTCATGCTCCAGCGCTCATGTTTTTCATTACTGAGGAAGCCGCGGCTTGAGGAAGACAGAGTCCCAGGAAAATTAGCGAGACCGAAGCACCATTGCTAAAATGAGGCATAATTCAGTGCGGAGAAAGTATATCTATAATAATTCGTGACTTTGGACAATAGTGTTGACACAGTGCGGATATGTGATATGTCCATGGATGGTGAAAAAAGAGGGGTAATTGGAGATGTGATCCGAGCTCAGCATCTCCACTTCCCCCACTGTAGGTCATTCGGACTTCTTCCCGAGCGCCTTTGATGCCATGTGAGTCTTTTCCCGCCTGTAAGTTCTCATTTCAACTCATCATCTCCATCTCTATTCATCATGAAAATCGCTATTACAGGAGCCGGTGGCTTCGTTGGCCAAATACTCGCCAAGAAGCTTGTCGAAACCTTGCTCGATGTACAGCTCATCCTTGCCGACGTCCATCAACCGCCTAACCCAACCACATCAAGCAACGTCAAATGCATAGCTGCGGATCTAACACATCCATCAGCGTGTGTGGACTTGATAGACAACTCTCCAGATGCGGTCTACATTCTCCATGGCATCATGTCCAGTGGGGCGGAAGCCAATCTCGAATTTGGGCTGAAAGTCAACTTCGACAGCGTCCGTAATCTACTGGATATCATCCGAACAAAGAAACCTGGCACAAAAGTGGTATTCACATCATCCTGCGCAGTATTCGGGAGAGCCGCGGTAAAGGATGTCGCTACCGAGACCGACATTGTGCCCATGCCAGAAAGCTCCTACGGCACGCAGAAGCTGATGATCGAATTCCTCATCAACGACTACTCGAGGAGGGGTCTGATAGATGGCCGCGTGGTGCGGCTTCCCACAATTTTCGTCAGGGCGGGAGCTCCAACCGCAGCGGCTTCGTCATTCGTTTCTGGCATCGTGAGAGAACCAGTGCACGGCCAGGAGAGCGAACTGCCCGTGGACCCAAGTCTTGGGATCTGGCTCGCGTCTCCGGGGACCCTAGCACACAATCTAGTGCATGCGCTTCATGTTCCGGCAGAAAAGTTCGGGCATTTCCGTACTGTGCTTCTTCCCGGATATACAGCCACAAGCGGCGAAATTCTGGACGCGTTAGAGAAAGTCGCCGGGAAAGAAACGCGAGCTCTGGTGAAAGAGAAGAGGGACGAGACCATCCAACGGATAGTCCTAAGCTGGCCTGCAAAGTACGATACATCAAGAGCTAAAAGCCTGGGTTTCACAGAAGACGTAGGACTAGAGCAGACGATTAAAGACTTCATTGAAGCGGATAAAAAGGCAGCATAGATTCCAAAGCTCACTCACTGTATTGGGGCAAAGCTTCAAATGCATCATATTCCCCGAAAGGGAACATTTCCCGCATCTCAACCAATGACAGAGATCTAGCCACAGGAACAAGAAAATTAACCTCATTCTACGGTCTCCCCTTATATCAGCGAGCACATAGCATCATGGCCCCAGTAATTTTCCCTTGTGATACGGTAGCTCGAGTCAGGTCTCCAATCCGTCGGCTTGTCAACTGACGCCCTCTGCTAGTGCGAACCCCGCACGAAAGCTACCCCGGATTTCGTGACCCTGGTTTGTGAACCAACAACACGGATCGCATCCAACGTTTCTCCAATTTCTCCAATAACTGTGTCAACATCGTCAATAAAAACGAATTTCTAATATCTTAGTAACCGCAATCTTGGACTGCCCAATACACTGTCAACGATGCTCATCTCCATTGCCATGGCCTCGGTGCCACGGGCATCGCATTGTACGATTCATCCACATTGGTCCTTGAAGCTTCCAAAATGTTCGTTTCCCCGGATTTCCCGCTTGGCGCACAATGCTTAATGTTATCCGAAAATCTACTATCTCGAAACCCTGCAGCTAACGAAGCTTTCATGGTGCTAAACGAATGCCCCTGGATGCTACAGAGGCTGATGAAAATGCTCCCCACATTCCTATGCACATTCATTCATGTCCAAGCTAATGTAATTTACCCTAAAACCATTTGCTTCTGGTAAGGCTGCACCACAATGCCCTGATCGCCGGTCTGCAGGGTCCGATCGGCTCAATTTATCCTTCTTTGGCAAGAGACTTAAGAGGACTGCAGGTATCTCATCTTTAGAAGCTACTAGATTTTGTTTGAAACTTCTGCTACCAGCAACTTTAACAAAAGTCGCCATAATGGCGTCCACCAAAGATGACGCTCGAATCGACACAGTCTCGCATCTCGAAACGATCTCAGACCCCGAAAAGCAGCACTCTTCACAAGAGGAAGAGGTTCTGGGCCGCGACTTCACGCTCTCGGAGTCGGAGCTCCCCAAGGGTTACTTCACAAGTGCCAACTTTCTTGGTTCAAGTAAGCACATTCGCCCTTTCCACTCATATGCCAGTGATATAGTGTTAATAGAGTTCCAGTGTTCGCTATCGGCGCCAGTTTCGGCTGCGGCGTTGGAGGCTTCGGTCTCGCCGCCCCGGTTTTGTCCTTCATCAACGCAGACATCGGACCCGATCCCAACGTGAGCTGGGTAGCTCTCTCATATCTCCTGACAAACTCAATTGGCCTTATGCTCGTAGGGCGGTTGAGTGACCTTTTTGGTACTACTCTTATCGTTGTGAATACCAACGTATGCTGATAACACAAGGCCGTCGGTGGTTTTTTATCGGAGGAAATGCTCTTGCAACACTCGGGTGTATAGTCGCTGCCGTCGCACCTAATATCCCGGCTCTGATTGCTGGGGAGACGTTGATTGGTCTCGGGGCTACGTCGCAGCTTTCTTATGCTTGTAAGACAGTTCCTTGGCTATCCATAGACAGGTATCTGACTGTTTTATAGTCGCTGTCGGCGAACTGGTACCCACGACTCACAGATTTATGGCTCAAGCTTGGGTGTATGATGCCAATCCTTACGTTCTCGGTAAACAAATCTAACTCCTTCAGATTCGCATGGGCAATCCCCTCAAGCGGTTTCGCCCCGGCAATAGCCTACGCCTTTGTATTCCGTACCAGCGTTGGCTGGCGAGGGTCCGACTTCCCCCATCCCCTCCCTCTACAATACCCAAGTTAACCAAGGTCTCAGAATCTTCTACCTCCTGATCGCGCTCAACGCCGCAACAACTCTCGCATGGTTCTTCTTCTACAAACCCCCCACCTTCGCCATGAAGCACACACACAGCGCTAAACTGCAATTCCTGAAAGACTTTGATTATATTGGGACACTTTTGTTCACACTCGGCCTGCTGCTCTTCCTCATGGGCATATCTTGGGGAGGGACATTGCATCCTTGGGGCTCTGCGCACGTTATTGCTACTATCGTCGTGGGCTTTCTCTCGCTCGTCGCTTTTTTCGTGTATGAGGCGTATGCGGGGCTAAAGGAACCATTGCTGCCTATGCATTTACTGAAGAATATGCCCTGGAATATCACAGTACTGCTTTGGTCGCTAGGAGCCGCGATATACTACGCATTGGCGATTCTGTGGCCGAGTATGGTAGCTACGCTGTACAGTCCTGGCCATGGGGTTATGTGGGCCGGGTGGGTGTCGTGTATTTCGAATTCTGGAATTTTGTTTGGGGAGTTCGTGGGCGCGGGTTTTAAGAGGAGGACAAATATACAGATCATTGTGGTGTTCTTCATTGGAAGTGTGTTCCTGGCTGGTAAGAAACCCGACTCATCACTTTCTTTTCTCCTCCTTGTAGATTGTGACATTGGCCATTTAATCATTGGAGATGCAGTGAAAATGGGGTTTGTAGCAAAAATGGCACATCATGTGGTCTGGGTGCTACACGATGGCTACGTGGGGAGCTGTGGCTACAGAACGGCCGTATCCTTGCAAAGGTTGGGGACTTTAGCTAACAGCGGTAACAGCAATGGCATCCTCGACGCCCGACACCCCTGTGCGAGCAGCAATTTTCGTGTTCCTAGCGGCAGCCTTCATCGGCTGGAACGAGATTCTCAATTCTACTGTCGCGACCATCATCATTGCAGACCAGCGCGAAATAGGAACCGCTACTGGCATCGCCGGTTCCGCGCGATCGTTCATCTCGACTATTTGCTCGACGTAAGTCTCCGTTCTCCTTCCTCTCCTCTTCACTTTGACGCAATTATGATATCGGGATTTGCTGACTCGATATGACCTAGTGTTTACACAGTAATCCTCTCCAACCGCCTCACAACCACCATCCCTTCTATGGTCCCTCCCGCCCTCGTACGCGCCGGCCTCCCCACCCCCTCTATCCCCTCCTTCCTCACCGCCCTCACCCTCGGCACGCCGACCGCCTGGTCCGCCGTTCCCGGCCTGACGCCCAGCATCCAAGCAGCCGGCGTGCGCGCATACCAAGAAGCCAGCGCTGCCGCATACAAGACCGTTTTCCTGAGCACAATAGCGTTTTGCGGCGTTGGGATCATGTGCTCGTTCTGGGCGCCGAATGTGGATAAGTTCTTGAATAGGGATGTGGTTGTGCAGTTGCGGGGCGCGAAGGTGGATGTTGGAGAGGAGACTGGGATGGAGGAAGCGGAGAAAATGTAAGAAAGGGTTAATATGCGGGGTGGCAAAGGAGCGGGGACCATGCATAGATGGGATGACGTAGAAGATGACTTCCAGGTTGTAACAAGGCAACTTGTTCAGGAATGGAAGCGAGCTTGAATATACGTTCGCTTGCATAATTCTCGACATTCGCTCAAAACTGCACAAGGTAGCAGAGTGTCTTCCGTTCTAACATAAAACTTCACATATCGAACCCTGTCTAAGCACCCGCAATCTCGATATGTACAAGCCAAAGCACGCCCAGTTCTTCCATCCTCCGTACTCCGTCTTTCCCTCTCCGTCATTTCATGTTCACATAGCTGCAAACAGCACATCAGCAGACACGCCACACGAACCCCACTCTGGCCTACAACCATACCCAATGCGACAGTATTCATCTTGATTTCCGCACCAGAAATAGTCTGAGCAGCACCTCCCGAAAGTGCTACCAGTACAAGTAACTCCATCTCCACACTTTCCATCCTGACTAACAGGTATCGTTGGTGTGGGCTGACTTGGAGTGGAAGTCCGGCTGGGCGTTGGAGTAGGAGTAGGAGTAGGAGTAGGAGTAGGAGTTGGAGTAGGAGTTGGAGTTGGAGTTGGAGTGGGCGTGGGTGTGGAAGATGATGATGGAATGACCACTGTGGAGGAGGAAGAGCTGGGAATGGGAATAGATGTGGATGAAGAGCTAGGCACCACGGGTATTGACGATGAGACAGGAGGTTGGCCGCCATCGCAAGCGCCGAAGCCAAGTCGGCATCCAGATCCGCAGTAATCGATCGAGCTGCCGCAGAAGTAGTACTCCGAGCAGCAGCGTCCAAATGTACTACCAGCGCACGTGGTTGCGTTTCCGCATTGGCCGTTCAATGAGGGAATCAATGAGCCGGAGGGAAGAGGCGGGAAAGAGCTCGAGGAGGATGGAATGATCCTCGTTGACGACGAGGAGATAATTACAGAGGATGAAGACGGTGTGGGCGTAGGTGTGGGAGTAGGTGTGGGGGTCGGCGTCGGAGTGGGTGTTGGTGTTGGAGTTGGAGTTGGCGTCGGAGTGGGAGAAGGGGTGGACGACGCGACTGGCTTCTCTCCACACCTTCCATACGCCGGTTGGCATCCTGCAATTTCGGTGCAATACTCAGCTTCGTTGCCACAGTAGCCGTAGGTGGAGCAGCATTGCTGATCTGTGCATATTTGGCCACCGAAGTCTGCTCCACATCGACCCGCCGCTTGCCGTGGGTGGAGATGTGACAAGAATCGCGCGACCACATTGGGGCTCGTGGCATTGCTGTGGTTCACCCGAGGAACTGAAGCTGCGTGACGTACTTCTGAGAGCAGGTTGAACCTGGCTTCAAGGACAGCATCAGCGGACGCTGAAGCCCCCGTAAAGCCGAGAGCTCCTGCAAGAGTAAAGGTGGTCCACCGCATGGTCGCGCTGGTGAGGTAGGAGGGAAGCTCGGGAAAGAGAAAAGAGAGCGATGTCTGCGGTATTAATGAAAAGCCATGAATCGGCTTCTGGAAATTTTCGAGAAGCCTCTTAAACCAACAGGGGAAGCTCCCGAAAGGACAATAAAAAGATAACAGCACGAACACCTCGGCTTGATATGAGAACGGGTACGCGAGAGCTCATGAGACCTTGGAAGGAGCCTTCGGACCAGTGATAGTGCTTCCAAGCCGGACTCATGATTGTCTACTGCAAGATCTTTAGTTACACAGAGACTGAGCTGATTCCAGGTAATTGCTAATATCGAAGCAGGTCGAAAGAAGATGGGGCCGTGGGGCATATGCGAACAGCGTAGCAATAGTGGTGGAGAGGTTGAAAAAGTCTGAACATATTGGTACGTTCCTTGAAGGTATACGCAGTATACTAGCGCGCAATGATTGAAACTCTGCCCAATGTTCGGCCGTTTCTGTCCTGCTGTAGCAATACATTCGCAGAGCGAAATGTGGGTGTATTGGAAGCTCTCATCCCGACGACCAGGTGGGGCACCTTGCTATCTCTTGGCGTATTTTTCTAGACGTGACGCTGAATATAAAGTCATATGCGTCGGAAAGGAGACGATCAGAGCCTAAATACAGAGTGCCGAGACTGCCGGTAGAGTGATGGATGCTTTAGGAATGAGTTCGTGATGACGACGACGGAGGGACAGCCCGCTGCAATGCAATTTCCAAGCCAAAATAAAGCGATATATCTGCAAGGAACCGGCTTAGCTATGACAGTACCAGGCACAAAGGATCAGAGCTACGCTTGGATGGAGAGAAATAGCCGAATGACTTACCCAATTATAGCCGGACTCCCAAATGAAGCACCACCAAGAAAGCTGCAGACCCAGAGCCTCGGTGTCTTTCGAGTCTAGCGTGGCGATTTAGTCTTCTTCTAGTCGACGAGGTGAATTGTGGAGCATCTGAAGAAGATCGCTTCACTTTCTCATCTTTTGTGTGCGATGTAAGTAGCCGCCGCCAAAAATGGTGGGAGAGGATATCGACCCAATAAGGCGTCTGTACAAACAATGCAAGCACGTCACAAAGGTGAAAGATTTGTCTGCGTAAAGGTGTCCACCATCGCTCCGGTTTCGTGTGGTTAGCCGTTTCATTCACCTTCAGATTCGCCCTGCTCTTCGCCCTACATTATCAGAGAGAAGACAATTCCCATAGTGTTATTGCGTCGTTCGTCAAAGCTTCGCGGATCATCCGAAGAAACGGATACATAGGAACTTGAGCCAGCGCGATTCATTCCGATCAAGAAATTGCAGTACTCTTCTGCCTCCTCTTCTATATCCGAAGGCTCGATATCAACAATCCAAAATTCCGGGTGTTCTTTACAGCAATTACAGGATGAATTCCTCTTCGAATTGCTGCTCATGTTTGGGCCTCTTCCCTCTGTCTCAAGTTGCTATGCGCGCAATGCCTTCGCATCTTTCGGGTATGATATATGACACGTACCTTGCTCTCTAATGAGCGGCCGAATCGCTCCCTCCAGATTGGCTGCACTGATGTATCTCATCGATCATCTTCGCGGCTGGCTGAAAATTTTGTATACCACGAATTTGAAAGTCGACCACTCAAGATCAGCACGTAATAATAGTATCCCTTCATGCTCTCTGTGCATATCTTCCTCAAAATGATCGCATTTCTTACCAACGGTGCAGCACCACAAGTGCAGTTGGGCAACCATGTTAGCCTGGGATGCTTGTTTGGAGCCCTTCTCGATCTCCTTTCAAATTGCGTCGGCCGAGTCGCGCGTAATGGTTTCCAAGAAGAATTCCCCATCGTGATAGCTATAGGATGTTGTAGCAGTGTCTAGGCCTTCTTTTCTGCAAATACTCGCGGTCGGATGTTTGGCAGTTTCTTGTCCATTGCCTCCCGATTCTTGATTGATGTTGCAGCGGGCACGGGAGCACCTTTCTGAAATAAGGAATCATCTGGGTTGATCCAGTCCTGCGGTTTGTTTGACGCACCACCCTTGTTTCCACCTAATTTTACCCATTTCTTCCTAGTGTTGTTACTTCGGCCGGTCGGGCGTACCAAAGATATGTCGGTACTTGAATTGCTGTTGGCCCTCCTCAGTGTGATAGTCCGCGTTTTTGGATTCTATTGAGGCCAACAGAACTGAGACGATGCAACAAGTATTTATTAGACAGACATGATGCTTTGAGGTTATATTACTTCCAGCGCATATTATCCTCGAACTCGATAGCATGGGGTAGTACGATATCACACCACAAGGCTGCGAACATTCGAGTAGTGTTGGAGCGAAGGAATTGTCAAAACACCTGCCCATCCAACCTTGGTTAACTCTTCCTATAAATTGTTTCCTGCTGTCTTCTTTCTCCATATCGCCATTATGTTGGAAAGGACAGCCCCAGAGGATGATCTGAGCTAGCATGTGTCTGACAGTCACTGGATTCTCCTTGTCTTTGGAGTTACGGAGTCGCATTTGTAGGTGTTGCTGTATAGTACGCCGTCGTAGTAATGGGATAATTCTTACTCTGAAGACACTTCCACGATTTGGTCTAGGGAGTAGATCTGGCGTGGAAGAATGACGAGCATAGAGTTAAGAAAGCCGCGACACGTGGGAGATACACTAGCTGGCTGGCTCGGCGCGCTATCATGTGCACGATGGAAGGGATTAGGAACCACAACATCTCCCATAAGAGGCACCGGAATTTCGATTATTTTCATGTTGTACATCTACTAATTATATAATCTTAATAAAAAAAACTTCAATCCGAAATCCAGAACGCCACAGCTGTTCATTCAACCATCCAAGCTTAAGCCTTCAAACCCTCCATCAACGCCCCCTCCTCCATTTTCCCTACGGCCACAAACATCTGCCCCTCGCCACCGACATCCAGACCCTTCTCCGCCCTCTCATACGCCTCATCTGACCTGTCCAGCAGGATCTCGAGCTCCTTCTCCGATAACAGCTTCGAACTGCCGTTTTCTTCGATATCGAACTTTTCACCATCTGATCTCCGGAGCAGCCTCTGTAGTTCTTCTAGCTCTTGCTCTTTCTCTGATTGCTTGCCCCGCCCTTTGTCGTTGCGCACGCCTCCTTTCTTAATGACGAGCTTCTCTAAACGACGTTTTGCCTCCGCAGATTCGAGTAGCTTCTGTTCGACTGTGTTACGTGTTGCGAAACGATACACGATGACATTCCGTGTCTGGCCGATACGGTGAGCACGATCCATGGCTTGCAGATCCTGTTGAGGGTTCCAGTCTGAGTCGAAGAGAATGACAGTGTCAGCTGCCGCAAGATTGATGCCTTGACCTCCCGCACGGGTGGACAGTAGAAAGACGTTGGCCGCAGTCTTAGAAGTTGACGGTGTGTTGAAGGCTCGGATCTGCGATTGGCGGTCTACTTGCGCTACGGAGCCATCGATGCGAACATGCGGCCACGAGCGAAGTTCGAGATATTGCCCAAGTAAATCTAGCGTAGTAGTGAACTGTGAGAAGATGAGGACTTTGTGACCTCTGGCCAGTAACTCCGACAGCAATGAATCGAGTAAGAGCATCTTGCCTGATGTACTAACAAGGGTTTCATCTGGCTCTGTTTCCGAAGCAAAAGTTTCCGATCCCGATGTCTGAGCTGTGAGGAAGGGATTGAAGAAGTTGTAGGGCGAGTTGCAACAAAGTCGAAGTTGCATTATCGGATTGCCCAATTTCTTTTGCAGCAGTTGTCGTTTCGCGATCTCGAAAGTTGCGGCGCGAATTCGTTCTTCCTCTGCTTCTGAGTCCAGTTCCTCTTCTTCTTCATCTCGCTGTACCTTCGAGATGTCGAGCTGCGCGAAATATTCACTGTCGCTAACCTCTTCGTAGTTTTGCCTCGCCCGTCCGCGTCCACGCTTGGACCCTGTAGATGCAGGAGTGCCTTCTCGAGATGATTTGGCGCTCTTGTTTGGCGCCTCCAGATTGTTGAATAGTAATTTCCGCTTTCGACTCCCATTGTTACTGCGAACGCTGAGCGGGGTTGACGATCCACTCGTGAGCCCTGCACTAAGTCTCTCGACCGCCTTGTCCTCGAGGTAAGAGCGGCTAGTGCCATCCAGGATAGCTTGGTATAATTCTCGTTGCATTGGCGAAAGCGGTGCGTAAAGAACATATTCGCGTTTCTTGGGCATCAGGCTTTCGACATCGGTCTTCACTCGCCTTAATAAGAAGGGCTTCAGAACGGCGTGCAAGGACTTGACAAGATATTGCTGTCGTTCTTCAGACAGCAAATCGTTGAAGCTGTCCTTGTCTTTTAGGCCAGAGAAGTCGAACCAGCTCTCGAAGGTAGATAACTTGTCAAATACGGTCGGAAGCAGGAAGTGTAGCAATGACCAGAGCTCGGTGAGGTTGTTTTGAAGGGGTGTGCCTGTGATGAGCAGACGATTCGTTGACCGATACTGCTGTAGCTCGCGGATGAGACGGCAGTCGAGATTCTTGATGCGGTGGCCTTCGTCGATGATGAGGAATTGCCAGCCGAAATCGGCCAGAAATTTTCGATCATTCATGCAGATCTCGTAGCTTGTGATCACAACGGGGAATTGGGGGGTTCCGGGGTTCTTGAGCTTCGTGCGGCGGAGTCTTGCCCGCTCCGCCTTGTCGCCATGATAAAGCATTACGGGGATATCGGGTGTCCATTTGGAGAACTCCTCGACCCAATTGGTCGTCGTACTCAGAGGAGCAGCGATCAGAAATGGTCCGTATGACTGCTTTTCCCACAAGTGTGCCAACAGGGAGATGGTTTGAATCGTCTTTCCTAATCCCATCTCGTCTGCTAATATGCCATTGATGCCATTCTCGTAAAGGGAGAGAAGCCATTCCAGTCCTTCGAGCTGGTATGAACGCATAACACCTCCTGTGACTAATTTCGGTTGCCGCGCAGACTTAAGGGTCTGGAAACCAATGTCACCAGTCTTGACATTGTCTTCACTTGCTGATTCCTTGATTGCATCCGCAACGGATTCGCCTACTTTTTTTTGTATGTCCTCTTTCTTGTAGAAGTCGGATATCTTGGTATCCCTTTTCACTCCCTTCTTAGGACGACCCCGACCCTTCTTGGACGCTGTTGTGGCTTCAGCTGGTTGTGAGTCGTTGCCGTTAGCTGCCGATGCGCGCGTTGCTCGTCGCTGGGACTCTGCGGCTGCTTTTTCGGCGTCTTTCTCGCGTTTCGAGGATTCGCCGTGCGTCCTCTCGTTTTGCGCCTTCTCTTCGTCTTCTTGTCGTTGCATCTGCGCAAGCATGACCGTCGCGTACAGCTACAGAAAAACATTGTCAGCTCTCAAAACCAGCACATGGCCCATGTCATCACCTTCAGACGGGAAGACGGATTGGGTTATGCACTGACCTTGCTCTTATTCATGAGAAACTCCAACTGCTGGAACTTCTTATCTAGAACCTCTTTGCCACTGCTAATATCTTGCTGTCTCTCTTTCTCCAGCTGCGCATCGCGTTTCGCGTCCTCTTTTTCGCGTTGTTTGCGCATTCTATCCTCCTCTTCTTGCAACTCTTTCGAAACATCTTGCTTGTTGTCCATGGCGGCGGGCGGGGGTGAGGAGGCTGGTGTGGACTTTTGCGACGCGGAATCTGCGCCACTGACGGAAGACGAGGTCATTGCAGTTGAAGAAATGTTAGTGTGGAGTGAATCGCACAGAGCTCCCCCACGTCGAAGAGGTGTAAGGAACGGTTTCATGGGAAAGGAGAGATGATAATCGTGGGGGGCAGGACGCGTCAAAATCCATGACGCGCCATCACGCCGCTAATTTAATTCCGCCAAGCCCCTTCCATCATCAACAACCTCTACCCCGGAATTCATCTCAGTTATACGTCGAGCATCTAGTTGCACATGTTCGAGCATCGTCAGAAGTATCAGTCAACTTGACAAGGTAGAAATTTGTACATCATGGAGCATTTCCGCTTCCGCTTCCGCTTCCCAAGTTTCCGCTTTAGGTTCTTAGGTGAAGGCTCACTTCAACTTCAACTTCATGAAAACTGTCCCCTCAATCGGACTGTCATAGTACTTCTCGCACTCCTCGAATCCGTAGTCCGCATACATCGTCCTGGCCGCCGTCATACTCGGCAGCGTGTCCAGCAGCATCACTGAATATCCGAGTCTCGTTGCTTCCGCAATGACACGTTCGAACAGCTTCCGTCCAGCTCCCAATCTTCGACTCTCAGGAGTAATGTAGAGGCGTTTGATCTCGCAGGTATGTGGAGTGTTAAAGGCGCGTAGGGCTGCACACCCGATGACTTCGGGGTTTTCTTGTGCTCGAGCTGCAGACGAGGCATGTAGGGGACTCTTGTAGGCGAGGAACAGCGCGCCGCCACTCGAGGAGGAGTATTTTCCGGGTAGAGAAGTGAGTTCGTTATCAAAGCTTTGGTAGGAGAGGTCGATTTCGAGAGATTTGGCGTATGCGGTGAAGAGCGTGGCCACGACATCTTTGTCTCTTGGAAATTCGGCCTCATGCACGACAGCTTTTGATGGGTTGGCCATTGCTTTTTTGAGTTGGAGTACTTCAGTGGTTGTTGGTAAATAAGAGGATTGTAACTGAGCGGTTCCATCAGCACCTTCCGGAAGTATCCGTTCTTATCCATCCATATGGAGCAGATCCCCCCCTCTCCAACAAACCTCAGTCGACAGTCCAAAGTTCTTGTGTCTTCAGGTAATACGCACGAATGATACCTAAGAAATCGTGTATGTATCCCAAAGTTTGCGATGACAACCCAGAGCAAACATATAATATGGCTCTGTCGGCTACAAAGTGTTGGCAGTTTCTTACATACTTGTCTGTGTACTGATCTGCTGAGTGTCTACGTTCAAGAAACAAGACGATCACTATGTTAATGTAAGATAACTCCTTCCAAACAATCGTTATCTCATATTAACGGAATTCAGCCGACTATTTCATCCCCACAAACCGAATGCTGAAAGATCATCGCGAGCTATTACTCTGTGGTGGATCTTGCTATGATTAGCGACCTCATTGCTTTAGCCGCAACACGTGTACGAGTTGAGGACGTCGTTGCAGACCTTGCCAGCTTAGACTTGAATGGAAAGAAAGGCGAGTAAACCACGGCCCATCCAATCCACACCGAGACTTTGAAAGCAGCAGAAAAAAGAACGCATTCGCCCAACTTCCAGTCTTCACGAGACATCAGCCCAACATTTCATCCCTCACCTCTCCCTCTGTCTTCACTACATATTCTCGTCTGCCAAAAAATGCCAAGGGTGCACGGTTTCGCATGACCAAGAGCAGCACTTCTACGCGCAGTGCCTGCTCGTGTCGACCAACGGTTTGGTCTCTATTACCGAGGCTCTGGTTTTTATCTCAACGAAGATTGAGAAAGAAATCATAGTCGAGCAGCTGGAGTACATAGCCAGACGGTTGATGCGCTGTTGATGAGATTGTACGGGACGATGGAGGGCGTGGATTCGAGGAGTACAGACGCCTCACAGGAAATGATTCTGTTCTATGAGGGACCGGGGTTGAGGGGAAATAGTAATGTGCTGAAGAGGTTGGTTGGGAGGAAGACGTGCCAATTCGAGGATTGGGCAGATGCGAAGTTGAGCGAGACGAAGAGACTGGGGTAAAAGCAGATTGACATAGGTAATCCACAATACTTGTTCAACTTCGCTTCTCTTCCTGGCGTTCAACAAAGAATATATGTCTATGGATTCTACTACTCGTACTGATTCATTCATGTGAAAAAGATAAAAATTTAAAAACATACAACAGCAGGGATTCGCCAATGGTCACCCACTTGACTACTAGTCCGCCGGTATCATGCTTATGTAAGGCTGAGCGGACGGGAAGCCCAATTTTCATGATCCTATGGTCGTATGTGAAGGAACCACTTTAAATTTGGATATATATACTGCACTAACAACTCACAAAATTGTCGTTTTGGGAGAATGGCCCGAAGTTCGTGGCAGTATGGCTGGCAGAGCTTCGCAGGCCGGACTTGGTCCGTTTATTCTGTTTGACCGAGTTGGCTAGACGCGTCCGCTATTTTGGAAGAATTGGTAATGCATTTAACTATCCATATACTCTCGGTATATCAATCTATCACAGTCTACGTCGCCATGACCACGACCTTCGTAAACCCTATGACGCTCCCCAATCGTTACAGCCTCAATATTGCCTCACAAGATGCTCCCATCTCAAATAAGCTACACTATCTGAATCAGGATGACACTACGCCCAAAACAATCTCCGCCTCCCCAACGCCGTTAGATAAACCCCGAAACAGGTTCTCTTCGACCTTAAACCGGCCCGACTAACTACCCCTGCTGCCCAAACCTGTATGCGCCCATCCCAAAACAAGAACGATGCAATTCTGCCAGGGAATCACAACCTATTTCTTGGATGTTAGATTGCGAAAAGGAAGGAAAACTGGGCAGCAGTGTTCGATGGAAATTGACAGATATTTCCTTTTCGAATATTCTTGTTAGAGCGTAGAGGGAGAACTTGGATGCAGTGGCGGACGCATGACATGAGCATGATGACAAACACTGTTTATCGACTCGAGTTCCCGCTACCTACCCACAAGCAACAACGATATATCTCTACCAACAAAGCCCTACTGCACTGTATCGGCTAACAGTGTTTCATTTACTCATAAAGGACTTCCTAAAGCTCGCCTGCCTTCTCCAGGGAGGCGAAAACATATACTCTACGTCTAAGACTAATGTGGTGTGCTAAGTACCGGGAGGGCCCGGATGGTTTGCTTATGCACGGCAATGTCGGCAGGAATCTCGAGACACAATTATGAGCAGAACTGAGGTCCAAGGATTTCAAGCTTGCTTGCTATGGTAGGCATTGGAACTTCGTTCACATGCATGAGCACGCTGGACAAGAGTAATTGTATAGTTTGTATTGAAGGATGAAGAAGAAGAGAGTAAAATTTTGGTATCATAAGAACCCCATCCACCAAAACCCTCACCTGTATCCCTATTTCATTGCCATTCTACTCCGCGTTCTCATTCTACCCATACCCACATCTCCCTGGATATCTACTTCACTCGCCAAAAACCACTCACCGCCATAACTGTGCACGGGTAGAAATGCAACATCCGTCGCATCCACCCCATCCCAAGCGTCCCGCTCTCTATCAAAATTTCGGCCTAATTAGACAAAGAGTAGTGCGTCGGGAAAGAGCCGAAGAGAAGGAGTAAGAGGCGTCTAGCACGGCGACTCTCCGCACCACGGGATGCCCATGCACGCGTTGCGCTGGACCTTGAGGCCGAGCGGCTTTCCATGTGCTTCGATGAGGGCGAGGACGTCTTCGGGGACGAAGCCGGAGAAGCTGTATCACACAGTTAACCCTTCAGCTTACATGATTCCACCCTCATCTCTCCATAGCCCACAGGCCATAAATCAAAGAAGGAAAGATAGGAAACTCACCCATGCCCAGGATACTCCTGCGCGACACTGCCGCCCGCCGCCTTCGTCGCAGCCGTGTACATGGCGACCTCCTTGGCTTTGTCGGCCTTGTCGAAGGTGACGATGACATCGGTCATGAGGAAGGCGGCGCAGTTGTTGTGCGGCTCCAGGTTGCAGCCCTCGCTGTTTTGGAATTGCTCGGCCATCTGCTGGATTGAGATGGAGCGCGGGGCAAACTCGGTGGGGATGGCGAGCGTGAGAGCGGCCGTGGCCAGGAAACTGAGGATGGTGCTGAACAGCATTATGGAGGATGTGTTGGTGAGATGGACTGGTTGTGGTATGGTTGAATTGCAGGTTCAAGGTCGAAGACGGGGGTGCTGAGTTGAAAATTGTAGGTGTAGCCTTTTTATAGTGCTGGCTTGGTTGAAGGCTTTGTTGTCAATTGCTTGGGAAGGTTGGAATTAAAAGCTCTTGAATGACGTCGGTACACCAGAAGGCGCAAAGTCGCGCGCCGAGCCTCCCTTATATACTCCCCCATATCGACATGAAGTGACCTTTGGTGAAGGTAACGGCAATCTAACCGTGCCTAGCTATGCCATGCCGTTGTTTGCATCATCTCTTTTTTTCCTGTCTTGTCCATTCCCTCACCTCACCACACCGCACCACGCCTGAGCACCCCCAACTCCTTCGGCCACCTAACCCACAACCCGACTAGCATCACCGCACTCTTCTCTTCAGTTCATCTCTGGTATGCATCATAGGTGTGGCCGTCCATCTAAAATCACAAAGCTCCCTCAAACACTCCACCTCACCTCATTTGCATCATCGGAAAGTGAAGGAAAAATAAACAAGAGGTCCAATTTACGTTTAATACCCGGGAGGTGGCAGGGCTAGCAGACCCCAGACTATACGTCTGGGCGGAGTGGGGTGATTGGCGAAGTGGATATTGTGCCTGGGGCTTGGCGAGGGGGGCATGAGATCAGCGCCGTCTACATAGCCTTGGAAAGCTGGTGTTCTGGAGGAGTGACGCAAATTGGCTGCTCTCCCTAGCCGACTGGGACGTTTCTTCCGGTGGCCCTTTTAGAAACTCCAGGTGGTTGTTGGCATGCACCCATACCACGGCCAGCGGGAAGAACATGAGGGGTTGCAATGAAGTGCCGTGTTCCTCCATCCATATCCCAGCACTGCGACCCGTCGCATCCCCAAGAACTGGTTACAGGGTCGTATAATATCGTCTTCCAGAAGCCTCCATAGAAGACAGAAAGATTAAGCGTGCAAGGCTAACCCGTCACACGCCTATCAGATTCTGGGGCCCCAGAGCGTTGCGTGGGATATAGGCACCGTCTTCCGACAATGTGCCTGCTCACGCCTCATACCATCATCCTATCCAGCCTCTCACACAAGTTCAATATATGCTATGTGTGCCTTCATAGTCTTGAGCCACGTTGCAGATGTGCAACTGATTCTCATCCAGGGAAATCTTGTGCCGTGGCCCGGTAGGTTAGATACTGCAAATGAACGACAATGTGGAAGCTCGAAATAGTTTTCGCGGATCGTCTTGGCACCTTGTCCAGGGAAAATAGATCGACACGCATTGCTCAATCGTTCGTGCTAAAGCCAATCCATGCGCATCGAGAGGACAGGTGGCGTTGCTGGGAAAAAATGAGAAACGTGTTGTAAGGTGGAAAACTCTGCGATGCGCGTGAATGTGTAATTGCTGGCACTTCCTGCGTAGCTTCGGCCAAACGATGTCTCCTGATGAAGAGAAAGACGATATTGCTTGCATTGGCTAGAAACAAGGCTTTTCCAAAAGGATCGAATGCCCTGCGAATTCGGAGCGCGCGGCTGAGGTTCTGAATGACTTAGACAGTCCATGGACATACTCTGGAAATGCGGGAGGTCTGCAAACATTGCTGGTTTAAAGTGAATTAAGTATGCAGATGGAAGATTCAGGTCACTCGGTCATCATTCAATACGGAAGCCGAGTGCTCTGGTCTGTGTAAGCGTCTCATCTTCATGCTTTATACGTAGTTCAGACTGGCTATCCTACAAATAATTCCAACACAATAATCATACATGCAGGACATGGCCTACAGTCCTCGCTCATGCCGTCATTGGTCGCTGCGGTGCGATGCCATAGGTCGAAGCGGGCTAGTTTGAGGAAGGTGTTATCTCACCGTTATATGCCGACGAGAGGCTGGTGACGAAATTCAGGGTACTTTATGTTGCTCGAAGTGTGTCTTGCGAGAGTCGAAGTGCTAGTACCCGGAGTGTTACGCTTGCGCTTGGACGGAGATTGAAATGGATGCGACCATTGGCCTCAGTCAGGAGGACTGATGGTATCGGCCTGATAGGCGCTCGCAAAGTCTAGCTGCCCCAGCTGGCCATTGATCTGGTCGATCTCCTTATTTAGATCGTCGACGTTCTGCGCAAGACTTGCCACCTCGTCAAATCTACGATGCTTGGTGGCGTCTGAGACCATCTCTGACACCATGAATTTCTGCTCTTCCAAAACTATTAGTCTTTCTCGAAGATCCTTCTCTTCAGACTCCAGCACGGACATGGCACTGCTGCTGCTGACAATGCTGCCCGCTCCCATATCGTTGTATTTGATGGCGGCAAGAGCACCACCTCCGTTCGAACGACTATTGGGCTGGCGGCCGTGGGGTGCGGCATGTTTGAGAATCTTCGGTAGCGAGCGGAGCGGAAGCATATGCAAGCTCAGGAAGCTATAGGCTTGGTTGTACACATTTAGCTGAAGCCTCTTCTGTGTTGGCGATTCGGTAGGTAGATCCCGTATCCTACGCGCGGCATTATCAAACTTTCCGAATGCATCCATCAGTCGTTTTCGCACCTTCGTGGCGTCGTGTAATTGCTGTGGGGTGGGTGGTATCTCCGGATCCTGCAGTGCGACGAGCAATTTCTGGAACCGAGGAAGAAGAAGCCGGATGCCTCTCTCAAACTGAACCAGATTCTCGTATGATCTTTGGTCGGCTGGCCTGTGAGCGAGCTCACGATCGAAGTCGCTTTTGCTGAATAAAGTGTGCTTGCAGTCCTTGCACATGCGGACGTCAACACCGATTTGGCCAGTCCCCTTTTCGGACTTGCTTGCCACTACAGAATTAGCAAAGATTTCGCAAAAACAACAGCACGCATTCTTACCGGCGGCGATGTTAAGTCCGATCTCAGAAGAGCACGCCGTCTTCGGGTCGCCACACACTACACGGCCGCACATTCGGCAATGATGTCTTCGAAATGTATAATTGGAGAATTCTTGTTGGCAGAATGGACAACTCGAAACTTTTGCGTCCTCCTCCCACGTGATGATAGACTGCTCCAAAGCTTTGCGCTGGGCTTTCGCGCCCGATAACGGCCAGAAACTGCCCGATCCGGTAGTCTCGTCCGGCGGGGGAGGATGTGCCAGAAGTTGGGTCAGTTTGGTGAGCCGCTTCTCCAGCCTGCTGACCTCCATGTACTCTCTATCGACTCTCTTCCGCCTTATGTTTGCGAAGTGGTCAAAGTGATCACGCTCCAGTCCGTAGTGGTCGTTGTACCCCTCCCTCGACTTGTAGCACGTCTCACACACCCTGCACCAGAACCCCCTCACAGGCTCGTGTTTCGCCTGACGTGATAGCTTCATCTGGTACATGGTGTGGTCCTCGCAGAACAGCTTGCCACAGCACCTGCAGTTGACGGCTGTGCTGTTCCCTCCTAGCGTCATCTGCGACCCTGTGATGGGCCTTCCGCAGACAGGATCCGAACATACATTGCGGTACCCCAGTCCTTGCCAATGTGCCCGCGTAACTTCCTCGTCGGGGTCGCGGCGGATGGGGGGCGGTTCAGGAGAGGGTGCGCCGCTGATGTGGTTGGAGAACGGGGGCGGCATCGGGGCATCGTTGGACTCGAAGACGTCGAGGCCCTTGAGCTTCTGGTTTAGGACAGCAAGCGGCTGGAACTTCTTGGCCTTGGTCATCTGTGTCTTGAACCATGTCTTGACCTCGTCCTGTTCCTCTTCGACCAGGTTCTGGTGGTTGTCGTCGAGATGCCTGCCATGCGTTAGGAAGCCGTGGAGGACATAGATACAAGGGCAAGGGCAGGTGCATGGTACCGGTTGAGCTGCAGCAAGGTCATCTGTCATTACTATCGTTAGTATGCATCACCCTCGAGTCCGCACGCAGATGCCTACCATCTCCTCGGTGCAGATCGGGCACACCAGCCGGCTCGAGGCACTCGCAGCAGCCGCATTCTCGGTATTCCCTAGCAGGACCTTGCTGCCTATGTCGTCCCTCGTTTCGGCGGTGCTTGCGGGGCTGTTGGACGTCTGCGAGCTCAGGGACAGCGAGCTCTCCGAGGGCGATAGCAGGCTGGCATTGCGGCGGTGGTGGGGGTGTGGATGCGGCGAGGCGGCGGGCGAGAGATTCTTGCCACTTCCCAGCACGCGTCCGCCGCCCAGGGACCTGCCCGAGGTCATGGTTGAGGTGGAGAGGAGAGAGGAGGGCGTCGTCGGTGTTTGGAGATTGAAGATGCAAGGCGTGGGATCCCCGGGAACCATTAAATTGTCGGGCCAGGCACCGCTAGCTCACGACGTGGCGGGCAGCGTTCCTTCGTAAGGCTGAGCACATGCTGGTCGCCTTGGGTAACTATCCCGAAATAATAATTATTTTCACGGCACATCCGACATGTGTCTTATTCACCTTGACCGACGGGCCAGAGCAAGCGTCATGAAGAGCATCCATCACGTGCGGCGAGTTGTGAAAAGTGGCGGCGAGACTTGGCGGCCGACTTTCATTAAACCTTCTCCGCGCGAGCTATGATTTCTTTTCTTCAACACTCTCCGCCATGAAGGGGCCGTATCCAGAGATTCAGGGAGGAGGCTCGCTCCTGCTGGCCTGGCAAGTCCGGGCGAAACGCGTCCTCGTTGTCGGGGGCGGCGAGGTAAGGCTTTGCTCCTTCGGCACGCCTGAAGCGGCATTGACGATTGACAAGAGCAGGTCGCCGCCGGCCGCATCGTGAACGTCCTCAACGCTGATGCCAAAGTCACTGTCGTGTCCCCGCGCGCCGGCCTCAACGATGAGGTCGCCTGGCGTATCGAGCAGAAGCAGGTCGAGTACATCGACCGCAAATTCGAGCCCTCGGACCTCGATGGCGCAGACATGGTCCTGACCGCCGTGGACGACATCGAGGCCTCCTCGCAGATATACAAGCTCTGCCACGAGAAAAGGATACCCGCCAACATCGCCGATGTCCCACCCGAGTGCGACTTCTACTTTGGCAGCGTGCACCGCGACGGGCCGCTCCAGATCATGGTCAGCACGAACGGCAATGGACCCAAACTGGCCAACATCGTGAGGAGGCAGATTGCGGCCAATCTACCTCATAACATTGGAGCAGCCGTGCAGAGGGTCGGCATGCTGCGGAGGAAGCTGCGCAAGGCTGCTCCCCTCCCAGAGGAAGGGCCAAAGAGGATGCAGTGGTATGTGGAATCTATTCTGCGGTGTACGCTGGATACTGACACCTCACAGGATATCAAAAGTGTGCGAGCAGTGGACTCTCGATGAGCTGTGTGAAATGACGGAAGAGGACATGGAGGCTTTGCTAGGCTTCTACAAGCCCAACACTGTTCCCAACCTCGAAACAGTGCGCCTGGGCGAGCCTGATGGAGCATACGACGGACCGTTTCTAATCTAGAACTGTAAAATTTCTGTAATTTAGAAAACACAGCATCTGGGAGTTTGGGTTGAGCGGAGTTTTGTCTAGCTTCTGTAGCAACATACCATACACAATCGTTGTGAAAATACAACATGGGACTATGTATCTTCGACCGTGGAACGTTTCTAGCAAGATTCGAGGGCTTAGATCTAGCTTGAGATGAAAATTTCATTATTCCCATATTCCTTCCCTAACAATATACATTAAACGCGTCTTGCTTCATCTTCTTTCACATTGTCCTTGATGTGTATTTCAGCCAATCAGCGATGAGGTGGCCCAAGCTCATCGATCCACCAGAATAATCATCATGTCCCGCAAACCATCACCGCAACACCACGCCTCTTTTCAATTACCTTTCTCTGTAAGCAATTATAGCCCTGGGGACTCATGGTTTGACCACATCATTCCCGGCTTTACCCTTCAACTGATCTCAGAGCCTCTTCACGGCATTCACCCTGAATTAGACAACGGTGTATATGCACTCCAGGCTTCCAGGCTTGAGTCATGTGACCATGCGGTAGCCTTTAGTCTTGTTCCGTAGTGATTTTTCCACGGTACCATCACCTCAAAGCCCCTCGCATGTCACTATGGAGATTGATAATCCTACCCTGGAGGAGCCCCAGCTAGGCGACCTCACCCAACTCCCCCCCTACACGGATATTGACTTCAAAATTCTCGCCAAAACCTCCCATTCTTTCAAAAAAATCTGGCAAAAAAGCAGCGGCCGTCTCGATTTCCAGGACCCAGAGACGTTGAAAACGCTGACATCGGCTATTCTGCACGCACACTTCGGGCTCAAAATCGACTTGCCCAATGATCGACTGTGTCCGCCTGTACCCAATCGCTGGAACTATGTCGCCTGGATTCAGGGCCTTTTTGACTCTACTTCTCCGAATTATAGTGAAGGGTATGACCCTGACCGTAAGGCCATGGGCCTAGATATCGGCACTGGCGCATCCGCAATCTACACGCTGCTCTGCCTACGCACACGCCCAAACTGGTGGATGTGCTGTACAGACGTCGACAAAAAATCTTTCGACTCCGCGGCCCGCAACCTCGCACTCAACAACATGCTCACGCGGACTAAGATGCTGCAGACGATGGAAACCAACGCACTCATCCCGCTAAACTTCCTCGGGGTAGAGAAACTAGATTTCACGATTTGCAATCCGCCTTTTTTTACTGACGAGAAAGACATGCGGAGTAGTATCAAAGGCGAGGGGAAGAGCTGGAGTCCGAATGCGGTGTGTACGGGCGGAGAGGTGGAGATGGTGTGTCCTGGGGGCGATTTGGGGTTTGTGACTAGGATTGTGGAAGAAAGTCTCGTTCTGAGGGAGAGGGTGACGTGGTATAGCAGTATGTTGGGCAAGATGAGCAGTGCAAAGGCCATCATCGATCTACTCAAGAAGCATGGCATCAACAACTGGGCTGTGGGTTGTCTGGAGCCAGGGGCCACGACGAAGAGATGGACAGTGGCATGGAGTTTTGGAGACTACCGACCACGGAACGACATCGCGAGAATGGAGACTATTGCGAACGAATACCTGCCTTTCCCGACCTTGTATAAGATTCCCCTCGCAGTCGACCAGTCTCTCGAATCCGCCAAGGAAATCATCAACACAAACATATTCTCTCTAGATCTCCACTGGAGCTGGAATGCAGAAACGTCAACAGGTGTCGGTGTCGCGGCGCAGAATGTCTGGAAGCGCGCCTATCGCCGACAGCACGACAAAAAAATGAAGGAGCAAGCTGACTCATGCATAAGCGTGGAGGAGAACACATCACGAGAGATGCATACAGGAGAACAAGTCACCATTGCCTTCAGAGTCCGTGTGCTTGCCAAAACCGACGAGGGAGACGACGCGAGGGTGGTGGTTGAGTGGCTACGGGGCTCCGACAAGGTCCTCTGGGAAAGTCTTTGTGGGGCGATACATGGATACTTCAGGAAGAGGTAGGGAAGCCGGAGAGGTTGCTGCTGGCTTGCTCGACGACCTCCAGTCCGAAAGGAGCTAAAGATGCTATCTTGTTTTGATATCACACTGAACCCCGATATCCTGTAGGATCTTCCTAATTTCTTTATAAAGTAGGGTCTCGACTCACATTGCGAATTCTCGTCTTTCTTGGGGACCCTCCGCTTCTCTTCTCTCCATCTTTCAAGGCTGCTTCTTCAAGTCTACGAATCTCAACGCATCACATATGCACCACACTTGTAACCATCAAAGTCCTTAAATCTTGCGTATTGTATCTCTAGGACCGAGATAAAGAGTTTATAAAGGTAAAATTACGTGTCATGAACGGGTATTGGAAAAGTCGGTAAATACAGATTTGTCGACTGCGAGGAGGAATCGGGAGCGCCTCGACCCGTCACGAAAGGCTTCACATGGAGGACGCTTCCCAATCACAGATGGTGGTAGAATTTGTTCTGCAGCTACTCGTACTTTTCGTGTCGATCAAACAGCGCATCTTGCGACCAAATCTAGCTTCTACAAAGTCAGGTCTGAGGCTTATAGAGATGTACTGTCCTCAGCACATTTTATGTACGCGGGAGCGATGTATTTCTGAGTAAGAGGCCAACTTCTTATGATCTACTACGTAATCTTGATACCGGCCTCTTTCGGAGCTGATTCTTCATGCACCAATTTATCATCTACTTCATTTTCCACCCTTTGCAAGTTCGCATCGCAGAGATTTTCTGCTCTGGCTACCGCAAGTCTGGGTGGATAATGAGGTTTAATCACTACCCGTCCGGACTGAGTAATGCGAGCGGAGATAGGGCAATTGAGGTGGAGTGGCCAGAGCATGAGAACCATGTGAGAGATGGGAGTATGTTGGAGGTAAATATGAGAAGACAGCGAGAGAGGTTGAGGTAGGGAAGGCTGGAGAATGGCGGTTGAGAGTGGATGCGAGGAGGAGGCAGATGATGTAAGGGATAGTGATTTTGAGCCGGGAGATGACGATGATGGCAATGATGATGTGGATATGGAGTAGATGGGAATTAATGAAATAACGTAAACTTAAGTACTGTATGCTGGTGACAGTGGGGAGAGTAATAGTGTAATGTCTTCTGTGGATAAAGCAGGATTAGGAGAATATGGATGCTGAATCGGGGCAAGACTTCAAAGAGATGAAAACGTGCTATTTTTTTGAATATTGGACTGCTTTGAAATGCCTAGGTGTAGTCTACCCGGTACATTTCTCGCAAACCTCGTCACAGCGCTGAAAATGAAAGAGATCAAACGCTTCTTGAGATGGAAACGAAACACTTGATGATGCAGTACTCGTGTGAAGGACCTCGGGAGTCATAAAGTTGAAAGAGGGTGGATTCGGAAGTGTTTGGTCCCGCACTTGTATGGCGGTGCAACCGGTAGTGTGGCGCCGCCGATCTGACTCAATGCAAGCAACAAGCCCCGCCAAACTTTCCTCGACTCACACTTCTTCCTCAACACCACAAGACACTGAGATAGCAGCTGGCTCTGGAAGCCGAATACGTGCGCGTACGGCTATATCCAGTTATTTCCCTGCCGCATACATTTACTGCACCCCGCCCAAGAGAGCTCAATTGTTTGTTTCCTCACTGAAATGCGCCAATACACAGTATGGTGCGAGCTGGACGCAATGCTGACTTCCCTCACAGATCATGGCGGACAAGACCCAGACCGAAGCCCCCTCTGTAGTTCCTGTAGATACTCCCGCCGACGCTCCTGCCGAGGAGAAAGGCCCCTCGAAGCGTGCCCTTGAGAAAGCAGCGAAGAAAGCTGCCGCCAAAGCAAAGAAAGGCGCACACAAAGTTGAACTCGCTGCGCGCCCCAAGGAAGCACCCGCGAGCTCAGCAGGCCCCGTAAATGTATTTTCAGAGGGCTGGTTGAAACGTGTATACGAAGAGAAGCCCGTCAAAAATGTGCGGTCACGGTTCCCACCCGAGCCCAACGGCTACCTCCACATCGGCCACTGCAAGGCCATTGCCGTGAATTTCGGATTCGCAAAACATCACAAGGGCGTTTGCTTCCTAAGATATGACGACACAAATCCGGAGAAAGAGGAGGAGATATACTTTACGAGCATATTGGACATTATCAAGTGGCTAGGCTTTGAGCCGTACCAGATCACATATAGCAGCGATAACTTCGATCGCCTGTACGAACTAGCCGAAGACCTCATTCAGAAGGATAAAGCATACGTGTGCCACTGCTCGAGTGAGTAGCGATTTTCCTTACTTTGCTGCGTACGCTAACGTCTATTGTAGGAGAAGAAGTGAACCTCCAGCGCGGCGGACCTGACAATCGTGGAGCCCGATACGGTTGCGACCACCGTGAACGACCCATTGAAGAATCCATCACCGAGTTTCGAGCCATGCGTGACGGCAAATACCAGGCTGGAGAGGCATTCCTGCGGATGAAGCAGAGCTTGACTGATCCCAAAGAAGGCAACCCACAGATGTGGGATCTGCCAGCGTATCGCGTTATTAAGGACAACCACCATCACAGAACAGGAGACAAGTGGAGGATCTACCCGACTTACGATTTCACTCACTGCATTTGCGACGCAATGGAGGACATCACCCATTCGATGTGCACAACGGAATTTCAACAGTCGAGGGTCTCATACGATTGGCTCTTGGAGCAGCTGGATATGAAGATACCTAAGTCAGAAGAGAAGGGACCGATGCAAAGAGAGTGAGTACATCGAAGCATCACTTTGTCAATACATGCTCACGCAAAACTAGATACGGCCGTCTGAATGTTGGCGGGACCATCCTTTCAAAACGACGAATCCTGATGTTGGTGGAGGGAACAACAGTTGAGAAGAAGAATGAGGATGGCACAGTGGAGAAGAAGACCATACCGCCTGCCGTACGGGGGTGGGATGATCCTCGTCTGTACACACTGGTAGCCCTGCGGCGTCGAGGAATTCCCGCCCAGGCATTGCTCAAGTTTGTGGAGGAGCTTGGTGTGACCGACGCCCTCACGGAGATCCAACCGCCACGCCTCGAAGCGTCAATACGGAAGCATCTGGAACGCACCGTTCCACGTCAAATGCTTGTCCTGGACCCAGTCAAAGTCATTATCGAAGACTTTGCCGCCGATGACGACCAGGAAATCTCGGTGCCGTATGATCCCAAGGGCGGCATCCCCGGCGAGCGCAAAGTCAAGCTTAGTAAGGAAATCTATATCGACCGCACCGACTTCAGAGAAGTAGCCGACGCCGACTATCGCCGTCTAGCCCCAAATAAAGCCGTTGGCCTCCTCAACGTTGCGTTCCCCATCCGCGCCACCTCCTTCGAGAAAGATGCCAGTGGCAAAGTTACGGAGATCAAGGCTGTCAAAGCTCCTGAAGCGCTCGCAGAAAAGCCGGCCTACATCCAGTGGGTAGACGTCGCAACTGCTATTCCGGTAACTGCTCGCCAGTATCACTCTCTTTTCAAGACAGAGTCACCCAACACGTTGGACTGGAAGACTGGGGGGTGGGCGGAGGATCTAAACCCGAACTCTGAAGTCATTTTTGAGAACGCCATGATCGAGCGCGGCCTCAAGACTTTGATCAAGGAGCACACTCTTAACCCGGGCGGGTCTTCGGACGACCTGATCCGGTTCCAAGCGGTCCGGACAGCATACTTCTGCGTGGACGTGGATTCGACCGAGGAGAAGATAGCGCTGAACCAAATAGTGAGTTTGAGAGAGGACAAGGCGAAATAGAAGGGGGTAGGTTTCGGCGACTTGGCGTTTGCTGCAGCATGTAGGTATGATCAACTGGTTCAAGGCTAGATGAATGGATATCCTAAGCAATAGAGAATCTCTAAAATGACGTTCCCGTGTCATCCTCGGTCCACGTCCTCCATATCGTATTTCCTTCTACTAGATGTTCCTAATAATAGTGGTCTGTTAGAACGATCTTTTGGAACTTGTAAATGGTCTGCTGTCGGATACAGCAGGGCTTTGCGAGGCAGGGCTTATCTAATTTCTTATAGCTTAATTCTGCTTGAATGCGCTATAGGTTCACCTTAGACGTGCGAACGTGGATAGAGCACATGTAAATCGCTACAGAGGTGCGTCTTCCTGATATCTGCACCTCGCCATTCCCTAGCTTTCCAAACTAACTCTTCGCTTCTCGAGATCGCCACGTTTTTGATCTACGTCGTCCTCACAACATGACCTTGCACAACGGTTATTTTTATCATGAACCTGAAGTGGCAAGATGCCTTGGCGAGGCTTGTGCATGTAGGCGGTTGACGGCACGCTTTTCCCGAAGGGTGCCGGAGGACAGGGGTGACGAGGCTGGATGTTGTGAGGTTATCGCTGGTAGAGTTTACTTCACAGATTTGATACTGAGAGAGCTTCTGAACGTTGATTTGAACTGACACTGTCTGGCAGACTCACTGTGGTGATTTAATCCTAACCAGACTCGTAATTTGAGAGGTTCTCCTAACCGGACGAAGGCGAGAGCGAAAGCGAAATAATACCGGTAGTATAGAGACGCGCCAACCCGGCAAGTCTGTCTTCGCATTTTCTACAGCTCGGTAATGCACGACATGCTTCTTGAGGCATCTGTACCCGCGAAAGGCGTATCTTCTCCAATCACATCAGAGCTCCAATACCTGACCCACAGCGCCCCGCTGTGGTAATCAGGATGCAGTTAGATAATTTCATGTGCCATTCGGCGACCCAGGCATATTCTCGCCATGCCCTCTACAATCGCATCCGAAATCATCAGATCGAGCTAAATTTTGTTTCGACGTCGCCAGGTCGATAAGGCTAGCGGTAATCTACTCAAGAGACCTGAATAAGCCGTTCACAGATACCAGCTATTCCGAGCATTACACTTCCTGACGGTGAGTGAGCGTTGCCGGCCCATAGGACGACGATCAACGTGCTCTCCTCAAATATGTCGACACTTTCGGTGAAGACTCCCAGCGCGTCACTACCACTACCATATACCACAACTATGGAGCGCAAATACAAGTTCTTCATCACCACCGAAGAACCTCATCAACCGGAAGGCCTTGAACGAGGACTCATTCGACGCTTGGTAATGAGGAATTTCTTCGAGACGAAATGGTCTGGTCCAACGAACAATACATCGGAACTCAGCTCAGCATCTACTGTTCAAGCAAAGCCGAACTTGAAGTCGAGGTTTCGACTGCCGAAGGCGGGGCAAGAAGTCCGGGAACCCAAAGCCAAAGCGAAACCGAAGAATACTGAACGGAGGGCGAGTAGCGATGAAGGAAAGAAAAGATTGAAGAGCCCAAAGTCTGCGAGGAGATCATCCGATCACTACTCGGATGCTTCAGAGTTTAGCAAAAATGGGACAAGGAGTCGAAAGGTATTGGTGGAGGAGAAGGAAGGTGGGAAGGGGGAAATTGGAAACAAACGGATACAGCTGATGATCAGCCCGAGTGCAAATCGATTCGACCCCTTCGATGTGTTGCCAGTGCCTGGGTCGCCACAAATGGATATGCTGTTCAAGTTATGTGAGTAGTTCTTGTTCTCGCGACTCGGCTCCCCACAAGTACGAGCCAGCATCTCGTAAGGGACGCCGCAGCATCATTTAACGAACGGCGAAGTGGATCTATTGCTGTATCTTCCAGAATGACTAGTACCGCCGTAACAATTTCTTCGCACAGAATACCGTCTCCATTTTATGCCATAGCGTACTTGATCCTTAGTTTTCTTGGAGACGGTGCTGATTTATATGTACAGACAAGTGCGGCTCTCGCGCGAATTCCATAGCTATCAACGCGCAAAATACATGGTGGTCATTCATATCCAACGACGCCGGTCTACTTCATGCCACCTTGGCAACGTGGGCACTCTACGGCATGCTGTTTCGAGGAATGAGTGATTTGCGGGTTGAGAAGCTAAAGCATAAGAATGAAGCTATCAAGGAGATCAACTCGAAGATTGGGGATACTGGTGGAGAGATATCGGATGAGTTGATTGGCACTGTCCTGACGCTTGCAAGCTTCGAGGTGAAAACACCTTTATCTATAATAGGATCGTTGAGTAGACGTACTGATTTTGACATCTCAGAATCTCCTCGGTGCGTATGAGGCAGCTCAACTGCATATCGGAGCGCTCAGCCGCATGGTCAATGCCCGCGGAGGCTTGTTTGCCTTCGGGCACAACGACGGTCTGATGAGAGGGTTAATATGGTACGTACGGGTTATTACCCACTAAGATTCAGTGAGATCCAAAGTGAGATCCAGCAGGTTGGCAAGAAGATTGGACCAGGCATGCAACTTAATATTGTAGTTGCCAGCATAGATTTCGCATCCTAATAGAGATGGTGGAAACGTTTCTAAAGAGATACTAGATCCCTCGTAAGCTGTCTGCTCTCATCAAGACCCTCTAACAGTAGCCATATAGGGTGGACTTCCACACTGCTGCGGCCTTTCACACGCCACCCAGCTTCCCTCGAATCGACCTCGACCCTGACACTCCGCCACTGCCCGACGCCCTCCTCGAAGAAGCAGCCTGCACCTCCCCAACGTCTCTACTCCAACTCTCCCTCGCCGCAGTCGACTGTTTCAACATCTTCTACCGCCTGCACCGCCTCGCGCTCGCTATCTCGACTCCATGGTTCCCGAAGGTCGATAGACTGACCATTAGCAACCTGCTCTATGAGACAGAGCACATCATCCTCTCAATGCCCGACTATTGTCACGATTTTCTCAACTTTGACGTTGGCGGGGCTGACGAAAATGAAGACGACGAGGAAGACAGTGCCGATAGAGCTAGCATGGCAGACAGTGCCAGCGTGGTCGAGGCCATTCTAGCTGCAACACAAATTTTCATTTATGCATCACTCCGCGAGATACCACCCAAGACGAAGATCTTCAGTACTTTTCTAGATCGGTTGCGCGTTGCTCTCGATCGCCCAGGAGTCTCCATCATCGATATCTGGAAAAGGGAGAAGAATCTCAATATCCTCCTCTGGGTCCTCGTAGTCGCCTGCTCCGTGGCGCCACTGTGGGGAGGCCGATCGTGGTGGATAGGCAAGCTGGGCGATGTGGTTAAGGAGCTAGGGATGCACAGCCAGCTTGCACTCGAGGGCGCATTGCAGCGCGTGGCATGGTCGGAAATTTTCATTGGTGAGGTGCTAGGTGGAATATGGGACGAGACGAGAGAGTATCTGAGG
This sequence comes from Beverwykella pulmonaria, assembly GCA_001599595.1. NCBI lineage: Eukaryota > Fungi > Ascomycota > Dothideomycetes > Pleosporales > Melanommataceae > Beverwykella > Beverwykella pulmonaria. The sequence goes on along the minus strand of BCHH01000007.1, from coordinate 2,401,451 downwards.
GTGGTGGAGATGACGGAGCTGTACTTGGCGAGAGACAGGGCAGAATGTGCAGGTGCGGAGGGGACGCAGTTGTTGGACCGGGAGAAAGAACTTGAGGAAAAGTTTCACTGTGCAGTAGAGTATGATCGGGGACGGTGGAAGGTCAATGGGTGGTATGTGTGAGCGAACGCTCTTGGATCAATCGACTACCAATCTGCTTAATAGTAACCAGAGACCAAAAGGATCAATTCAACACTGGACTGCCTATCTGTATCTGCCAGAGGGTACTATAAGAGCCAATGTAGCTATGCATTTCACCCATTGTATTACCAGAGGCTACTATACCCCCATGTTAAGAGGAATCTCGCTACAGTCTAGAGGGAGGTGGATCGTTGTGTGGTGTGAATGCGAGTGGCCTCCACGGGGCGAATTCGAGGTGTCGCGGATCCTTCACGCTAGCCCTGTTGAAGCGACTTCGGTGAATGATTCGTCCGTGCCCGCCAAGACCGGGTCGCCGCCGCAGCGCAATATGGAGATGTTGCATTTATTATTCCTTTGACGTTTACGCAGCATTTGCCATTCAACCACGCCTGAACGCGCCGCCATGCCGCTCGTTGACAACCCCCAGATCCAGTCCGCGAGCCTGCACAACCCGCTCCCGCTGCAGCTGCACACATACGTCTGGCCGTTCTTAATCGTGTGGCCCGCCTTCCTCGCTTTCTACCTCTCGCCTGAACGCTACGAGAAGCACATCCAGTCGTCGGAATGGACCTTCGTATGGGTTGGCAGCATCACAACCATTCAGGCGCTGTTCTGGCTGAGCACGCACTGGAATGTTAACCTCAAGTCACTCTTCACGTCCACGACGGCCCGCGACGTACGCACCGCCCAGCAGATCAAAGTCATTCCCATCACGAATGCCGGGTCCGCCGAAATCTGCAACCTCGAGCGCGAGACGGTCGGCGGCAAGCAGAATCTCTCCTTCCTCTTCCAGAAGCGTCGGTTCCTCTACGACCCCGTGAAGGGCTCCTTTGCACCCCTCACCTACGTTCTCGACGCCGAGCCCAAGCCGCTGCTCAAGGTGTTCCAAGAAACCAAGGGGCTCACGACCCCCGCCGAGATCGAGCGACTACAGCAGCATTATGGCGATAACAGCTTTGATATTCCGGTGCCGACCTTCACCGAGTTGTTCAAGGAACATGCTGTGGCGCCCTTCTTTGTGTTCCAGGTATTCTGTGTTGGGCTGTGGATGTTGGACGACTACTGGTACTACTCGCTGTTCACGCTCTTCATGCTCGTCGTCTTCGAGAGCACCGTCGTGTGGCAGCGCCAGCGCACCCTGAGCGAGTTCCGCGGAATGAGCATCAAGCCCTACGACCTGCTTGTATACAGACAGAAGAAGTGGCAGGAGATACAAAGCGACAAGCTGCTGCCCGGAGACGTGGTCAGCGTGGGCAGGACAAAGGAAGACTCCGGTGTCGCATGCGACATGCTGCTGATCGAGGGATCTGCGATTGTCAACGAGGCTATGCTTTCTGGAGAGAGTACCCCTGTGCTCAAGGAATCAGTCCAACTGCGGCCTGGAGACGCGAACATCGACCCCGAGGGCGTGGACAAATTGGCTTTCCTATACGGTGGAACCAAGGTTCTTCAGGTATCCCATGGTATCACCGCAGAAGATGATGCGAGCACAGTCCCCAAATTGGCATCTGGAGTTCCACCACCGCCGGATAAAGGCGCCATTGCCGTGGTCATGAAGACCGGATTTGAGACCAGCCAGGGAAGCCTCGTCAGGACTATGATCTACTCCACCGAGCGCGTCTCTGCCAACAACGTCGAAGCGTTGCTCTTCATTCTCTTCCTCTGCGTATTCGCCATTGCTGCCTCTTGGTATGTTTGGGTCGAGGGCGTGAAGCAAGACCGGAAGCGATCGAAGCTCATGCTGGACTGTGTCTTGATTGTAACCAGTGTCGTGCCCCCCGAGCTTCCCATGGAATTGAGTTTGGCCGTCAATACGAGTCTTGCTGCTCTCAGTCGCCACGCCATCTTCTGTACCGAGCCCTTCCGCATTCCGTTTGCTGGACGAGTCGATGTCACGTGCTTCGACAAGACGGGCACCCTGACTGGCGAGGACCTTGTTGTCGATGGTATTGCGGGCCTCACTCTTGGTCAGTCCGGTATCAAGCTTGGACCTGATGGAGCACACACCCAACTTAGCCCTGTTACCGACGCCGGAACCGAGACCACTCTCGTTCTTGCTACCGCTCACGCCCTGGTAAAACTCGACGAAGGAGACATTGTCGGCGAGCCCATGGAGAAGGCCACACTCTCTTCCCTTGGTTGGTCTATCGGCGCTTACGATACCCTTACGAAGAAGTCTGGTTCATCCAAGTCTCACGCGGAACTTGTTCAGATCAAGAGACGATTCCAATTCTCGTCCGCCCTCAAGCGCCAGAGCTCTGTTGCTACCGTCCTAGTCAACGATCACAAGCACAAGCGCAAGGTCAAGAGCACTTTCGTCGGTGTTAAGGGAGCCCCCGAGACAATCCGCAAAATGCTCGTGAATACCCCGTCACACTACGAGGAGACTTTCAAGCACTTCACCAGGAACGGTGGCCGCGTGCTTGCCCTCGCATACAAATACCTCTCGCATGATTCTGAGCTTGGCATGCACCGCATCAACGATCTCAAGCGGGAGGCTGTGGAGTGTGATCTGCACTTTGCTGGTTTCCTTGTTCTTCAGTGTCCTCTTAAAGATGACGCGCTTCAAGCTTGCCGTATGTTGAACGAGTCGAGCCATCGTGTAGTCATGATTACTGGGGATAACCCGTTGACCGCTGTCCATGTCGCCCGCCAAGTTGAGATTGTCGACCGAGAATGTCTCATCCTAGACGCACCTGAAAATGACGATTCTGGCGAGAATCTTGTCTGGCGTAGTGTTGATGACAAGACTGTCATTCCTGTCGACTTCACCAAACCTCTAGACAAGGACATTCTGGCAACAAAGGATCTCTGCGTTACTGGATATGCGATCACGAAAGTCCAAGACCAACCGGGATGGAAGCAAATTCTGCGATATACCTGGGTCTATGCTCGCGTATCTCCGAGGCAAAAGGAAGACATTCTTCTCGGCCTCAAGGACATGGGCTACACCACACTCATGTGCGGAGACGGTACCAACGACGTCGGTGCACTGAAGCAAGCTCATATCGGTGTTGCGCTTCTCAACGGCACTCGTGACGATCTCGAGAAGATTGGCGAGCACTTCCGGAATACCAAGATGAAGGAGGTGTATGAAAAGCAGGTCCAGCTAATGGCACGTTTTAACCAACCCGCACCACCAGTTCCGATCATGATCGCGCATCTATTCCCTCCGGGTCCCAGCAACCCGCACTACGAGAAGGCGATGCTGCAACAAGCCCAGAAGAAGGGTCTCGCTCTCCCCGAATCCACCGGTACCCAGCCAGCAACCAACGGAACCGCCGAGAAGGCCCAGCCCAAGAACGCGCAGCAGAAAGCTGCTAACATGGCCGAGTCGCTCACGCAGAAGATGATGGAGTCTGAACTTTCTGAAATGGACAACGAGCCCCCAACGATCAAGCTCGGTGATGCTTCAGTGGCCGCCCCTTTCACATCTAAGTTGGCCAACGTTATTGCTATTCCAAATATCATCAGACAAGGCCGATGCACGTTGGTAGCGACCATTCAGATGTACAAGATCCTCGCTCTGAATTGCTTGATCTCGGCATACAGTCTTAGTGTCTTGTATCTCGACGGTATCAAGTTCGGAGACGGACAGGTCACAATCTCGGGAATGATGATGAGTGTCTGCTTCCTGTCCATTTCCCGTGCCAAGGTACGTCTCACGTTATGAGTTTCTCCATTGTCGATACTAACTATTGCACTAGTCCGTTGATGCCCTCTCCAAAGAACGTCCCCAGCACAACATCTTCAACTTCTACATTATTGGCTCCGTCCTTGGTCAATTCGCCGTTCACATCGCAACCCTTATCTACGTCTCGCAATACGTGCAGCGCACCGACCCCAAAGAAGCGAACATCGATCTGGAAAAAGAATTCGAGCCCTCCCTCCTCAACTCAGCCATCTACCTCCTCCAACTTATCCAGCAAATTTCAACCTTTGCAATCAATTACCAAGGTCGTCCTTTCCGCGAGTCCATCCGGGAGAACAAGGGAATGTACTGGGGCCTCGTCCTCGTATCCGGCGTGGCATTTTCTTGTGCGACGGAGTTTATCCCCGAGATCAACGAGAAGCTAAAGCTCGTGCCGTTCACATACGACTTCAAGGTCATGATTACCAGCGTGATGATCATCGATTACGCGGCATGCTGGATCATCGAGAAAGGACTCAAGGCAGCGTTCTCGGATTTCAAGCCGAAAGACATTGCGATTAGACGGCCGGATCAGCTGAAGAGGGAAGAGGAGAGGAAGATTGAGGAGGAGAAAGAGGAGCAGAGGAAGAAGAATGAGGAAATTGAAGATAAAGCGAGGGCGGCGGGGATATTGAGGTAGATGATACATAGGTGGGGGATTTTGGGAAGATGGTTTGGTGTCAAGTCGCAGGCTTCGGCCCTGTATATGATTCGTTTTAGGAAGTCGGGTGGTTGGATACAGAGGTCTAGGCCTGCTGGTGGTGTATATGCATAATAGACTCGGTGTTTTCGTTTTGGGCGATAATGTTTACATCTCCAACTCATATGTTGCGTCTACGTGTTTTCTCTACGTTGGTCATGGTGAGGAGCGTCTCCTTGACTACTAGTCGATCCTAGAGGGCTCCTAGCGTGCTTGATAAGGCTATAGATATTTTTTCGTTAGCTCCTCGGTAGAATAAATACAACCAACATCTATCTCTCAAACTTCGTCCCACCACGGGTAGCGGATGTAGTTAGAATATATCTGGGAGAGTGAGATACGATTCAAATGGAGCCGAAAGTGAGAGTACGAGCCACGTGTGGCTGCCTTACTTTTCGTGGATTGAATGCATCTCGGCCAGTAAACTTGGACGGAAAAGTTTAGAGAGGAGAAGGAGACGCGAATGCATGCCCTTTTCGTCGCTACCAATAGTAATAGGCTGCCATTCAAACGCAGCACCGTATCGTATCTTGAATCTTCCGTGCATAGAAATAGTATGGGAACGGCCATCACCATCACGAATATAACCATAACAAATGCTGGCAGTGATGAGAGTAATACACGTCATTTCGTCATTGTAAAGATCCTGTTGGCAGATACAGCAGGGCTAAGCAGAGCAAACTTGATCCTTTTGCCTTGTACTTGGATCCATTTAAAGTCCCTGCTACTCTTCTTGGATACTACAGTAAAAGGTACTGCACGTTATCACATTTAAGAGTAGTATGCAGGACAGCGAATAGAATGAGGCTACAGGCTACATATTTAACTCTGCTTTGCAAAGTTCTACTGTATTTTCTAGCTGCACTTGTAGATTTCCCCATCTATCCTGACAATGCTTACTGTATCAGCTAGTAGTTTTACTAATCCCTGAATCTTCTCTTAGAGGTACCCCTGTTTTCTCCTAGGAAGTGAGAACATGTAGCACGCCGGATTCGGCTTGACGCGCGTTCGTAAACATATATGAGACTGGAACCGAATTTGACTGTCTCAAGTTCGAGCGTTGATATGTGAGCACTCGTAAGCGCCTCCGAACTTTGACCCAAGGTCAGCTTCTAACGTCAACCTAATTGACAGTTGATGCACTGTCGTTATCTGGAGAGAAGTTACATTAGTCACTAATCACTGTAAACCAATATTCTTCTCAATCTTTTATTGGTATAGTACACTGATTCAGAATATCGGTATATGTTCAAGGTCCGGCACAAAAAGGAAAAATAGACACAAAGTAGAAACTAACCCGGGCTACAACTGGATGTTGGCCGAAGAGCCTACTGCTCCCAAGCCCACTGCCCCACCTCCAGCGCAATCTTTCGAACCAGATATGCTTCTAGTTTCTAAGCGGTCTTCTTTCCCTTGCCCTTGTGGTGGGGCTCGCGCGCCTCAACCTCGACGTCGCGGGCAGTCTTCTTTCCCTTGCCCTTGTGATGGGGTTCACGAGCCTCTACCTCGACGTCGCGGGCAGTCTTCTTTCCCTTGCCCTTGTGATGGGGTTCACGAGCTTCGACCTCAACATCGCGAGCAGTCTTCTTGCCCTTGCCCTTGTGGCTAGTCCAAAGTTAGCCAAATTCTCGAAACAAGAGTGTTAAGTATGTTATGCAGGAGTGACTTACTGAGGTTCACGAGTCTCGATCTCAGCCTCGACCTCATCGACATCGCGGGCAGTCTTCTTTCCCTTGCCCTTGTGATGGGGTTCGCGAGCCTCGACCTCAACATCGCG